>SSNS01000051.1:2514696-2572027 GCA_006937985.1 Aphyosemion australe | reverse complement strand
GAGAGAGAGAGAGAGAGAGAGAGAGAAATTTACAAAAGTAGCAATGATTACCATTTTCTTGCCACAATGCCACATTTTAACTAATTTTAAATAAAATCTCAATTTTTTTAGAAGTGTGCAGAATAAAGGTACAGTTTTTCCTTTAAAATATTTGAAAAAATAAATAATCACAATTTTATTTTGACGGGTTTAAGTTTACATCTACCAGCCACTAGAGGGCGTCGTTGCGCTAAAAAGTCCGCTCGGCAAGGCGAGGCTGGGACTGTGTAAAATGGTGGACTCGACAAGTCAAGCAGCTGATTCTGAGCCCAGAAGATGTTCTAACGGTAAATACTGTTGTAAAATAAACTTATTAGTAGAAATGAGTCCTTACACTGTATAATTCGTCACTGGACATGTTGCTGGCTGGTCACTTCACGTATCAGCAGTGAACCAACAACCCGATGGCTGGAAAATGAGTTCTGTTGTTGCAATACCACCTCTAAACACTAGAGTTCGCCAGAGTGTCCGTGTTCCATATTCAACCTTTAAGGTTCCTTATACACCCCATCTTACACCCTTTTTAAACACACATGTACGTGTGGTGTGTGTTTTCTGTGTGTGTGAAAACTTGCAAATAGGTCGCAGGAAACTCTGTGGACCATTGATCGGTGGTGAGCCAGAACTGGCGTGAGGGTGTGACGTGATTCAGTGTTTTGTAAATTTCTCTGCTGAATGTGTTAAAACCAAACAATGGGTTTTCATCACTCTGCTGATGGTACTGCAAATGTATGTCTTGGCAGTATGCGACCATGATGATTACAATCATAAAATTTGAGCCAACAACTGTCATAAAAATGAGTACTTCTGGGTAATTTTCTGTCTCTCGTTAATTCTAGGTCAATTTTAGTTTTAGTGGTTTTAGAGATTTTGTTTAGTGTGATTTCTTAAAAGTCTATCCAGAGCCTCCAAAGGTATTTGTCTCTGTTTTATAGTTTGGCTTAAAAACAAAATGTGTGTTCAGCTATGTCACTAAATCCATGAGGCTGCTTTTTAACAGAGGATTGTTGGAATTCAGCCTGTGGAATATCAAGTTAATCAATATTAGCAGAAAGAAAAAAAATGTTTCAAATAGTTTTGAATTAGAGCTGAAAATAAGTATATTATTAATTTGCAACTTAAACTGTTTACACCACAAAATATTCCCAATAAATGCATCTCAATTTGTTTTTCACTTTTGTCTCTAAAATGAGTTACATTGCGAAATACCTGACTACCTTTAGTCAAATATTTATTCAGCATGAAGAGAAATACCCTCAAATTATAATCAGCGTTCTTTGATGTGTTTGAAAATTATTCAAAGCCTCATTTTCAAAGAAATAAAGTCCTCTCTAAATGCCAACTTTTCCTTTAAAGCAGATGGAAGAGTAGATTTGCAGAAACTCAAGCTGAGAGTCAAAGAGGTTAGAAGGGAAAGAGACAGAAGAGAGATACGACAAGTGAAGAGCAGACACAAAAGATTAGATTAAAGAAAGATTTCAAACCTCATTTTCAAGTTGCCAGGTGACGGCTGTCCATCGTAAACTGATACAATATCAAAGTCTTCCTCCAGCGCCAGTGTAACGAAGGTTAGCTGGATTCGGTTCCTCTCCCCTGTTATTATCAGCCATGTACAGTTGGCGTAGTTGGGATAGCCGTGGGGAAAACCAGGAGACTCTATGGTGCCGTTCAGGCCTTGGACTACACCTCCACAGGATTCAGCTGGAAGAGAAAATGAGACAAACTGAGTGCAAACTCTCATCCTGCATCCCATTATGCAGTTTAAATATAAGCCCGTGGCTTTTTGTGCCTGCCTCGCATTCAGATTAGGCCCCTCACTTTCTAATCTTTGTTAAATCCTGTAGAGAGATCACAACAGGAAGATAAGGAGTGAACACAAGTTAATCACATATGTATATTTTAATTTTCTACGGCAACTTTTCAAAATAATAGAACGGAATGCGTATTTTAAGGAATCAGTGGATCTTAAACATGTGCCATGTGTTAATCCAAGTGTTACCAGACTAACAAGCCGCTGTTCTCAAATGCAATTTAATGCAAGCAATGCCTCCCAGCTTTCATTTGCTTGACACTGCAGCATATGCCATGGAATTTTTATGCAAAGGTCTTGAATATGAACACGAGACACAAATCTAGATACTGTAGCTCTATTCATTCCTGACAATGTTATTAGTGCCATCTGAGCAGAAAGTAATTTTTGCACATGGCACATGCACTAATATGCACTCCAGCAAGCATGCGGTATATCGTTGAACAGAAGGATATGTTGGCTCATTAAAAACATTCATGTAAGGAAGTAAAACATTAAAAAGAATACGAAAACAAGAATTAATAAAATGTGTTGCTGTGTATCCCTATACTCTCCTCCTCTCCTCCATCCAAAGATTTATAAAGGATCATAGATTTTTTACCTTTCCAGACAACCTTTTATTAATTGCTGCTTGTATTGTAATGCCTTAAGCAATAAATTAAACTGTGTAAAACAGAATGTTAACTTTTTACTGCAGTCCTGATAGCTGCTGCAGAACAATGTCAGGGGCGGTTCTAGAGGGGTCCAGGGTGGGCTAGTGCCACCCTGACAGCAAGAACTGCCTGAAACTTGCTGCTACATATGTGAGTGATACAATTATAATTGTTAAGAAATAAAATAAAAGCAAAAAACACAAACATCACACACTCACAAAATCACCAGTAGTGTCCCTCAGGGCTCTGTGCTTGGCCCCACTCTATTCTCCATTTACATGCTCCCTTTTAGCAATATCATTAGCAGACATGACACATCTTTTCACTGTTATGTTGATGATACTCAGCTCTACCTCAAGACAACATCCACCTTTTCTGCTTCTGTTTTCAAATCTACAATAAACCGCCTTGTGATTTTTATCTTGAGAGGCGCTATATAAAAGATTCTTCTTCTTCTTCTTCTTCTTCTTCTTCTTCTTCTTCTTCTTCTTCTTCTTCTTCTTCTTCTTCTTCTTCTTCTTCTTCTTCTTCAAAAATGACTTGTCTGGAGAACATACAGGCATGGATGAAGCTCAACTTTCTTCAGTTGAAGACAGAAGCCATTCTAATTGGCACATCACATCACCTTTGCTCTTCCCACATAAACAGCAACATTTTCTCTGGCCAAAACATATCACTAGCTAGACTAACTAACTAGACCAGCTCAGTGGCCATGTGGTATGAGTGTCCATGGTCAGGTCATACCAAAGACTTAAAAATGGGACCCAATGCCTCCCTGCTAAGCATTAAGGGGTTGGATTGGGGGGTTAAACCACCAAATGGCTCCCGAGCACGGCTGTGTCTGCAGCTCACCGCTCCCCCAGGGGATGGGTCAAATGCAGAGAACAAATTTCACACACCAGTGTGACAACTAATGGGACTTTAACTTGAACACTATCAACAACTGTCATCAATCTGGGTGTCAAAATGGACTCACAACTCACCTTTGACTCCCACACGAACATTACCAAAATACATTCAATGCTAAGCCTGGCAGATACAGAGATGATTGCCCATGCCTTTGTCCCCTCCAGACTGGACTACTGTAATGCAATCTTCATCGAGATCTCTGGAAATAGTATTTAGAGACTGTAATACATCCAGAATAGCGCCGCAAAGAACCTGATGAGGGTGCACAAGTATGAACATATCACTCAAGATCTTCATTGGCTCCCATCTCACCCAGAATCAAATACAAAGTTTCTCTACTCTCCTATCAGTGCATTCATGGACATGCTCCCCTTTATTTAAAAGAACTCCTCACCCTCCTGACAAACCATATTCTCTGGTCTGCAATGACAAATAGACTTTTAACTCCCTGAACCAGTTTGCAGCATCGTTGATCGAGCCTTTTCAACTGCTGCTCCGAGACTGTGGAATGCCCTAACTGAGGGTGATGGTGGCGGAGGAGTTAAGTGCCCACCCCACAATGGGAAGGTTGAAGGTCTGCGCCCTGCTCAGTGTGTCGCTGTCCTTGTGTCCTTGGCCAAGACACTTAACCTACATTGCCTGCTGGTGGTGGTCAGAGAGACAGGTGGCGCCAGTGTACGGCAGCCTCGCCTCCGTCAGTGCGCCCCAGGTCAGCTGTAGCTCGTCACCACCAGTGTGTGAATGGGTGGATGACTGATTGTGTTGTAAAGTGCCTTGGGGGGGATTTCTAGGACTCTGGAAGGTGCTATACCAAATACAGGCCATTTACCATTTTACCTGTCCACCTGAGGCCCCCACTAACTTTAAATGCTTTTGAACTAAATCTTAAGACTTGTCTCTTTAGGAATGCCTTTTGCTAAGTAAATTTTATGAACTCTTCTTTTAGTTAGTTTAGCTACTTATGAACCTTGCTATTTTGTAGCACTTTGAGACTGCTGAAGTATAAAGTGCATTACAAATAAAATGTATTATTATTTAGTGAGCTACATTTTATAGGAATAAATGCTTTAATGAAACAAAGAAACAGAAAAAGCCTGTTGTTAAAACCAAAAGCTAAGCTACTGCACATCAATGGTTTAAGATTAGCTAATCAAATACTTTTTGTTGACCAAAAGTACAAAATTTTAAACTTTAAGCTGCTTTGTGATAAGCAAAAGACAAAATTAAAATAGTTTTAAACAAGTGAAATCATATATTTAATTGGAAAACAAACTATAAATAAAAAAAGTTGACATTTATTTTTAAACTTTTTTTTGTGCTTCATTATAAAAATATGGTTTTAATTTTTTTTTTGCAGATATTTGTAGAAATAACCATCTATAATGCAACCCAGTCACCAAAAAGCTAATAAAATAGGGATAATAAGGGTTAATGCTATTATGTTATATCAAGGTCATAATGTAATAGACTGCATCACATTTAAAAGTAGTCCAAATATCCCACCCTCGTGTTTAATGTGTCATAAAAAAGATTACATTAATGAGTGTGAGTGAGCGAGACTGTACATTTTTATCATTTTCTTCCAAAGTGAGCTGCTCACTGTTCAAAAACCAGATGTTCCCGTTTGTCTAAACGAGCACAAACCCACAAAATCTCCTAAATACCGATACACAAGCTCATACGGACAAGCTGGCTGTACCACAAAAGCACACATACGTGTGCGGTCTCACATGCTCATACACAAACCTCAAACCATCTGGAGTGTCCAGATTAATTTCAGATTGTTCTCCCCTGTCTTTCCAACCCAATTCACCTCTACCCCCTAGCTGTATTTGAGCCTGTCTCTCATTCTGTCTCCGGTTGTTGTCTCTCCTTTCGTCTGTCATCTCTTCCGCTGCTTGATCCCTCTCTGCCTCCTCTTGAGCAGATGGGATAAGCAGAATTCAGCAGACACTTGCATCCAGCCATATTGTTCAACCATACTTGGGGGATTTCAAGTAGTCCATAGCTTAGCCTCTTTGTTGATGTAGCATCAAGTTATTTCTTCTTCTTCTTCTTCTTGTTCCGATGTTTGTTTTGAGTTTTTCCAGGAATGATTCCCAATGAACGTTCCAAATAAGATGAAAACATTTATTCTCACTGTAACGAGTACACAATTAAAAAAGGTCTTATTAAGAGCTGAATATAAATTGAAAATAGGGCCTGTTTTTAATTTATTTATTCTCTCCAATTTTTCTTCATAAAAATAAATTTCTTTGAGCATCAGAGCTAGAAAAATGTACAGCTGAACACATTTCTGTCACATTGAGAGAATTTCATCTTGAGTGAAATCTTCCAGCACCTACTGTCGTCTTTTGTACGGCTAAAAAAAGAAAACAAACCTTTTTTGTCCTTACGATAAAGAGGTCTAGTGGAAGGTATTTGGCAAAGGCAAATGCCCAGGGACGACACCAGTCAGCCAATGAGGGCTGACCTTCCTCCTAACAAGAACGGAGCCATGACAAATACTACTTTCACCTTCCTGCGACAAAACAGCCACTGTCTACTGTTTTGATTGACAGATTTTGCCAACTAATTTGCTGTGAAAAGGTTAGCCAGACATGTTTAAATTAGCGCAATTATGGTCTGACAGCTTTTGTCGTTTGAGTAATAACTAATTACAAAACATATTCAGAAAAACAAAGCTGTGTAATTACTTTTTTATACTCTTTTATTTATCCAGTACACATATTCGTGATTTTTATTGTGTTTAAAATCTGAAAAACAAAATTCCTGTAATGAGCTATAGTTCTGTCTAGTGATTTGTTTTGTACGACCCATGAAACAGGTGAGAATGATGAAAAAGATGAATAGCAACGCCCAATGTGTGTGTGTGTGTGTGTGTGTGTGTGTGACATTAATGAGTCTTTGTGCTATAAAGGGTGAAATAGCCACTCCAGATTCATGCAAATAAAAGCATGCTGTCATCAGCACACGGACACTCAAACTTAAGCATGAAAACAACTCCAACACACGCTCTGAGCCACCTTTCATTAAAAAACAGATAGATTCTTCGGTTGTCCCATAAAAAGGACACTTTTTTTCTCTTCTGTCCATGTAGTCTCCAGTCTGCACTAAGATTCTGTTACAAGACAAGTTCTGGGTTTAATTTTAAATTCATGAAAAAGAAACAGGATTTCCATCGGATTTGTGTCAAGCGTCACTTATCAAACCAAAGCAAGATGAATCTAAAAACTCTCCTCCCTCCAAAAAAATATGAACAATTGCACAAAAAGCTGAAGTTAGCTGGTATAGATGGGTAATGGATCGGGGTAATGCATGAATCTACATAACAAACAGACATCTGTTAAATTTTTAGCTGCAGAGATGCAGCAAAGAGGTGAAGAGCTCTGGTAGAACCTGACCACAAGGTCCCTGGCTCATAAATCAAACGCTTTCCTCGTCTTTCCACGGTTTCCCGGGCCACAAATCAAATGCATCTTTCCAAGTTACGCGGTGGAGAACTATTGACTGCAGTGATTCAATACTGGCAATGAAAAAGTAGAGGAGAGGACAGGACAAGAGAGGAAAGGGATCTGCTGTCTGTTTTTCTGGTGTCATTGTTTTATCTTCCTCATTCCCCCCCATCACCCTCACCACCCTTATACTCTTGTGCCAAATCTACTCCCACAACCCCTCCCTCGAATTCATTATCTCAGAGTGAAAATCACCGTGTCTCTCCCACATTGTGTTTGTCTCGGTGCAACCCTCCATCTTCTTGCATCTCTCCACTTGATCTCCTTCTCTGTCCTTACCATCTTACCATTCTTGTCCTCTATTACACTGATATGAGCCTCATCTCTGCATCTCCTTCTGCAGTTTGGTTCCCACTTCCCTCTGCTCTCTTTTCTTTTCCTCTCCTCTTCCTACCTTTGTCCTGCCCATTCCTGCATCCTCCCTGCATCCTGCTTTCACCACAATTATTTCTGTATTAGTCTCATCGCATTTCTCCCTAAGTGTCATCATGTTTCTTTCTCACTGCCTCACTATTATTATCTCAATGTCATATTGCCTCTCTCCTGTTGTCATTATATCTATCTCCTGTGTTTCCTCTCTTATCCTGCTACACTGTTGGATTGCTTTTATTCCACCCACTCACCTGCTATATTTATCACACAAAGAACAAATACCACAACCTCTCTCTGTCTGCCTTTTTTCCATTTCCATCTCTTTGTGCTCTCCGTCAGCCCACTGTCAAACTGTTAAAATGTGGGCAACTGCAGTTAGATGCAGGGAATTCGGTGATCAGCGGGGGCAAATGCAGCTCTTTAGAGTAAAATATGAAAGTTAACTACACTAAAATGGTTTGGAGAATACAGTGGGTTCTCTGGAAAACAGTTCCTGGTAACGCATTAACCATAATGACGTTTTTGTTGCTATTTAGGGCTAATGGGATATTTAAAAAGTCCTGTAAGAAGTACAAATGAAGCAGCTATTAAAATTTTTGAACAATAAAACAGTTTTAATTGCAGGCCTCAGAGTAAGGAGGTTCATTTTTATTACGTCTGAGGTAAAGTTTTGGTTTTCCTTTGAATGCAATCTTGGCTATTATTAAATTTAGTGTATTATTGAACTAGGAGCTAATAATTATTTCAAATGTCACCTCTGTGAGGTATAAGTGGAAACATTTCTCATAGCTAAGGTTGGTAGCCAGGTGAGGGACAGCACACGCCCTGCCACCAGTCACCGTGACAACCTTGAAGTATCGAGAGACATATTGTACAGAGTTTGAATCGTAGACATAGACACATGTAAAGAAAATACACCAAGATGCACTGGAAAAATCAAGACTAAATCCCAAACATTGTCAACATAGAATAAGAAGATGGTAGGAGTCTATATGTGCAAGTGCATGAGTGCATGTGTAGGATACAATCAAATGCAGAGACTGAAATAAGTATAACATGTGACCCTTAGGAGAGCAGAGTGCTTTGCAGACCCAGCCATCCATTTTCAATACCCACTTGATCCTGTTCAGGGTTACAGGGAGCCTATCTCCAGCAATCACTGGGTGAGAAGTGGACCGGTTGTCAGTCCATCACAGGAGGATATCGAGAAAAACACACAGAAAGAAACGCACACATACATGAGGTCTATTTAACAAATAACCTTTGGAGCACCTCTGTAAATGCACATAAAACACAAACTCTATGCAGAAATGCCTCAGCTTAAGTCAAACTTAGACGTCAAACAAGGCAACTGTGCCAATGTGCAGCCTTGGTTTCTACATCTATGGGTGTTTTCATGTAAACACAACAGAACCTTTTCACTCCGGAGAAACAATTGAACTAATTTAGGAAAAAAAATAGGTCTGTTTCAGCTACTGCTTTGGTTTTGGGTCAGGCTGGAGCGGGTCGTCGTGGGCTGGTACGAACCGGCATGGGTCGACGATTTCAGGAGAGCGTTTTGATCGCCAGTTGGAATCTCACTTAGTAGGCGGGCATCATCACCACAGTGTTTTTGGTGTTTTTATATGGATGAAGGTATTTCTAGCAATAGGTTCATGTTTATGAGGATATTTTGTAGGAACAACAACTAAAAATATTCTTTTGGAATGATTGTATTTTCACTTGGGCATGATCTGAGCTCCAGCATATAAATTTGGGATTTGTTGACTTTTCTGACCTTCTTGAAAGTTCCAGGTGAATCTAAAAGTACCACTTCCCTCAAGGATTATCATCTGGGTTCACATTCCTACCCTGGTTATCTGTCTGGCAGTGGCGTATCCAGGATTTTAAAATGAGGTGGTCCAGGTGGGCCACTTGTTTATGGCACCTATGGTTATGCATTTATTATTATTTTTTATTTTATTTACTTATTTTATTTTTATTTTTTTTTTTGTTTTTTTTTTTGGAGGGGGTCACAAAATTTATTTATTTTTTTTTCATTTTGCATTATACAAGTTTCTTTATCTTTTTTATTTATTTCATTTTATTCATTGAAATCAATATACAATCTTCTTCTTCTTCAGTTGGCTGTTTTGTGGTGGTTAGCAAGCCAATTCTTTGCACCTTACTGCCACCAACTGGAGTCCAGTGGAACTGGGACTGGTAGCCTACTCTAAATATTATTTCTGTCCAAAGTAAGAAATTATAAAGAATAATAACAATACAGAAATGTTCTGTAGGCCAGGGCTGTAAACCAATGTTAAAGGTGAATGCTTGGGTTTATAACCCCAAGCCTTTTGTGGACATTGTAAAGTTAATTTAAATGGAACTCAGTGGGGTGGCCAATCAGATTCCAAGGGTGGCATGTGCTACCATAGATGCCATATATATCACTAGATGCCTTACCCGCGCTGTTCGTCGATTGGACGAACGTCCTTACGCGGTGGCCATCTTACCTCGGACAGCTGCCCCCTTTCGTAACATTGGTGTCAATGATGCATGTACTATTTAAATAACTCTAACTTGCTCAATTTTCAACCAAATTTCAAATGGTTTGGTTTGTTATAAACGCCAGAGATGTGGCTCTAAAATATGACAGATTTGGCCCGTTAATTTAAAAATGTGAAAGTATGTCCTATCAAGGCTATGTGTCATAAGGTTTGTAATAAGGCAACCCGCTTGTAAATCCGTTAATATTTCATCGAGTTATGAGTGTTTTTGTTTAAGTTGTTCAATCACCTTCCATCTGCTACCATTGAGAACGGAACGTAAGCTGTCCGAGGTAAGATGGCCGCTGTCGAGTCCCAGTTAAGGCATCTAGTGATATATATATCTATGTGTGCTACCCCAGGCCACCCCACGGACACGCCCCTGCTGTCTGGGCCCTGGTTCCTGAAGTGGAAATATAAAAGGGTAAAGTGGCCCAGAAATCTACCCTGCTTCCTGAAAAAGGTTCCTGAGGTGGAAATACACCATGCTGTTATTGTGTATTTGTTATCAACCACCCTTTAAACTTCAGCTCAGTAACCGTTGCTTCTGAAAGAAGTGAACTGAGGTGATTCAAGAGATTTAAATAAAAACAAGATTGCTGGTGACTATCCTTTAACAGAGAGAGTCAAATATTCCATTTGATGTTTTTACACACAACAAAAAGAAAAAATACGCTAGCTTTGGTATTTGTTACAACAATATCAGTCCTTGCAAGTTGGCTGCTCAAACATTTTGTCATTTTCTTATTCCTTTCTGGTTTAACCCTCTCAGTATAGCAGCCCATGGTTGTTAGTATATTTGTTAGGGGGGTTGTTTTTGGCAAGCCCAATGGGAAAAAGCAATGGGAGTCATAATGCAGTTCAGAAAACTGCAATGAAAGCTCATTACAAAATAATAAAACTCACACAGATGGATCATTTCAGGGTTGTTTCATTAAAACGAGATGAGTCTTTGCCCTATAAAAGACAAGAAGGTGAATGCGATTCTTATTCGTTCCATGATGCTCGGTGACGTGTTGAGTCAAAGCAAAGTTTGATGGCCTCTGAGATTAAATCTGCTGGACAGAAAGCAATAATTCTCGCCAACACTGGTACGGCAATTTTATTTCAGGTCTTGTGGAATCTGTATCACAGGTATTTCTAAACCCTCTTGTCTTTGAAATGTGTGAATGCCTTGTGACAAAAGTAAAAATCAATAAATACATTTTTCATTTCAAAGTGCTTAACGAAAGCGCTCAAAAGGCTACTAAACAAGGCTAAATTACTTGACTCGCAGTAATTTACTACATAGAGGATCTTTGCCCTGCAAAGCAGAAGCTTTATTACAGACCTGTTAGATTAGATTAGATTAGATGAAACAATCATCTGCCTTTTCTCAGACTCAAATGTTATTGATCTATTTGACCGTGTCATTTTTAAAGGTCCTGTGAAAATAAATCCAAATGATCAGAGTCCAAAGAGACTTTGCTTGTTTCCCATTTTATTGGGTCTTTAAACCTGCAACCCATGATTTGTTAGTCACACAAGGGCAGCCAAAACAAGTCCTAAACACAAGACTTATGCGTTGCATTATTTACACATTGATCAACATTAGCATCAATTTAGAGTCATGTTTCTGCCTCTTTGCAGGATCAAAGTCCACTCTCTTTCGGCTTGTTTTATTCCCTCCCAACTCCTTGGGGATATATTGGGCTTTATGGCTGCCCAGTGTTGCACTATGCTCACCAGATATTCACTAACTGTGTGTTGTTAAAAGGGCTCGTCCTTGACAACAGCTGCCTGCAGCTGCAGAAAGATGACACCATGAGAGCAGGTAACAGTGACTCAGGACTGTAAAAACGCTGCCCTCAGTGCTAACAATAAACTGATTCATGCATCTGGAAACAAACTGTGGTAATTTTTGCAGTTCATCACTGTGAGTGAACCTTGTCACTATCCATGTCTAAGCAAAAACCAAATTCAAGTGTCTGTTAACAGAAACAGCAGCAGGAGTTGTGTGTGTGTGTGTGTGTTTTAAAATGTTTTGGATTTTAACCATCCATCCATGTTTTTGACCCCCCCGTCTTAGGGTAGAGTAAGCTGCAGCAACAGGTTCTACCCCACCCCCTCTCTCAGACCACTAATACCTAATTTATACTTCTCCGTCTGCGTTGGTATGGAGACACGCAACGCCATTATCCGTCGTTGTGAGGACTCCCCAACAGGCTTGCAAAGATGGACGGAGTTGAGCTCTCTTTTTTAAACATCTGTCAAACGACACGGGGAGCGCAAGCTTGTGATTGATCACACGGGAAACATGGGTTTAGAGGTGGCGAGCGCACGAAGAGGTGGAGGAGAATGAGGGACCCCCTGATAAGTCGTTAGCCTCTGTTGTGTTTGGGAATAAGATTCAGAGCTCTGAATCTTATTCCCAGACAGTTTCAGTCTAGGTCACGCCCTCCTGCATCGAATCAATACAACTCCCACACAATAGAGGCTAACGACTCATCAGGGGGTAGGGAGGAAGGGTGTTCATAGGCAGTTTCTGCTTGTTTAGCAACAACAGGAAGCTAGAGTTTATAAGCTTGACTCTCCCATATTCCAGTCAGAATTGACAAAGCTCCTCAGATGAGAATCAAAACGTCTTCAAGGAACCAAAAGAAGTTTAGACCAGATACATGACAGGATACACCAGAAAAGCGCTATGCCCTCTGTTGTCCTTGTGGGGAATTGCTTTGCAACACTCCCCAGGTGATGGAGAAGGCCAAAGGCAAAACATCTCCATCAAAATGTGTGTGTCTCTGCCTCTGAGCTGATGGAGAAGCATAAATTAGGTTTATGTTCATGAGAAATTCCCCTCCGTGGTCCTGGAGGACCTGTATCCAGCATGTTTTAGTTGTTCCTCTGCTCCAACAAACTTGATTCAGTGGTTGACTCACCTCTTCAGCAGCTCATCATGCTCTGCAGAAGCCTGTTAACCACCTGCTGATTGAAATCAGGTGTGTTGAAGCAGGGAAACAACTGAAACATGCTGGATACTGGCCCCCAAGGGACCAGGATTGGGCACCCCTGGGCTAGACATTCCATTCAAAACAGGGCTCGATTTACACCGGCTCACATGGGAGCCCCATGGGAATGTTGTAAGAGCGCGTGTGTGTGTAAGTTGTCTGTCTGATCACCTCCGTTAAAACTCTGAGAGAGGGGTGGGGATGAGGGTGGTCTGTTCAATCATTATAACGGCATAAGAGGGGGGATGTCAATCGTGGGCTTCCGGGGGAGCCCATCACTCTTTTGGGCGCTCCCCCTAACTCCCCCCGTAACTCAAACCCTCATTCAACAGGTAGCACGTTCAATTATCCCTGAAAATCACATCAGGACATCTCAACAAGTTTGAAAGCCCAGATTTATTACCTGCACGGTCCTGACATTCTTTAGAGGAGACCAAAGTAATTATGACACACACACAAGGTACGATTAACCAATACCATTGTCTTTAGAGCTGTTACGGTACGGTGAGAATCTGGTCAAAACTTCCTACATGATCATCCTGCTATGTAACCCGGGCTTTGCAGACACAGAGCTTGATATTCTGGAGTCAAGGCTGGATGGGAATATCAAATTCACAAACTCAGCAATCTGCTGAACACATGTTAAAGCACAGCAAAGCAAAATGAGCACCGTGAGCAAGCAGCAGTAAGCAATACTTTGTTTTTGAAATGTGTGTGTGCGTGTGTGTGAATTCATAGCCTTGACCGTATAAGGTGTGTATCCGTAGTAAATGGTATTATTATGCTGAGATGTTCTCATGATAAACACTAAAACTAATGGTTGAGGCCGGGTCAGTCTGTAACTGCTGACAGAACACAAACACGGGGTTGTAAAGTCCAACATTTCCCTCTCAGTATTTGCTTTTTCATTTTACAGTTTTTGGCTTCCCCTCTCTCACACCACCTCTAATCTTCTCTGCTTCTCTGCAGAGACATTTTTCCTGTCATGAAACATGAAATCAATTGCCTGTTTCATCTGACAATAACACGGGTTTTACTGCAAACAATCAAACAAATGAAAGTGAACCGTCAGCCTAATTCCAGTGAGAAGTGGCTATTTTCTCTTTTCTAAATAAGAACAATTTACTGCTCTGTTTTTTCTGCAATCATGCAAAGCCAGTAGCCTTATAGCCGTTAAAAACCCTTTAAGTACATGTGTCTGACACTTTAACGGTGATTTTATTGTGTGCATTTAAAACATTTCTCGTTAAAAGTCCACTTACGTCCACCGGCACGAGGAGGAAAAGCAAAATTTAATGCAGATACAATCAAGCTTTCTTACAAAATCAGGAAACACAGCTGCAAAAAAAAAGAGAAATGAAATAATTCCAACAAATTATCAAATTGAATATATTATTATGGAATAAATTATCAACCTCTACAAAATGAATTACATGAGTTTGTTTAAAAAAACTGTTATTGAATTATTAAGCTGCAGGTAGGATTTTATGAGTGTGTGTGTCATCTTACCTATCCATGTGCAGGAATTGCACAGGCAGCACACACACATCAGACTCTAAGACACTGAAAACCAAATTATATCCTCATGAAGGAATCAGAGCCTCAGCACTCCAGGTGTGCCCCTTATAATTTTATGATAATTTCTATTAGACACTCTTCCTGCTGTGAAAATGATCCACTTATCTTTGACCTTTTCTTCGCGCTGTCATGTCTGTGAAACAACTTCCATGTACCAGTTTGCATGTTTCAAGCAATGACTTAATTGTGATTTATTTAAGCATGTGTCTTTGTTACTTTTAAAGTGGTACTTCATTGAAAAACCATTTTGTAATTATTATTTCTGATTATAATCGGTCACTCTGAGTTTTTCGTGCAGGCTGAACATGAAAATAGTCTCCTACACCTATCTCCTGCAGCAGCTTCTGATAGAAAATAGACAGTGAAACTCTAGGATTAGAAAAGTCTGACAGATCTACATCACACTGTCACTTAACATTCATGGACTCACTCATCTTGACTCACGACGGGGAAGGCTGTTGTTGGTTTAGCGTCCAGGAAACAGCAGAGAACGTCTCAGCTAGTAGAAACTAATCGTTAACATTAGCAAGTCCACCACACAGCAGAACTCCTTCAGGCTTGTGTTTTTTGTGAAGATAAAACGTCAACGTTGCAGAGCAAATGGAGTCAGTGGTAGAGTCACGTTGCTGTTAGCCAATCAGAGGTGAGATGTGCAAATATCAAGGAAATAAGACTCCAAATCCTGTCGTGTTCAGCTCAACTCTGATCTGGCTCACTTCTAGTTTTTGAAACAGGCGCTCCAGAGCTCAAATCAACAAGCTTTAGGCTTATAATGAAATCACGGAGGTTATGCAAACAGCAATCATTTAAAATTGCATGTATTTTATCAATGGGGTTGGGTATATTGAGTTTTCAAGAGTAAGAACAATGTTTAAGGAAGATTGTTGTGAGACTGTTAGCAGTTTAGATATTTTTGGTGGATAGAGTTATGGATCTGGATTCTGGAAATGTCATTCACCATTATAGATTATTCATTCATGCCCTAAAAGCCCTTCTAATAACATCCTGTAAAACGACTGCTGCCACATGCTGTACAGATGCATTAGGCAACACAGCTTAGACTATTTTTAAAGCATTGAAGTCAAAAAAAATAGTAAGGTCTTTTTTAGAACAACAATCAGTGAGGTGATAGTGGAGATGTTGATGGTGAAGAACTAAAATGTCTAAAATGCAATCTAAGGAAGGATCACCTGGCATTCAGGTAAAAGTGAGCAATACTTATAGAGATGTGTGGGTGTGAGGGGAGAAAGCTGGTATATGTGGTCAGTTCAGAAAAAAATATTATGTAGTAAAATTGCTGGAAAAGGTAAGACTACACACAAGACACTGGATCAGAACACTTGCCTTGCAACAGGCTGTGTAGTTGGCCAGAATGCTCACACGCCTGCTTATTAGTCTGAAATAACCTAAAGTGAGCTTGTGAGAGTCAGAACTATATTATAGTGAAATGGAAGAGTATATATTGGTTCTATGATGACATATGACTGTGTGTGTGTGTGTGTGCGTGTGTGTGTGCGTGCGTGTGTGTGTGTGTGGCTGAGTACTGAGTAGTGTTCAGAAAGATAATAGGCTGTGTTCCAGTGCAAAACCTGTCCAGTAATAGTTTGAAGAATGGGATGAAGAATATTTAATTCTGAGTGAGCAGAGGGTTGGGGATCCATGGAGTCTCCAACTAATAACTACTAGAACACCCAATGATGTATTTGCATCTTATACCAAGGGCCATTTTCACAGGTGCCTCAAAAACACAAAGGAAGGAAGCTTCCACAGGTTGTGGCTAAACAGGACTCGCTGTCATTTAAATGATAGCTCTCTGTGTTAACAGATGAAATAATTAGCTGACTTCCAGTTTCTAGGCAATATGGTTGTGCAGCTGTTGGCGCTGTTGCCTTTTATCAGTTTTAATGCAGGACTCGGGTTTACACGGTCTCCCTGTGGATGCATCCTGCAGGTTTTCTCCAGGTGTGGTTTCCCTTCCACAGTCCAAGAACGTGCATGGAAGGGTAACAGGCGAAGTTCCAGCAATCCCTGACAGTCCGTTTATAGCTATGTAGGACAGTTTTTAATCATAAAAATATGATCTTCTATAAATATTGATTAAGCCTTTTCAGGTGTGTACTAAGTTTTCACATGTGTGTATGAAAGGTTTTCACATGTGTGTATGAAAGGTTTTCACATGAGTGTATGAAAGGTTTTCACATGTGTATAAGAGGTTTTCACATTTGTGTATATGAAAAGTTATCACATGAGTGTATGAGAGGTTTTTTACATGTGTTTACAAGAGGTTTTCATGTGTGTATGAGAGGTTTTCACATGTATGTTTATGAAAGGTTTTCACATGTGTGTATGAGTGTTAATTTAGAATAATGTCCCTGGTGGCCTTGCATATGTTAGTGTTGAATCTTTTCATATATTATGCTTTTGGAAGCAACTAGAAACAATAATACACTATCATTTTTTTTATTTTGGTTTCATATATTTAAAGCAGCAATATGTAAGAATTCTACAGCGAAATAATCACAAAACAATCCAATGTCTCAATTATGGTGAAAGGACGGTTATACTGAAACAGATTTCTTTCTGTGCCGGCTGGCGGGTTGTCAGTTTTTCTCCTTTCAAAAAAAAAAATAAAGGAAAGAGGGACGTAGTTACAGTTTATATCAGTGAGTTTATGAGGTTGCCGTGTCTCCGGTGAGCTAACTGCTACATCGGGATTAGTAATTCAACACCGGCGGGCAAAAAGCTCTGGAGTTGTTTAAAGAACAAAAGCCAGTAAACAGGAGCGACCCAGAAGTTATTTCTTGTACCCCTAAGAATCCACAGCATCCTTTTGTTTTACTGTAATAATAGATAAAGCAGGCTAGAGGCTAACGTTGAACTAAATAATGCTAACGGTGACTTCTAAAAATATCTCAAACTACTCAATATTACAGTGAAATGTGTGTGTGATGTGAATAATGAGTCAATTGTGGCGTTTTACTTCCTTTAATGAGTCGTTCAGCAAGCAGTAAGTGCTCCCTACCGTCAAACACCCAAGAGTGCTAACACTAGATACGACAATGTATTTATCTACTCATCAACTTACTGTCTATGACTCATCTTTGCTTGTCACCTAGAATCTTCTGGTGCTGATCCATAACTGGCAACAGCCATGAAACGCACGGAACGTGAGTGAGAAAGTGATTGCAGTAACCAAAGTTGACCATATTGCACCTTTAAGTAGAAAAATATATTTTTATTTTACAGATATTTTTTCCATATCACTGTTATATAAAACACGTTTTGGTATGGCGTTACCTCTGTGATGAGGACATATCACCTGTGAAGGAAAAGAAAACCTGCAGGAGTTTATGAAGCTTTCACACTTGGATATTTATTTACACTGAAGAGTTTTCAAGTAATAAAAAATAGTGAAAACATTTTGACTTCATTCTGACTTAAGGTGACAGTATTTTTATGTCACTGACATGTTATTTCCAGATAGGTGATTTTTATGGCTTGTCTGCTACAGTGAAAGCAATATTCATGACACGTTCACAATATTTCCTCGTCACCCAAACCAGACAATAGATCAAGTCAGGCACAATGGAGAGTTAGAGTTCTCATCCTGCATCCTGACATGAGAGCTCACATTAGGGTGACAAGTAGCCTATGCAGTGGTTGTGTTAAAAATGTTGCTGTTCTGGCTGTTCTTCAACTTTGCTAAATAGAAAGTGAATCAACAGGTTCTAAAGCAGTTATTAGAAGGTTTTATTATACCTGAGAATACTTTATCTTCCACTTTACATGTGGTTCACTCTCTTCTGAAGTGACAAGGCTAAACACCAAAAGAACATGAACCACAGCTCGATGTTCCTTTGATACATTCCTTTTTTCTCCTGATTGAGCTCCTAAAATGTCAGCTTTCACCAATCCAGCATATTTCTAGCTTCTCAAAGTTTTGCTAGAAATCCAACAAAAACCAATATTTTTCAGTCTTATTACTAACACAAGGTGTTCATATGAACATAATGTGTTCTTAACGCTTTATGTTAAAACTCAGGGGGGTAGAGTGATGGTCCTTCAACTAGATGGACGATAATTTGGTCCCCAGTGGACATTATGAGATGTCCTCAAGCAAGATTCTGATAAATCTCATTTATCACTCAACGTATCTCTTCTTTGTAAGTTGCTAAAAAAATAAGGCCTTGTACTAAAAGATTAACAAATAACATTGAGGAAGGGATGATGAGATATAAACTGTGCTAGATCAGGCTGGTCTTTAGGGTCATATGGATGCACCGATCCACTTTTTTCACATTCAATACTGATATCAGAAGTTTAGTATCGATCGATATCAATCCAATACCGATCTAGAAAAACAGTATTAAACTGTATTACATAATGAACTATTTGTTACTATATGAAAAAGACTGGGATCATCCTTTTGTACAGGGGCCCAAAAGTTCCAAATTGCCGATCCTTTTGCTCGCTCCATTTTGAAATCAACGTGAGCTTCTGCACAGCGTGGGACTGTAGCGCATGACGTCGTCACTCACAGAACATAGAAATATACTGAATAGATCAATCCTTATGCATCGGGCCCATAGTCTCCGATACCCTAGCTAGAATTTTCTTCTATATCTGTACCGATACCGATATTAAGATCGGATCGGTGCATCCCTAGTCCTAACTGATGAAAAAGTTCTAGATTCCTCATAATGACCATGTGAGTTTCTATGCGTTGTCTGACTTTTCTTCTGTATGATTTTCTTAGAGGCCAAGTTCACTGACAAACTGTGTGGTTTGTTATTTTTTAAATATGATTTTAAATATGATTGGTCACTCCAAGTTTCACATGCAAGCTAAACATAAAAAAAAGTTTTTTACCCCTATTACCTGCATTAGCCACCAATAGAAAATAGACGGTGGAAACACTTGGATTAGAAAAGCCAGTGAAATTTAATTATTACGTTGTCAAATTAGCATTCATGGACTCTACCATCTTTGCTCGTGACGGGAAGGCTGTGCTGATTTAGCGTCCAGGAGAAAGCAGTACATGTTACGGCTAGTAGAAGCTAACCATTAGCATTAGCAACTTTACAATAGAGCACAACGTCTTCAGACTTGTGTTTTTTGTGGAGATAAAACATCAATGTTGCAGCGCAAACGAAGGCGGTGGTGTCACGTTGCTGTTAGCTAATTAGAGGTTAAGATGTCAGAATATCAGGAAGTATAAGACTCCAAATCCTCCCGTCTTCAGCTCACCTCTGTTCTGGCTCACTTCTAGTTCCAGGAGCGCCAGAGCATTTTTTTCCCACAGAGATCGACTCACAAGGCATTCATTTATACTAGAGACCCCTGCAAATGTGTTGAAAAACGAGCAAACATAGTCTTTAAAGTACTAATAAAATGAAAGCAGTACGTTCCAGGCTGTATTAGTCATTTGGATAGATATGATAGAAATCCATGGACATTTGTTTTAAGATGTTTGCATTTGGATTTTGTTTTGAAAGTCTTCCAAGGTGAAAAGTGTTGTCTAGTATAGTCACAGACTGAAGTTTAATGGAAAAAGGACCAATAGTGCTGATTCAGACATAAAGCCAAAATGTTCAATTTAATAAAAAGGAGAGCATGCCTGCAAGGGTCCAAAGCAAAAACTCTGAAAACTTAAAAAAAAAAAGAATGTTCCTTTAACAGGCACCATTAAATCCAGGCTGTTGCTGATAGAAGACGTCTGGACTGGAGTATTTCCTTCCCGTTAAAAGGCGTGCATACACATGTTTTATGAAAACAATAATAATTTGGCAGAAATGTGGTCTTTAAGCATCTGCTATTAACACCCTAAACTGTAGGAGATGGTGTCTAAACAGACGTCTGGGTTTCAGTAATTCAGTAGTAAATAATTCAGCTTCCTTTCTCCAGTAAAATAAATTGGGGTCTGTCAGGTGTAGTATTTACCTAATCAGTTACACCTGCAGTGGCTTCGTATTTTACAATCCTAATCTGGCTTTGCTGAAGGGGTTAGCAGGGACTTTTTTTCCTTGTGTACCTGTCTCTTGACTTTATTGGTTCTTATTGATTTTTGTGTCACCTTTTGTATACTGGAGAGAGAAACACAAAAGACAAGAAGAGAGACTGCTGTGTGGTTTGAGCAAAAATTATATGGGTCCGATTGTGCAGAGCTAAAATGCATGCAAATAACACACAAACAGGGTCTACAGAGAACCTTCATATGCACTGGTGGGAACAAAATGATGATAGGAACACATAGGTAGGGTCCACCCAACACATTTAAGGTAAATAACCATCGATTGTCTTCTACTTATCAGGGGTCGGGTCACGGGGGCAGCAGCCTAATCAGAGAGGCCCAGACTTCCATCTCCCCACCCACTTGGGCCAGCTCCTCTGGGGGAATCCCAAGGCATTCCCACGACAGCTGAGAAACATAGTCCCTCCAGAGTGTCCTGGGTCTTCCTTTAGGTCTCCTTCCTGTTGGACGTGCCCGGAAAACCTCACCAGGGAGGCTTCCAGGAGGCATGCCCGAGCCACCTCAACTGGCTCCTCTGGAGGAGATGCGGATCTACTCTGAGCTCCTTCCAGATGGCTGAGCTTCTCACCCTATCACCAATCTCGTTCTTTCGGTTACTTCCCAAAGCTCATGGCCATAAATGAAGGTTGGAATGTAGATTGATCGGTAAATCGAGAGCTTCGCCTTTTCAGCTCTCTCTTCACCACGACAGACCAGTACTGCATCACTGCAGACGCAGCACCAATCTGCCTATCGATCTCTTGCTCATTCTTGGACAAGACTAGCCTAGAAATCTAGACAGACAGTTGCCGAAGCAAAATGATTTTCCTCTGAATGTTGGCATAGCCATGCACCATTGTAGCCTCAGCAGGTCTACCATTGGCCTGAGCAGTATTGTGTTATGCTAATCACAGCGCTCTATCGATTTGGTGGGCAGTATGATGCGACGAAGCAGAACAACTAAGGTGACAACGTCTTGTTTGAAATGGCTTTGGCAATAACTTTGGACTATTTATAATTGGGCTTTGAGTCAAGGGCAGATAGAGTTACTTAAGTTCATTATTTAGAAAAAGGATGTATTTGCGTCTTCTTCAAAAGTGTATGGCGGACTGCCCCATTGACTGATATCTGTAGCAGTGAGTGCGTCACGTTGTTCGTTGTCCAATAGCATGCGGAGACAGTTTGAAAGACAACCGTAGATTCCACCTCATGACTGAGCTCTGTCTATGTCTATGGCTCATGGCCAGACTATATATTCACATACATAGGATGGCTTCCTAGGCTAGGACAAGACCCCAAAACCAGTGGCGGCCGGTGACTTTTTTTTTGGGTGGGGCGCTAACCACATATCACCACTAGGGGACGCAAAATTACCATTGATTCTTAAGCATCAGCGTCACACAACTGACGGCCACAGTAGCGCTTCCGGCAACAAAGTTATTCAAAAGGTTTTCGAATATATTAAGCATGTTTTTGACAAAAACATTCATCCATTCACCCATATATTACACAAACTGCACACACGCTTAAGGGGACTAGGCTAAATCTAATCAATAGAATCCACTTTCTACAAACAGAACACCCATAAGCTGTAAATAAACGTGAGGCCGTAAAATAGACGCTACACGTATCCAGAAAAACACACAGTGACACAACGCAATATATTCACAGAAGCAGCAGGCGTTTAGATTAAAGCCCAGACTCACAAACAAGAAGTACCACTTAGTTCAAACCGTATGGAGCGGTGCTAGCCGCTAACGAGGCAGCATGCTGTTTCCTGAAGCCAAAAGCTAAAATGAGGCTTACCTGCAGGTTATGGCCATAATCCGTGTGGTGTAGTAAAAATAATCCACTCGGTTTGTGAAATTCTACATCCCAACGTAAAAGCTTAGCTGATCAGACTGTTTGCTGGCATTGTTTTGCCAAAGACTATATAAGAGTTTGCCCGCCCGCATTCATCATTTTCCTGTTTACGTGGATTCTCTCCCTGTGATTGGTTAACACGAAAGCCAGCCAGCTGAAAAAAACTCAACAACAAGCAATTCGATTGGCTCAGGTTTCACACATTGGAACCTACTAGTAGCGTTTGCTACGTCAGGTTTTGAAGCAATTAACTTTATTTGTCACTGATGATTTCACAATTATAGCAAAGATGGCTAAAAGGTTGGACAACAAAAAAATATTCAGTGGAAGTAGTGTGTTGCTGCCGTGACAAATTGGCACAGATGGAGCCACACTGTGCCAGCCTGTGGAAAGTTTTCCCCTCAGGGCGGGGTGAACAACCTGACCAATCAGCGATCTCCTCCCCCTGGTCTGAGCAGAATTCACCCAGTGAGGCGGCGACGATCGCTAAAAGATGCGACCAACCGCTCTCCTATTCTTTCTCGTTGTGGACGGTTTGGGGACCCACTGCACATGCGCCAGTTAGCCCATATTAAGTCAATGGTAAAGATTGCTGCGCCCGCGAGAGGACACGTGACAAGTACGTCGACGATTCGGCCATGTTAAAAGTAAAAAAAAACATTATTAAACACAGATTACACACAGCACTTAGTCCATATGGTGTGTATAGATCGTTTAGTTCACTTTTTATGTTTTTTTAAATATATTTTGTAATTCCTATCTTCTTCTTCTCCTTCCTGTGAGTGGTGGGGCGGCGCCCTAGCGCCCCCTATGGACGAGCCGCCACTGCCCAAAACTTCACTGGGGCAAAAATTAGAACTGCAGCTTATTACACACAATGTCACAGTCAGACACACAGGACACTTTTATATGTGTTTTTATCGTGTTTTACCTTATTTTGCTACCTCCTTGTGTTTTTGCCTTTCTTTAAAACTATTTTTTTTTACATTATTTGCAGTGGATAGTCACACTCAATTCTGTTGTGCCTTTAGGTATAATGATAACATCAAGCCTACTCTATTCTATTGTATTCTATTCGTCCTTGGACCTCCAAATCTCCACGGTGCACTCGGCTATCTATCTGTGCACAAGTTCATGTTTCAAATACACTAAAAAGTTATGTATTTGAGAGATGTACACACATACTCAGACACAGGAAATAAAAGTTAAAACAGAGACAAGGTGCAGTCATGTTAACAACTCAAAAGGAAAAACAACAGGGAAAAGTAAAGACACCAAACATCATCTCATCATATGATTTAGGACGAGTTCGTAGGAAGACTAGGCCTAAGATACAAAAGTAAAAAATAAAACTCACTCAACGAACATAATGTTTTTTTTTTTTGTTTTTTAGCTTATCTTGTGCTTCTCATGAGGTCTCCTGGTTGGACACGTCTAAAACAACTCATGAGGGAAACATCCGGCGTTCCAGACAGATGTCTACATTACATCATCGGAGTGCATCTTGGTGCATCGGAGCACCAACTCCACTGTGAGGTCCTCCTAAATGAACGGGTTACAACTCCTGAACATTTAAGAAATCCTCCTGATGAAGCACAACTGAACGTTTTTGATTTCATTCTTGGATAAAAGCCCACACCTCGTGATCATTTTGAGCATTAGAATAAAGATTGACCTTTTCATCTTTTCTCAACTTTTTGTTTTCTCCACAACAGACTGATAGAATGTCTGCATTAATGATGGTATTGCACCTATCTGTCGATCAATCACACTCTGTTCTTTCTCTGTTTGTGTTGTTTCCAATGAGAGAATTTAAGAATCACATCATGTGCTTATCAGCAAACAGGAAAAATACAGTTTTCTACCTCCAAATATGAAGGTGCTTAATCCCAGCAGCCTGATTACCAGCTGTACACTTATCATAACCGCTCTGCAAAGCTGCAAAAATTATTATATTTTATTATTCAACAAATCTAATTTCATTCTTCATACGGATGTTTTTGTCAAACAAACTGCTGCACTTTAAAGTATAATTAATATAATAGTTAAATGAGATTTTCAGAGTTTTCCAACAATTTTCTTGCTTGCAAAAGCATTTAATTGCAACTTTAAGACCTGAAATTCATGCCAAACTTCTTATCACCAACGGTTTGCTGGCATTTCACTCAGATGCTTGGCCTATATGATATTTGCAGACACAATGTCATGCTGGAGCGGTTTTCTCACAGTAATCTTGCACTGGGGAAGAGGTGCATTTCCTCGAAGTGGATGATTTCCTGCCTGCATGAGTTCAATAATGCTGTAGCGTGGAAAGACATTGGCACACCAATATAGGGAAAGGGCATACCAGGAGGGGATATCAGTACCAATTACTCCAGTCAAAGTCGTCTGGTGGAGGAAAAAAGGCTAAGAAGGGATTTACAATTTGCTTGTGGCTGCTCAGACCACATCTTATTATAAAAGATGGATTGTTCAGAACGTGACATCACTTTCGTTCTATGCTGTTTTTGGGGAGGTGCTATGATGTGATGAAACTGTGTAGCTATCAGAACAGATATTATGAAAGTAGCTTCTGATTATTTTTCTGCCAAATTCACAACCACACCTATTAAACAGAGGCCATGGACACACGTAACCGGGACAAAACAAAGATATTTTTCTATGGTTTGGACTGGCATCCACATGAAAGTGAAGATAAACCAAAAACAATTATTTCAAAAGCTTGGATCAAAGTAGAATTGCAAATTCTCTATTGTCAGCATTTGCTTGTGGATGTAAATAACCAGAGTTTTAGGTTTTGCAACATTTGCCCACGATAAAAATGCTCTGACATCACATGCGACCTGTGTTTACATTTACTTGCACTTTACAAGCTCAGGCCACAGGCAAAGGATGGTTATTGCCCTATGTAATGTTTTTTTTTTTTTGGCAAAAACACTGATTATTTGGGGAACTACTGCCACCTACAGGCTTGGGATGCCTATAAATGTGCTTCACCATGACCTGGATGTTTTGCTGAAAACGAAGCGATGTGAACCCAAGTTTTTATGCTAGATGGGCAGAGGATGAAATTCAGTTTTACAAAAACCTGGCTATGCATGTATATCATTGACTATAATAGACAAATCCTCTGTGCTGTCACTCGTAGTTTTCTGAAGAGCTGAAATGAAGTCCAGTGGGTGGTTTCCTCTACCGCCATCTTGGCTGTGTCACATGTCTCATCACTCCTGGAAAATACAAAAATGGAGCTGAGAGCGGGGTTGTGAGGGTGGGGGTAGATGAATGACACTCATCAAACTCTGAGCTGATGTAGCTACATGCTAACTGAGCTAGAAATAGACCAGAAATCCACATTTGAGTGATTCTGCTACCATCTGCTAAAGAATCTAAATATATAGAAATTATTGCTAAAAGGTCCAGTGGAAATTCATATTCAAACCTAATGCTTTATATGGCTAAACTAGTTTATTCCTCTTATTCCAGCTTCTTTTTGCATTAATGCTGCAGGTGCACAGCTAGAGCCCTGCAACTTCTGGCCACAAATTTACCAAAAGTCTGTCAGTCATGGCCAAGTGCACTATCATGCAATGAATTAGACTCACAGCAATGGGGCCTTCTGAGGAGGCAGAAGGGGAGGATTGAAAAGACGAGAATGAGGAAGGAGAAATAGAAATAATGTGAAATATGAAGAGGGGAAAAGGCTGATTAAAAGTTATCTTATTTTAAAGAGAAGACAAAAATAGTAAGAAAAAATAAATTAAATCCCCTTTCCCCCGACATCACAGGAAGCAATGAAAACTTGTGTTGTTACCAGGGAGGATGCTTTTATTCTGGTGTTTCTATAGCAACAGTTCCTGTGTATCCATTTTATCAACCTTATTACCCTGCAACAAGTAAAAAAAGAATACTAATTATATTTTAGATTATCACAGAGACATCGATGCATTGACTTTTCTACATTACTAATATAACAAGCAAAGCTCACACACCGGCCCGTGGGACACGATGATGACATAACACGTTAGCTTCATAGGACTCCTCAGACAGACAGTGAAAGAAAATGATTCAACAGCACACGTTTTAGAAAATAACATTTTATCTTTTAGGTGTCTGAAAGCTCAATCAGATCCTCGTTTCTTTCATTTCGTCTCCCATTCAGTTTTCTCTTTGTGTTTTGTGTCCTGACCTGAAGCAATACCTTTAAGTGTATCTGTTTGTTTGCTCGTGTGCAGCAATAAATCCTCTATGATCGTGCCATGTTGTCATTTTTCTGGAAAACAGATTGTGACAGAGAGGCATTACCGAGAACCTATAAGACATCCATCATCTACCGTCTGCTTATGCGTGTGTGTGTGTGCACGCAAAAGCCCACAGCCCTTTAACTAACTAACTACGTCATGTTCGTGCATGATTTAGCGAGGGATTTTAAATACACATGCAGGCATGCAGGATCATTAAACTGGGAGGATGCTGCCTTTTGCTTTCAGCACTTCCCATGACAACACAAATCCCATCAACACTTTCTGCTAACCTTTTGTTGTCGTAGTAATCGTCGATTAACAGTCTGTTAGGAAGACGGGATAAAGACGCTCGGGAAGACCGAGATGGGGAGACGATGTGACAAAAGGAAGAGAGGAAAATAAATAAGTGTAGAAATAACTGAATACAGTGTGTGATAGGTGGGAGGGAAAAACATTCTCACACACACACACACTCTTAGTCACAGGTCAGATGCATTGCGCCTACTCAGCATAGATCGCTCTAAATGATAGACTGTTGTAATTAGTCTTTTATAGAAACTATAATCATTTTATCAAGAAAAGGTTCATATTGTGATTAAGCTGAAAACAGTTAAGAGTTCCAACAAGGTTGAAGAGCCACACACACACACACACACACACACACACACACACACACACACACACACACACACACACACACACACACACACACACACAGTAACTATATATTAAGCAGACTAAAGGAGTCAGAAGTTGAATAAAAACAAGCGCCCCCTAAAGGCTGCTTTCAGCATGTTTTATATTCTGTCATCTCCATGTAAACAAATGGGACATTGTTTTTTTTCACACCCTACATTCACACCCTTATTACGCTCATCGTTTGTAATTTATTTTTTTAATTCCTGATGCATGTTTATTAATGTTTGTTTTGCTATGATAACCTTAGGACTGGAAGGTCTATCAGCTGGTAAAGCACATTTTAGTCCCTACATCTTATTGAAAGTGCACTGAATTGAAACAAAATAAATGAAATACAAAAGACTGAAATTTGGGAACGTTTGAATAACAAGTTAATTATCTTACATAATTTATTCACCTAATTATTTCATTAATGTTCCATTATTGCTGCGCCCGAACGGAAATACGTCACAGGACATTTTGGTCGTGGTGAAAGTGTGAGAGAACATTTTTAAACTACACTTAAATGCAGATTATGCACAGCACTTACTATGTATGATGTATAGATCGTTTAGCTTAATTTTCTTTTTTTTTTTGTACATTTTGTGATTCCTATCTTCTTCTTCCTGTGAGACTGGTGGGGTGGCGCCCTAGCGCCCCCTATGGACGGTCCGCCACTGCCTGGAATATTGTTGGCCCTCCACTGGCCTCCCAAGGGAACGGCAATTCAATGCACAGCTACAGGCTAAACTCTTCCAGAGTTACCACTGGGACTAATTTGGTGTGTCACCCCAAATCTATCACTGACCCCCTTTGTGATAAACTTCTGGGGGCGCCACTGCATCCCAACTGCATTAGTTCTGATTTCAAAAATCCAACAAGGCTGCAGCTGTAAATGGGGTTTTGTTGCTTCACTTCTCAACAACTAAGGAAGGCGGAGACACCTGAGCTAGGCATTATATATTTTTACGACACACCAGAATCTAAAAATATGTCAAGTATTTGTGAGCAAACTATAAACTCAAGAGACACTTCTCAGCTCAAACAATGAAAAAGTTCCAAAAGAACAGAGTTGAGTAAACTCAAAGCTGCCTGCCTCTGCCTTTCAGTGGTTTTGGCCTCAGAGGAGTTGGACTCCTGAGGAGCATGACATCCTGTCACCACCGCTACCCTCAGCATTATGCATGAACCCCTCTTTAATTTAAATCCCCCCACAGAGAAACTTTCTACTGGCATTGTTGGAGATATCTTTCTGCCCCCCACACCCAAGAGTTTTCCAGACAGGAAGGTAAGATACTTTGTCTGAATTAATCAAACTAAGTTCAAAATGGAAAAAAAAAACTTGCACTGAAAGGCAGCAGAAAAGTTTTTTATTTTGATCCTTTAATTTTCACCTGGTGTTGTCTCTGTTATGTCTTGATTACAGCTTTTTTTATTTTATTTATGCCTCTCTTGTAAACTAATAAAATAATTTTGAATTTTAAACGGAATATTTCTCTCTCACAGCTTCTTGTTTTTGACCCCCCTGCATGGATATCAGAGGTTTCCTCGTGGGTATGGTGGTGACTTTAATGATGATTGGTGAAGCTGAACACTGATCAAAGTCAAACTATTGAAATAATCACAGCTTGCTGATATGTAATTCTCTTTTGCATAAACAGCACGATCTGTGGGTCTCATCATGTGTGCAGCATTAGAGAGTAATCATTTGCACACTGCATTAATACACAAATACACCTTACAGAGCAGAAGAAATAAAATAGATTAACCAACGTCTCTAATGTGACGACAGAGCTATTAATCCACAGTAATATTGGATCATTATTGATAGAGTTTGTAAAGAATGAGGACTTAAAGGAGAGAAGTGGAAGGGATCAACATGATCAGGAGATCAGCACTTAGAGAAATTAAAACTTGAACACAGATGAGTTATAAATTAATTGAATTTGCATTAATAAGTCAATGCACCAAAAGATGAAGGCTGCTTAAAGAGACACACCGAGGAGAGCTCATTTAAAATTATTAACATAATATTAGTTTATACAGTAAAAACTCCTGAACCTAAAAATGAAGTCCTGAAATAAAATGTGTTATTGTGAATGTTGTTGTTATTGTTATTGTTGTTACTGTTGCTGATGTTGTTATTGTTATTGTTGTTATTGTTGTTACTGTTGTTGATGTTGTTGTTATAACTGTTATTATTGTTGTTACTGTTGCTGATGTTGTTATTGTTATTGTTGTTACTGTTGTTGATGTTGTTGTTATAACTGTTATTATTGTTGTTAATGTTGTTGATGTTTTTATTGTTATTGTTGTTACTGTTGTTGATGTTGTTGTTATAACTGTTATTATTGTTGTTACTGTTGTTGATGTTGTTATTGTTATAACTGTTGTTATTATTGTTGTTGTTATTATTGTTACAGTTGTCATTGTTATTATTGTTAATATTGTTGTTACTGTTGTTATTATTGTTACAGTTGTTGTTATTGTTATTATTGTTATAGTTGTTGTTATTGTTATTATTGTTGCTGTTACTTTTGTTACTCAAAAGTTAATGTTAATACATTTACTCAAAAGAAGATGACAAACTACTCCTGAACTAAAATGTGATTTTCTGTTTACAAGAAAATACATGACTGTAGTGATTCAGAGAAATAATGTTTTTCAGAAAAAAATCAAAAAATCTAAATCCATCATTAAAAGACATTCATCATTATTTAAATATAAACTTCAAAGATGATCTGTATAATCTACAAAAGGAGAGACATTTCTAAATTATAATTCTTTTCTTTGATTCCACTTCAAAGATTTAAACCTAAATTTGTGGCTCATTTTCTCCCTAAATACAGCTTCATCATAACAGAGACACGCTGAAATTCTGTGCTGTCCAAAAATCCTTTTCATTACAATTATCCTTGATCTCAGTCGGTCCCATTTATAAAAAATAATAAATAAAAGTTTAAACCAGAGGTGGAGCTTTTTCATTCCTCTGGCCTTTGTGCTCTGCTTGATGGCCATTTCTGTTTCACTCTCTCCCTGTTTATTCAAATGAAAGTGAATTGCTCTTTTGTTATGTAATGAGGCTTCCATCTTTCTGTTTTCGCTGGCTTGATTTAAGGATAGAGAAGGTGTCACGTTTCAGGCGTCTCCTTTGCATCTCAGGGACAATCTGTGTTATGTTCGCTCAGATTGTTCCAGAGCATCGCTTGAGCCGAGTTGCTGCCAAACATAAATGTACGTCAGGTTAAACCTGCAAATGAGCTGCTGTTCTTAAGGCAGTGTGCACGCCGGATCTTCTTCACAGCTTATTCGAGGACAAAAAGGATTTCTTTGTCCTCAGTGAGTTAAAAGTATAAAACAGCCTCTGTGCAATGTTTTATTTCTTTTGTTTGGGCTTCAAGTGCAGCCTGTGTTTTACCAGCCCTGGTGATTTATGAGGGTGTTGAGGCTGCTGGACTTAGTTTGACATCCTGTTTTGATGTTGTGTTAGACAAAAGTCAAAAGAAAATCCACAAAACAAACTGTAAGAGTTAGAAAAAGCTCTTCAGAGGAGTTGACGAAACTACACGTGTTCCACCTTGATTCTATTATCAAGTTAAGAGATTAAAACCAAACAGTAAAAGCTAAAAGTAGCATGTAGCTTATTGGAAAAGTCAAAATACCAGTTATGGGCTCGACACACGTGAGGCGACAAACGACCGTGATCAGCGAAACTTATCGCTATCGCTTTGATAACCTGACACATGGGAGGCGGCACGTGCCAGCAGCAAAAACATAGATGCCTCTGTTCCAGGGTGTATAGCGAGTCTTGTTTTGATTGGCCGTCAGATTGGAGGGAATTTTGGGTTATTAAAGCAGTTCAGAGTTGAAAAAGCGGTAGATATGAAGTCTCACAAGGTTTTGCTAGAGTTAAGTGAAGTCTTGTAAAGTTCTGGGAAATCTGACACAGCAAGTATTAACTTTTCCTCCATGTTTGCCCAGAGATGTACTGAGAAGCATCCTGTCCGCTCATTGGTCAGTCAATGAAACCTCTGCTGATTGGTCCTTGCGATGAAAAGTTTAAATTTTTCAACCTTCTGGGATCGCATCGCTGGCACATGCACGAGCGCAAAATTTCACATGCACGTTTTTCACGTTTCGCTTAGCAGGAGGGAGACCCGCGAGTATCGCTTTGTCGTGCATGTCTCATTGAAAATGAATGGAGGAGAGGCGATGTCGCCTCCCACGTGTCGAGCCCATTATGCTGATAATGTCACAAATACATTTGTAACATACTATGATCAAATGCTGTTGGTGTTCCTTTGATTACTTCAAATTTTCTACATTATTTTACTGTTAAATTTGTTTTCAGTAAACCTGCTATTTAAAACTACAGGAAACCTTTGATTGTCTCTGCGTTTTGCAGATGATGTGGTCCTGTTGGCTTCATCAGAACGTGATTTCCAGTTTTAGCTGGAGCAGTTTGCAGCCGAGTGTGAAGCAGCTTGGATGAGAATCAGCTCCTCTAAATCTGAGACCATGGTCTTGAATCAGAAAAGGGTAGAATGCCTTCTCCAGGTCAGGGATGAGGTCCTGCCCCAAGTGGAGGAGTTTAGGTTCGCTTGCTGACAGGCACTAGGAAGTGGGACCATGTTACCCCCGTACTGGTCTCTTTTCATTGGCTCCCCATAGTGTACAGAATCCATTTTAAAATTCTGCCCTTTGTTTTCAAGTCTCTATATGGGTTGGCTCCTCCGTATATTGAGGAACTGGTATAACCCTATACTCTGGCAAGGAATAAGAGGTCTGGCTCTCAATTCCTCTTAGAAATTCCAAAGATGAGTTTTCTCTGCAGGGTGTCTGGGCTCTCCCTTAGAGATAAGGTGAGAAGCTCGGTCTTTTGGGAGGGGCTCGGAGTAGATCCGCTGCTCCTCCACATCAAGAGGAGCAAGTTGAGGTGGCTCGGGCATCTGATTAGGGCACATCAAACCAGGAGGAGACCCAAAGGAAGACCCAGGACACGCTGGAGGGACTATGTTTCTCGGCTGGCCAGGGAACGCCTTGGAATTCCCCCGGAGGAGCTGGCCCAAGTGACTGGGGAGAGGGAAGTCTGGGCCTCTCTGCTTAGGCTGCTTCCTCCACAACCCGACTCCGGATAAGCGGATGAAAATGGAGGGATGGATCTTCATCCGTTTCCTAAATGACAGCTATTGAAAAGTTAGTTGACTTTTTACCCTATTATGGTCGCTGGAATGAGGTGTTTTTATCAGCTCATGGATTTGCTTGTCAGTTTTCCTTTGATATTGTAACTGAAGGTTATGAGTGTGTGCATATTAGACAGAAGTGCTAAATACAAGGCTATCTGGTTTATTGAGTCAGACTACCATCTTTATTCTGACTGCATCAATTTCACATGACAGAAAAACATTTCTTTTAAAACCCTTCACAATAAGAGTCTTGGGCAAGTGTGCAAGGCCTGTTCAACAGAAAAAAAGAAAATTCTCATAACATTTTAAGGTCATTAAAATTACACAAAAACTCAAAAAAGCAAAAAATTATGCAATCATGTTTCATGCAGACTGTAATCAGCCTGTTATATTTGATAGTTCTGACAACAGACGTGTCCAATTTTAAATCAGAACTTAAAATGCACCTTTTTCGGCAGGCATTTAGTTTTTAGGGGTTTACTAGTACCCATCTGTTCTTTTACTCTTCTCTTTTAGCTTTTATGTTTTGTGTATTTCTACATGTGTAGCCTCTTAATCAGTTTTTATTTTTGAGGTTTTAAGTGCTTTTTCTGTAATTTCTATTTCTATGTACTATGGTTTTATTTTTTATGTAATGTATTTTTTATGTAAAGCACTTTGGTCACCTTTTATGGCTGTGGAAAGCGCTATATGAATAAACTTGATTGATTGATTGATTGATTGATTAATTGAGTTCATTATTAGATGGGTGCGGTGGCCCGGAAGGTTCAATGAAACTCAAAAGCAACACAACTAAAACAGAACTGATTATAAACCAGGATCATGGGGCTTTACATGGTGTTATAAATTCAATGACCAGGTCCTGAACACTTTTGTCCCTCATTGACTTAAAGGGGATATATTACTTGTTTTTTTAAGTTATAATTGTTGTTTGGTTGATACAAAACATGTTTATGAAGTTCTTTGCATGAAACCCCTCTCACATGAAATGATTTCAGCGGTTTTATTCCACACATTTTAATACCTTCCAGAATGAGCCGCTTCATGGTTCTGTCACTTTAAGAAATTAAGCTGTTTAAAATCTGAGGAGCTCTGATATCTGGGAGAGGCTCGGATTAAAGCTGCTGCTCCTCCAGCAGCAGCTCTCTGTTGCACGTCGGGGGTGATTCCCGTTTGTGACATCACAAACAGGGACTTTCTGAAACAGCTTGTTTTAGGCACATATTTCCTGAAACCAAACACTGACAGAAAACATATAAATGTTTTTTTGTTTTTTTCGGAGTGTTTATAGAGGCAGTAGAGACCCACTTGGCAGCACAAAAGTATGCCAAAAGTGAGTTTTGCCTATTATGTCTCCCATCTGGCAGGAGGTTCAGATCCATTCGGACCAGAACCTCTCGCCACAAGAACAGTTTCTTCCCCTCTGCTGTTGGACTCATGAATGTCAATCCTAGGGCTGCCCACTCCAGTCGCTTGGTCCCAGTCACATGACCCGGTGTTGTGTTTGTACCTGAAGCTGATCTACTCTGATTAGTACCTGCACTGTGTATATAGTAGCTGCTTCTCTAGTTATTGCCACCCTTTATAATAATTATTTTCTCATGAGTATATTATTACTTTGTATATTTGCTTATCTCTTATTTTTTATCTTTCTTTTTGCACCAAGTACCGCAGCAATTTCCTAATGTTGTGATTTCTCGCACATATGGCAATAAAACCCTTCTGATTCTGAGTTTTTGGCGTAGTTATGGTATTACCATAGCTTTCATTTTATGCTCTTTTATTTTGGAACTTTTTCTAACTTGTTGCATTATTACTCAACTGTAGCTGTTGCGGTTTTTGTATTTCGTTTAAACTTCTGGGCCATAGCATAGTGAGAGATTAAACATGTGGTTGAGTTAAATGATGATTTATTATTATTATTATTATTATTATTATAGTTTTTTTAGTTTTTATTATGAAAATCCAGTAAAGCTATTGCCACCACTTTTTAATCATGTCAGTTTCCACAAGTACTTTTAAAATATTTTCAACAAAATTATATCATTAACTAATGAATTTCTTTTAAATTTTTACATTACAAAAATGTTCATATCATTTATACCCAAACAAACTTCATAAAAAAGTTTCCTGAGCTCACAGAAACCAGCATTACTTCAGAAACACATGTAGGAACCTGTTTGTATTGATCGCCTCACCCATGGATGCTGCTGTTGCTGCTCTATTGGCCCTGAGTTGTGGGACAGCATTGTGCTCGACCATCCAGCCGGCCAGCTAGTCAGTCATCCTGTAAGCTATTTCATCAACCTGCCTCCCAATCGGTCGACCAGCACTAAGCCTGTCAGCCAGTTATGCGGTCAGTTAGTCAACTGACCTCAGAGCCAATCAGTCAGTGAGCCAGTCAGTCAGGAGAGCAGCCAATTAGTGAAACCCTCCAGCTGGTCACTGGTGAGCGGAGACGTTCCAAAAAACACGGTAAAGGCGATCTAGAATAACTGATGCATGGAAAGAAATGAATCATTAGCTCACCGTTGTGCTCGTTGAAAGCAAGGATTTGCATGTGACTAGTTATCATTTGTAAACAGACAGGAAGGCAGAGGGGAAGTAGCAAATATCAAAATCTAAATAAAAAGGATAGAAAAGCGGTGCCCGAGTTACATTTGTTTTATTTAGTTTGACAGTTTGTTGACAATGCTGACTTGTTTTTGGTGCCGTCAGATGATGATTCATTTAGAGCTGACTGCAATTTGGACCACTGAGTCTATTAAATTATACACATTGAACAGAACTGTTTTGGCCCCACGTAGAGCATCCCAGCCATGGAAGCCACTCCACATCTGCTTGCAGAGGTTGCTGGGGACCAGTTGAATCATACATGCTATGTTTTTTCTTTAAAGAGTAGAAACACTTTGCACGCTGTCACAAGTGCACTCCATTAAGAAAATCCCACATTAACCCAGTAAAGTTTCGTTGTTTGTATGATGAAATTTTAAGGCCACTAGTTTTCTGTTTGCACCACTGGGCTTCGTATCGTTTGAACAAAGTGGCATCTAGTTTCTGATGCACCCAGACTAAGTAATCCAAGGGCAGTGAGTTCAGCGACACGAGGAGAGAAATACGACACACAAGGACGTTTTGTTGACGTTTAGATTCATCTCACGATGAAATAAATGGCTGGTTACACTTTGTTTCATCACTCGAACGAGATAAAACACAAACGTATAGATAAATATTTGATTTAATTCAAACCATATTTAATATGGTTGAGATGGACAAAAAAACTCATCTGTTCCACATAAAAAAACATGAAAAATGGATGACAATGTTCTTCAAGGGATAGTTGAAGTCTTTTGAATTGTTTCTCTGAAACGGTGATGTGCACTTAATATCCTACCTGTTTCAGATAGCCCTTTGAACAACCTCAGTTTGGGGAAACAAAGATTAATTCTGCCTGGAGAGATGAGCCACTGGCTAGGCGGAGTTGGGCCAGTTACAAAGTGCTTCTGCTGTCTTTCAAAACCACTCATGCAAATTAGTTTTCTCAACTTTACAGCAACATATGTAAATTAGATAGTTGTTTAAATGAGTTAGTTGGTTTGTTGCTGTGGAGATAACCTGCAGAGATGACCACTGGGGCATTCCCACTGGGAATATTAATTTTTGGAGACCGCCCATGTGCTCAGTCACGCCTGCATTCCTAGAGATGTGTGGAAGGATGTGTGTGATCAACCCGGTCAGGCTGGGGCGGGCTGCGTGGAGTGGAGGGGAGCTGATGCTAGTGTGGAAGAGCTATCAGTTATCTCTGCCATGTGTGTGAATGAGGGGAGAATAGGAAGAGGTAGATGGGGAGAGAAAGCAGCTCTTATACTTGTTTTGTCAACGTGTGTGTGTGCATCTTCCAGGACTATAAACTTGCATGTATGCTTCCATTCTTGGCTTATTTTGTGACCTTCATAGAGCGAGACCCAAACACTTTTATGCCTTCGGTAATTAATATAAAAAAACAGAACGTTCTATTTCTATTTTGTTCCTCATTGGTTCGATGAAAAATGTTCATAACAATTTGGCGCCCAACACGGGGCCCTTTAAGTGAATCACCGATGACACTTACGGGGGGCCGGTGACTGTCTTTGGTGACCACCGCGATGGTCTTTTATTTACAAATAGCAGAGCATTCTCCAAGGATGACGCTATAGTTTATATGATGTAATGTAGAATTAATTAAAAAAAATAGGTATTATTAAAATCCAAAGTAATCACACAACAGAAAAATTCATCTGTAAAATCTCGTTTTCTAATCCCTATAGAAGCGAGTGATTTTAGGACAGAACAAGCTCGGACATCAAACCTGGCACGACTTAGAAGTAGAGAGGGAGGAAATGTAAGCAAGCGAGAACAAGGCATCAGTCCAAAGGGCGATTCAGCACAGCAGCCTAATATTGTGTCCAGATGGTCAGGCCTTATTATGAAGTGTGTACATGTTTCTGTAATGAGCATCGTGACCATAAGTCCTGGATGAGACACACACACGTTTGTGTGTTTTTAATAAATTAACTGAACTCTGCCTTTGAAGATGTTTTACTTACCAACTAAAACAGGGAAACTGAACGTATGCTGCTTGGCTCACTGCAACAGCCTGACTTGTAATGAACAAAATTACCAAAATATATAATAACATTATAAAGCATCCAGCTACACTGCAACAGCTGGGTACTTTTAAAGTCACTGCATGTATCAGTAACTACAAGGACATTTAATTTTCTTTCCCGTATGCATTCATGCAGATAGCACAACAACAAACATATTACATTAAAACATGAGAATTTCAATTTTTCATTCCCTCTTTATTCAGTATTAGACTGTAAGCAGAAATATTAGCACACATCAGATTTATGACAGTGATTAGACGGTTTTAGTTTTCCAAAAACACACATTTCAACACTTCTGAAGCTTTTTAGGCCAATAGACAAATGAGTTTTTTGTTTGTTTTGTTTGATTGAAAGCTGAAATGTAGCAAAAATACTTTTTTAATCACAAATACTACTGCATCCCTCCAGAATTTGCAAATCATTTTTATTTTTTTCCAATAAAAATAAAATTACAAACCAGATTTTTTTCTTCTATTCAGGCCATTTTCTCTTACAGCTTTAACTTACTGACATACTAAAATTCACTCCTGCTCCCCTCTTATGAGTGCTGTGGATGTAAGCTGCCTTTTGGCTATAATCATTTCTTTAAATTTGGATTTTGAGCCGTAATGGGTGCAAAAATTGTAAAATTTGACAGTAACAAGGAACAATAAGCATGCATTGATACAAATTTCTACTCTAAAAGTAAAGTCTAGCTGGCGTTGTGCTATGTCTACAGTGAATTTTACCAAGTTGGTTTACTTGATTTCCTGCAGGGTTGTTGATGAACAGCTGAATTTTATGCTTTAATTTACTGGTGCTCATGGTTTGAAAGGAGGGGATTTCACTCCAAAATCTACTCAGGGGACATATATGCATATTTTAAAAATTTAATTTCCACGTGTTGTTTAATAATTGCACTTGAAAACGTTCCGTCACAAAGGAGACATTGATCCCGGTTATATTACTTCACATACTTCACTTAGGGATTATTGTTTCTCAGTTCTTTTACCCGCTTACAATTATTGATATTGAGCACAAAGGAGAAAGGGGAGGATCCCTTGGGCAGTTTTTGTAATAATGGAAGTTGATTATCCTTGAACTCCTACATTACACAACAGAAGTTGAGTACACCCCTGTGCAATAATCACTTGAATGTCAAATGATGCAGAACTCACCTCTCAATTACGGCATGGTTTCTAAGTTTACAAGAAGATTGTTTCTTCTCGTGAATGACCGAGAAAGAAGCTTATAGTTTAGAAGAGCTATGAGGAAAATTACTGACCCTTTAAACATTAATTTGTTAATGCATTTCATTAGCAGCACACACGTTTGAATATCTGTATGTAAAAAAGAGAGCATGCATGTGACATAACAAAAGTATGATTGTAGGTATAAAAAAAGCTAATTCCATATACCTATGACCTGTCTGTCTATTTGCATCATCACTAAACATATAAAAAAACATGTGCAGCTATTTGTACAGCTCAGTAGCAAATTTATATGTGCAGAAAAGACCAGAAGGAATGGAAAAGTAAATGATCAATACACACAGCTGCACTGCTAAAAACACCACAAAGAATGGCCTACTTCTACAGCCGAGCACTGAGCTGCACATCGAGGCAAGTGGCTCAAATTTGTGTCAAAGATGTTCAGTGGAAACCTGAGAACCAATAAAAATGGGAAGGACAGCATAATCTCAGCTCCTAGAAATATTATACAAACATATGAAAGCATAGAAGACTTTCCTTTATTCTTTTTTTGAATTTCAATAGTATCCACAGAAGGATTGTAAACCATTCCAAAACAAAACATGGTGGTGGCAGAATATGTTATGGGATGGCATGAACGTATAGCCTAGAGCAGTGTTTCTCAACCCTGGTCCTCAGCGCCCCCCTGCATGTTTTCCATGTTGCTCTATCTAACACCAGTGTTTCCCTGCTGCCACACACCTGACACAAATGAGTGAGTGATTAACAGGCTTCTGCAGCACTTGTCCTCCTGAGGAGGCAATGCAAATATGTAAATCAGGTGTGCTGAAGCAGAGACATGGAAAACATGCAGGACTGAGGGTTGAGAAACCCTGGCCTGGACAGACCGTAGCCGTAGGTCGGTCTAGCCACGCTTCAGTGCAGCCTCAGCAGGTCTACCACTGGACCAAATCATTTTGTGTCTAGCCAATCACAGCACTCTATTTTTGTAGAACGACATAGGGCGGGCTTAGCACCAGAGCTGCAATGAAGAAAAACTACAAAGATGGCATCGGCTCAGGAACGGTGCTTGTTTGAAACGACTTTGGCATCAACTTTGGACAATTTAGTCTAAGGCTTTTATTTGAGACATGAGCAGATAGAGGTACTTAAATCCTTTATTTTAAAAAATGGTTCTTCTTCTTCTTCAACAGTGTATGGTGGACTGCCCTGTTGACTGATTTCCATAGCGATGAATACGTCACATTGTTTGGTGCTCTGATTGGTCCTAGCGTTGTCCAATAGCATGAAAAGGCAGTTTGAAAGACAACCGTAGATTCCACCCCGTGACTGAGCTCTGTCTATGGGTCGTGGCCAGACTAGACATTCACATAAATGATGGCTTACCAAGTCAATGAATGTATAGATTGAGACTGAATTTGGAAATGTTATTGCAAGTGCTTGTTGATTTACTAAAATGACTCCCAGAAGTTACACGCATTAGCATAATATTGAGACAAAGCAGAGTCTAAATTGCAGATGTGATTCTTGAGACGCAGAGAAAATTTGGGTCCTGGCAAGTGTTTGCTTTGAAAGCAATACAACAGCTTAGAGGTATCAAGGTGCTGAGAGAATGATAGATAAACGCATTCCCTCCAGCAAAGCGCTGCTGAAGATAAAAACCTTCTCAAGAATGGCAGAGCATCTCTCTTGATACGTAAAGCTGTAGATGGTGTAAAAGTGAACCAGTCAAATTGATATTTAATTTGGATAAGTCCTGAGTTGGAAGTCATAGGGGAGCCTCACGGTTTTCTGAGCAAAACGGGACTTCTTAAGTTTTGTGCTACTGGAGTGAGAAGCCTCATTAAAAGAAATTAATCTACTGTAGAAGAACAGTGGGGTCTCTAATCTTTCTCTCATACCAACCCACCCACACACACACAGTCACATGCATATGAGTGTGTGTGTATGCTCAATGTGGGGAGACGTCTTCAGCTGCACTCCCCACTCACTGGATTAGCTAGTGGGCTTTGTCAATACACTGTGGAGAGACAGGGTGAGAGGGGAGAGTGTGTGTGTGTAGGTGTGTGAAATGTGAAGATGAATTAAAAAAGCTTGTGTGTGTGTGTGTGTGTGTGTGTGTGTGTGTGTGTGTGTGTGTGTGTAAGACAGATAAAGGAAAAGAACAATTTTCATTTAGATAGGTGAAGATTAAGTGCAACACAAGTGTTTCTATTTGTGAGTTTGTTTATCTTCTGTTTTTTCAAATTTGATTTTTATAATTTCATGCAGCCGTTGTTGATAAGACAAACACACAAAGGGGCGATGAGAAATGTCGGAAGATGTGCCAGTTTTTTTAGCGTGTGCCCGTGTGATTGTGCAGGCTCGCCCATGTGCACAGACTTTTCACCCATTGTTTCTAAATGCCTAACAAAGCTGTAGGAAGGTTGGAGAATAGCACGTTATTTATCAATATCTTCCATATGCTAACGGCTTAGGCTAGACACTAAATTACTGGGTCAATGTTCACAGTGAAACGCTATACGTGCTTTTGAAAAGACTAAATTCATTCCTCTGGTATAACTTACAGAAAAAGGAAAAGGCAGAGGAGGATAAATACGGTGAGGGGGTGGAGAAAGACAGAAGAAATGTGAATGAAACCTAAGATCATGTATCTACAGAGCTTTTTTTTCCCCCCAAACAATTGTGGTGTTTGCTTCTAGCTTGAAAAATTCCGAGTTGAATCAAACAGAATGCCACGGGGGCTTTTCTCAAGATTTGCAACGGAAATGAGTATTGGTTGTTTACATTTCAATCCTTTGCACTTCAAAAATGCCTCATTTTGATGTTGAAACATTACAAAAAAAACACGCTCTGCTTTCCAGACATCTTAAAGCCTTTGACTTGATCGGTACGGACTGGAAATGCAAGGGGAACGCGGAGCTGAATAAAAGAGCTCCACTTAAGAAGTAGTGGGGTTAATCAGGATGATTTTCCTGCAAGTTTTATTGGGCTTTAAGTGGAAAAACAGAAACAAAACAACCCACATCCAAACACAAACACCCTCCAAAAAACAAACAACAGAGGAGTCACCAAAAGGCATTTTGTGTGTGTTTGTGCAAATGTTTCATTTGATCGTTTCCAGGAGTTGCTGTGGTTTATGAGTAAAAGGGACATAAACCTTTTTGCTTTCTACAAGAGGAGCTGGCATCTTTTAATGAAGCACAGAACACAGGAAGTCCGTCATATAAAGCCATTTTGTACTTGGTCCTATTTTCAGTTCTACAATCTTAAATGGGCCCAAGCATTAAAGTGATGGTGTGTAATTTCCCTGGCGATAGGGGGCAGTACGTACCTAAATCATTGCAAGCAAGAAGTATTTTTGTGTTCTAGTAAGACCTTACCAACGGATGGCCATTAGGGTCAAAAATCCCTGAGAGCGCAATTTTCCGAGTACTTCAGATCGTTCAACGTCTAATTCAGTGACAAGAACATCAGACTCCCTTTCATCACAGGCAACGAGCGAGCGAAGAGGTAAATGTTTAAAACAACAATGTTTATGAGTGGTGAAAGTTTTGTAACCGTTTGTTACAAATTTGTAAATGTGTTTTGTCCTCACAGGCTCCTGTAGAAGGAAACATCGCGTCTAATATGGCGTCGCCCAGAGACTTAGACCCACGCCGATGTATTTTATACCCAATATTTTTCAACAACTAGACATCATTTAATTCATTTTCAACAACAGTTTGATGGATGTTTCCAGAGATTAAAGGTTAAAACTACTCACTTTAAGCATTCTTTCATTCAATCTACTCTCATAACAAAAAAAAAAAAACATTGATTGACGTTTTAGATATTTGCCACGTTTCTAAAACTTTCATGATCAATGGCAAAAAAAGAAAAACTAAATGGGGGAACAAAAAAGGTAAATCTTGAAATGTTTTATGAACATGATGTGTGAGATTTGACACTGATGGGCCTCCTGGAGAAAACCTGAGGCTTTTCCAGAAAGCTCTGTGTCGGAACATCATTTTAAAAAAGATTTCTCTACTCTTAATGACACAACTTTTACATACCATGCACACATTATACATCCAACTCTTCAGCTACTTCTCCTCTCACCCAGTGCGGTTACTGTACATGTGCAGTATCAACATCTAAGTCGATCCATGTCGATCTTATGGTAAAAGGCTGGGAGTCTAGTTTACATGCACATTAGAAAACCGACCTCTCAAATGAAGTTAGTTCCACTCCGGTACAGTAGGTGGCGACATGCACCCTTTCATGTCAGCATTTTTCCGGTTAGCTTGTAGCAACACAAATAGTAAACAAACGCTGGCGGGAGTGAAGCAGACGGAATTGAAACAGGATATGCACAATGGCTGAAGGAATGGACAATAACAACGCTGCAGCACAGCTTATTTGATACGTACTGTACTGTTTGATGGTGTTACGTGTGTTACGCTCATCCGGAATGCAAGCGTCCAATCGGTTCAGTTCAGCTGACCCGTTTACATGCAGAATGAATTCAGATAACTACCGCTTCAGTCCGATTAGAACCAGTTCACCTTCAGCCAGACTAACGCGCATTTAAAAAAACGACGTGAGTCTTTTTAGGGCAAAACTTTGGTTTTCTGATGCGCGTGTAAACACACCGACTTAAAATGTCTAAATTCAACAGATCCAAGGTTTAGTTTATGAGCTATTTCTGTTTGTTTGGCACAACTGGCCTAAATTCAATCGAACTATTTTGCACAAATAAAGTTTTAAAGTTTAAGTGTGCATGATAGGAGCTATGTGATGCTAGTACAATGATTGAGGTTTTATTTTATTTTTTTATTTTTTATGAGGGGCAACCCTGAAAGTTAAGAGTTAGACTACCGGTATATTGGTTTATATGTAAAAAAATACCGAACACCCCTAGGCTATTTGTGGCTGATTATGTTGAAAACCAGACGATCACACCTTTCTGCAAACCTGGATAATTCCAAAAACGTCAAATGATTTTAATTAAACAAGTAATACTGATAACATTTACAACAATGAACTCTAACACAAACACACATCGTTATGTTTTTTCTTTTTACTTTTCAGGCTTTAAAACCTGTAGGGCAGGTGCTGAATGTTGCCAGATGTCTTTAACTTGTGTTTGTATTTTTAAAATGATTGAGCACAAATCCTTAAGTTCCAAATTAACAAGGTTTAATGAGAAAGACAAGAAGTGGGTGGAAAACATCAATAAAAGAAATAATTAATGACGACTGATGAATCAAACTATAGAACCGTAGCATTGGCCTTGGTTAGACCTATTAGCAGAGATCACAGGTCAAATGTAACCACAAAAGTTGCTTTTTAATAAGTTTCCAAGTGTTTTAGCATCAGTCTAGTTTTTCAAACAGATTAATTTGATGTTTTGAATGTGGAGAACCCAGATAGGCGTATTTAACGGTGAAAAATGTCTGCTGTGTTTTGTGTTCACCAGCTCCCTATGGCTGTGTTTGTCATAGAAATGAATAAGCAGTCATCCCTCTATAATTGCCAACACTTCATCATGAAATACACCTTTCTCCTTTCTAAAATGAAAATACACATCATCCACTGACAGCTCCTCATATTTTACTCCATCATCTGTTCCCCCTTGCTGCTACAACGTTGTACTTTTTTTCCTACGTGTCTGCCTGTCGGTAATCTTAAAATTTCCTGTGTTTAAACTGAAAAGCTGCTACAGTAACAAGAGTCGCTCAGGCTGGGTCTATTAAATCAGCAAGACTCTAATAAAGTTGCTTTACAGGAACGAAACTTTTCAAAATGTACTCATTGTGTGAAACAAAGTGGTACCTGATCACAGATGTCGAACACATGCGCGCATACACGAATGCTTCCACGCACACTCAGCTAAACATCTGTTTCCTACGACTGAAGTGGTGAAGGATGCTCATTGACAAAGTGATTGATGCTGCTGCTGTCATCCTCTGACTCCTTCCATCCTTGTCTTTATCTTTCTCTGTTCTACCTTTCAAAGCAGAACCCTCAGCAGTAATGAACACCGGTCCAGATGCCCAGTAAATTTTACAACAGTTGGCTTGTCAATCCATAAGCATATTCACACATGAGTGCACACAATTGGTGCACATGCATAACAGATAAAAGAGATAAAAGACAGCATTACCTGTAAAAATCACTAACTGAGCACTTGATCAGTAAAAAATACCACAGGGTGATGTACTAGGACCTGGAACTTTTTGAAGTCAGCATATTTTAAAGATATACTCACTTCAAAATTTTGAAAACCGTTAAAAATGGGACAATTTGGGGCTAAAAAAAAAAAAATTTAACTATACAGTAATATTACAAACTCAATGTCACCTTTTGATAAAAATTTGAATTTGTGGTATAAACATGCAAATTTTTGTAATTGGCCTGTATTTTACATAGCGTCTTCTATGGTTCTACAACCCCCCAGGGTGCTTTAAATTCATTCCTTCATTCATTCATTATAATAATACTTCTCAAACAAATATTTTCTTGTTTTTAGAATACAGAAAATTACATTTGAGATTAATCTCAGGAAATAATTGAATTGCATTTGCTAAAAAGCAAACCTAACCTAACTTGTCTCTAGCAAACATTTCTGCAAAACAAGAATTCTTGTGTAAACCTTGTCCAAAGGCAGGCAGTTTCTCTGGGCTTGAAGGGATCGGTGACGAACCATCACTCAGGTTAAAATTTGTCATTCCACATTGATTAATAAGTAGAGACGACACTTTTTTTCTTTGTGTGAAATGGGCCCAGTGTGCTCCTTAACAAAAATCAAAAGTACTACTCAGACGTTAGTGACAAGAACAAAATATTTTGTATGAGAATGACAAAAATTTTTGATTTTTTTTTTTTACACACCTTATTTACCTGTTTGGAAATAAAACCAAGAAACATCATCCAATTTCCAAATTTCTGTATCTGCTCGTAAACTCAATGTGAAAACATCTGTTTTTTGTGTGCCAAAACAGTGCCAACTTTACAAACTGGAGAATAGTTTGAATTCCAAGATTTTTAAAATGTGCGGCAAGTCTGAAGTGTAAAAGTAAAAATAATAATAAGAGGTGAAAGTTCATATTACAAAACTAAAAAAAAGAAAAATGCCTGCAGTTAAAAATAGGTCAAAGAAAACGTCAAAAAAACTTTACATCAATGTAATTTATTAAAAAATATTCTATGATCGTGTGTGTGTGTGTGTGTGTGCGCGCTTGATTGTGTCCTTTGCCGTGACTGGGACTGAAACTTTGAGACAAAAAGCAGTAAAAGAGTTAATGTTGTGCATCTTTTATCTCTAGGAGTAGCACAAAACCTTCCTATGGAACAAGGAGCTTATAGGTTGAGCAGCTGAATGGCTGCCTGAATGGATGGATGGCTGATTCTCTGACTGACTGCCTGACTAGAATAGTGACTTTCCATCCGCTCGCCTCTCCCCCGTCCCCTACACTGTGTGTGTCTGTCTGCTTGTCAGGCCCATTAGCTCATTAGAAAGACTGTGTGATTGGAATAAGAACTAAGCTAGCAGTAATCTCCAGCCTGTGACACACACACACACACACACACACACACACACACACACTCACCAATCTTGTCTTTGTCTCTCTTTGTCTGTGCTTGTCCTTTCTCCTGCCCATTCTATTCCATCTTGTTTTCCTTTTTGCCCTGTTGTCTATCTCTTCTTCCACCCTTTCTCTCATTCCGCGCGTGTCTTCGCCGTTTCCCCTCCCGTTCTCAGTCTGACATTGTGCCTTGCAGTTTCTTTGCTCGTACTGCTATTAAAACATCTAACTAGATCAGATGAGCTATAAAGATGTTAACCAAAGCTGTAGAATTCCATCCATACTTCCACACAGTTGCAGCAGAAGACTAAGTGTTCATTATACCAGATGATCACATTTATGAATTTACTGTAATTTTCTCTTGTGCAAAATTGTCCCACAAATAAGCATGTTGTTCCCACAAGTGGATGCAGCTGGCAAAATTTGGAGGCATGGCTTAATTCTACACAGGCAAGTATCCATCTACGCATTATGAACATCAGGCTAATATACGCTATGAATTTTTTAAAAAGCTGCAAATTACTATGAACAGCTGCCAGTAAAAGCTGCATGGAGGAACGTTTCCTTTCTATACTTCCAGCCATTAAAAAGTTACCCACAGTCATGACTGTAAGATGCTTAAAAAGTCATTTTATTGATGGCATAATTACCATAAATACTGCACTGTAAGTGAACAGCTAAAGCCACACGCAGTCTGCAGCAGGGATGGATGCTGAAATATACAGAGAGGCTTTAACTCACTACCTAAATCAACACAGAGCTGTTGTCGGCAATAATTCCTAATTCACACCTCCGGTCAAGCAGCTAGCTGTGATTTAGAGGTTGTGCCTTCACCTACTGCACAGGAATCATCTGGTAGCCACGTTGCCTTTGTGATGCCCTCAAGAGCATGAGATTATAATCCTCAGAGCTCCTGCAGCTCCTTGTGAAAACTTTAACCATCTAGGAAAACCTTGTGCTATGTTGGACCACACACACCCTATAGAGGTATAGAAGATACAGACATATTTTCCAGTGATGCATCATCTCCCCATCCTCCTCCTGCTCTGTTTTCTTGACTTTGTTGATTTCTTTCTCTCCTGCACACTTTTTGCTCTTTCCGTCTCAGTCTTCTTTCCCTCTTTGGCTATTGGTTCCTATGGTGACAGGTCTCTGATGCGTTCTGTTGCTATGGTAACTGACCTATAGTTGGGATGCTGCTCTCTGATCCGTGTGTCCTTTCACTAAAGTAAATGTTTGATTTTATTCTTGTAACGTGAGACTGGAAGTGTCTGAACTCCCGAAATTACACCTATCAATCAGTCATCGTGACGTCACGGCAGAGTAAAAATATCTGAAAACTTTTTTGGGATGTTAAAAAAAACAGACAAAATGGACAAAGGGTCGGATAAAATTAACTTCAGTAAATCAGCCAGTGAGGTCTGATAAAGTAAGTTTCACATCCCACTCTTGCTTCTCTTATTGCTGCAGCGGAAAGCCAGGGGAGTGTTGAATCTTTTTTATTCCACTTGTGGGCTCCTCCACTAGTGAATAAAGATGAAAAAGAGCTAAGAAAGCTTTTGTTTACTGGTAAATTATTACATGCAGCCCCTTGCAAATGAAGTACATAAGCCTGCATACAGTGTTATCACCTAATTTTGTTAAAATGGCTAATGTGTTAGCAAACAGCTACACTTGGGGTAAATCTGGAGGAACATTAGTATCTATTAAGGGTTAGTTACTTTACGCACCACTTAAAACAGTGAAATTATGTTCCAGAAAACTAAAATAACATGAGAAGTACCAAGCGTCTCGTGGAGAGGAGGCTGGCTTCTGATTGGTCAGCAGGTTCAAAGTTGTCACATCATGTGATTATTTGACGATGCACATCAACTCTGAACAGTTAAATAGTTTTAAAAGCTGCAAGTTTTTGATGGGATGGAGATCTTGGGATTTTTTTTGGTCATGGACCCAGAGTTCAGGCCTTGCTCCATTACACCGGAAAAGGATTGTTCTTCACCAAACTGTTCTTGGATGGTTGGAAGGAGTTCCTCTTGATATTTGATGTTTTTGTGGCAATATTGATTCATGGCTGTGTTCTGAGGCTATGCTCGCTTGATTGAGAAGCAAGCCCACACATGAATGGTCTCAGGATGCTTTACTGTTGGCATGACACACGACTGATAGTAATAGTACTCATCTTTTCTTCTACAGACAATTATTCTACTTGATGTCCCAAACAATCATGGGGAGGATTCATCAGAGAAAATAAATGTACCCCAGGCCACAGCAGTCTAGTCTCTGGACCTTTTCCAGCGCATCAGTCTGTCCCTGAGGCTTTTTCTGAGATCCTTCTTGACTCTAAGTCATCCTTGAACAGTCTTCTCCTCACCTGCCTACTGCCATTCCTGAGCAAGATCTGCAACAGTGGTGCATTGATGGAACTCACCCACCTTAGCTTGTAAACATGGAAGGCTGTGTTTATTTAGCGTTCAGGAGAGAGCAAGCGTCTCAGCTAGAAGAAGCTAACCATTAGCAACTCTGCAACATGGAGGAACAGGTTCAGGTTTGTGCTGTTTGTGAAGATAAAACATCAACATTGCATTTTTCATCTAAGAAAGAAGAGCAAACGCTAGCAGCGGAAGAGTCGCATTACTGTTAGCCAATCAGAGGCGAGACGCTTGCACATTATGAATATTAATGATTATTAATAAAGAGTCCTAATCTTGCCGTGTCCACCTCCCACTCCTCCGGCTAACTTCTACATCATGAAACAGGAGCACCAGACTCACAAGACATTCATTCATACTAGAGAACAAGGTTGAGACATTTAAAGCCACATTCTGCAACTTTTACAGCTTTAAATTATGCTTTTTTTGTAAAGTTTTTACATCATAGTATTATCTATTATATTCATTTTCATACCTGTGATAGTGTTGGGGGGTCCCACGTCTGTTTACTGCATTACTGGATGTACTGACTGGGTGTTGTTTTACGGCATTATATGGCAAGCCAAAGGGATAAAAAGAAGCGTGTGTTCTTAACGCGCGTTATGTCCGCCAAAATGTGCGTCCTGAACGCGCGTTCTGACGCCAAAGGGGGCAAAAACTCACATGTTCTAAAGCGAGCATTATGTCTGCCAAAACGCGCGTCTTGAACGAGCGTTTTGGCGGACATAATGCGAGTTTAGAACGCGCATTTTATTTATCCCTTTGGCTTGCCATACTTGTATAACATAGACTCGCTGTAGCAGCGGCAGTTTCACCAAAGAAAGCTAGAAATCCCTTATCAGAGGAATATAGGAAAAGAAAAGAAGAACATCATAGAGCAAGAGCAAAGACCAGAGTTATTATTGGGCCATCTTTTCCTCGCTGGCGAGCTCTTTTAGAAAGAAAGGCATGAACTACGGACTTTGACCTAGCCGTGCTGCTAATGGCTAGGTAAGTAATAAATGATTTCACCAGGGTTATTGTGTTTGGTCGGGCATAAAGTTGTTATACAGTCCTGATAAAACTATTTATTCAATGTGTGGAGGTGGAAAAGTTTGTTTTCGTTGTTTTGCCTGACATTAGGAATGTAAACATGCCTCTTATGCCCGAGAGAGATTTAATGTTACGACAGTGACGTTACGCAGCAAGCCTCTAGAGGGCGACAGAGACCATATAACTGCAAAGTTGCGGAATGCTGCTTTAAGAGACAAGTCTAGTGCTCCTTGGGCCTTCTTGGTAATCCTGAAGGCTTCTTCACAAATGCAACATAAATGGGGTTTATGGGGATTAAATTTACATCATCGTATCACTCTTAAAATCCAGGTACTCATACAAACTGTCATAAAATCAGAGGGAGCTAACTTTCTAACAAACTCTGATGACAGTAATTTCAATCGGGACATACTTCCATGAAGCAAGTAGCTTGAAACCTTTACTCTGAATACTTTTGGATACTCTTGGATACTCTGGATACTCTTGGATACTCTGGATACTCTTGGATACTCCGGATACTCTTGGATACACGCTCACAGGTAGTTCTTCACAGACAGTCCGGCTGGCAGCAAAGCAACAGCCCAGGAGGAATTTGGAATTCAGTGCCTTGTTCAAGGGCACTTTAGAACTGTTTTGTGAACAGTCACTTTTTTTTCTTTTCATTGTAGAATACATCATCCTTTCAAAAACTTGACTTCACAAAAGACAGAGAAGAGGGCTGACAGGTAGTGCTCGTCTCACTTGTGATTCAGTGCCATGTTCAAGGGCACTTTTACAGGCCGCCACCAACCAGGCCTATCACACAGTAGAGGGAAGAGACTTGTCAGATTAGAAAATTTAACAGGGGTCATATCGTACTCCAACACTGAATCTAGAGCGTCACTCTTGTGAGTAATCATGTATTGAAGTAGAAGAATATGATATAGGGCAAATGTTCAGATCACAGATTATTTCAAATCTTTAGAAAACTGGGAGGTGATACCCTTTAAAATAATAATGAATGTTTTAATTTTAAAGCAGTAAATGAGCCATAATTACTGTAAAAAAAAAAGGTGTTTCTGTTCTACGGGTAAAATTTGAACTTGGCTTCTAAACAACTGTCAAGAGAAGATGATTGTGTTTGTTTTATTTTGATTTTATCCCACTTTCAAATGGGAAAAAAGTTCTAAAATTCTACAAGAAGCAGCAGTTTCTGAGATGAAAACACCCGGTCCAGGGAGGGCTGCAGAAGAACGAACAAAATGCCAGTCAGCAGAAGGGATGGGATAAAAAGTTGTCCCTAAACTTTTGTCAGACTCTGTGGAGCAGTGCACCAACACTGGGATGTTTTAAGCAGACAGGAACTGCTTGTTTCTGGCAATCCGAAGGCATGTCAACAAAAACAGGAGAAGATTTTTGTTTTTTTCTTTTGCTCGATTGCAAAAAACAAAAACAACAACAACAAAAAAAAAAAGAGGTGAACTGGAACAACTGGTAAACCTAGGTAATTAGATTCTGGGTGCACTGAAACACCCTCCTTCAGATTTTAGATCGGACAAGCTGGAAGCAAGTTGACAGCTTCGTCCAGCGTCAGATAAACACGAGCGCGTTCATTGATTTGAACTCATTGGAAAACAAATTTGATATTTATCAATTTGTCAGTTTTCCACGATGGAAAGTTAAGCTGAAGATTTATGCTTTAAACTTGTGCATGCATGCTTCTCTTTGTGCTAGCCGTGATGGACTTGTGATCTGTTCTGTGTGTATCCAACCTCTAACCCTTTGACAGCCGGAGCAGGCTCCTGCCTTGCAGCGACTCCAAACAGGATGAAGCAGTCACAGAAAATCAATAAATGGATCTTTAATCTAGTGATGCAGAGGTGTATGATAAAGCAGATTTTATTACTTTCAATTACTGGCTGTTATATCTGTTCTCTACCCGCTCTGGTTTAGTCCTCACTGACTCAGAAGGTAATTGGTTAACAAGGCATCGAGGGCTGTGAAGACGGGGTTAATGTCTGATATGCTAATTATCACCATAGAAACACAGTCACAGCAGGAAGCAAGAAGGCAGTGACTAATGGCCCACTCATCTGATATCCCATTCAATTTCTCCATCACTCTCTTCATCACAGACTCACTCCCTCTCTCATCATCCTGCTGTCATTCATCTCTGACCCGCATGAAGTTTTTCCTTTACTGACTTTCCACCATTTAAAAATAGAAATAAACCAATAAACCTGAGGGACAACGAGGGAAGAGCAATGCTAAAAAGTCAAGGATGGAACGTTAAACTATTAGGACACAACAATAAATAATGCATAAATGAAAACCTCAGAGCAACCACTAATCTTTTTCATCATTGCCTGCCTTTATGATTCATGCGCTCAGACACGTTTGCATGTCTTTGTCAACATGAAGTGACAACAGCCTCACAGAGGTCCCTTTAAAGTATTAATAAAAACACACACCGTTTCCACTCATGCCCCCGTGTGTAACTAGATCTGCCTGTGCCTCATCGCTAACTTTTCCTTTGCCGTCTCCATGACTCATAGGGGTTTTCTGACAGCTCTGCAAACACAAGGAGATAAGAGACATCTTGCTAATTACCAGCCTGTTTTATACAGAGACGGCAGACACGCCTTCTTTTATAACCAAAAGATAGAAGGAAAGAAAGGATTTGTGACACAGCCTATGTGTGATGTTAATCCCTCATAAAGCTTAGGAAGTCTTAATAACCAGTGTAGATAACGTGGTTATTAAAGCACATCAACAGGGAGAAGCACACCAACAGCAAAAACATATATTCAGTGTATCTGTCTCCTTGTGTTTTGAAAAGTAAATAACTTGATAACATTTATAGAAAAGAGGACAATTTTTTTTTTCTATTGCTGATACCGACACAGATATGTAGAGGTCATGATGGTGGAAATGTCCTGCTGATGTTTATGGTTGTTTTCTGCTTTATCTGATGCTAAAATGTCACCAGTAACAACAGTAGATGCACAACAGTTCTGAACCTGAATACTTTTTTGAACACTGAATTTAAAGGTGCAGGGATTCTATGCAATTTTGGCTTTTTTAGCACCCCCTAGTGTCCATTTAGTAGAACCTAAAGTAAAACTTATCTCCTCGCTGTGCGTTTGTCTTTTTAACACCTTAATCTAACTGCTGAAATGTCTCCTCAGCCTTCATTAGTGTCTACAGGAGCGGTTCATCACTAAATCAAACAAATCAGCTGTGTTCATGATCTAAAACATGCAGGAAACATGCTGGAAGCAGACTGCAGCACCAGGTATGTCAGCTCTTTTTTACTAAGTCCAACAGGGACCAGACCGCCACTCTGAATTTGCAAGTGTGCTATTCAGGCCACAGAGGGAGGTGGGGGTCTGAGTGACATTTCATTAACCCTGTAAAGAGTCATGTTAGCACATTCTGGCTCAAGAAAATGATTTAAAAATATGAAAAAGTTGCATAGTATGGCTTTAAGTAAGAATGACATCATGTGGTCAGACTGGGCTACTGCAGTCCCTGTATAAATACAAAAGTGTCTCTCAACTCCTCCCCCTCCCCCACTAATTCACTGTTAGCATTCTTAGCTCAACATTAGCCTTTAGCCTTCTTTACCCAATACTAGAGTAAAACAAGAGGATGCCATGGCTTCTTAGGGGTAGAAATAACTTCTGGGCTGCTCCTTTTTACTTTCCACAACCCTGCTGCCGTTTTGCCGGCCAATGTTGAATTACAAACGCCAGAGCAGCAGCATTTTTGCCAGGACACAGTTGTACATTTTTTTTTCATCTGTTTTTGGTCAAATAAATAATAAAAAAATAAATAAAGCATTTGCCGGCACAGACTTGGCAACCCCACAGCCTCACATATGATTGGCTCTGGAACCAGGAAGTATGGAGTCGAGACAGACTGTAAACAAGAAGAAAAAATGGCAACCCCCCAGCCGGCTAAGAAGGAAATCTGTTCCAATGTAACCTTCCTTCCAACATGATTGAGACGTTAAACTATGTTGTGATTGTTTCAATATAAATTTGTATTTATTGCACTTTTAATTTTGAGCAACGCACAGTATTACAATTAAACATTAAGCCAAAGTAAAATAACATTTATTGGGAAATGCAACATCAAGACAAATTAGAAACATGGTCAAGTGAAATCCAAAAAGTAGGACTTGATTTGCTTTAGGGCTTGAACAGAAAGACTTGCAAAGTTGTGATTTGGTCCCTCTAATGCACTTGTGATGACTAAAATCTTAGTAAAAACTATAATCTCGTTTTATTCTAGAGCAAAAACAACCTAATTGTTGCTGCCATCTTGTGACAAAGTGATGTTTTGTTGGACAGAAAATTAAACGTGGATCCAAAAGACCATCCAACCAAGCAAAAGTCCCTGAAACTCATTTTCTGTCAAGCAGGGGGAAAACTGTCCTCATGCGTAACTCAACCCTCTTGACTGAACTTCTGATATTCCAACTGAAAACGTAAAAGATCTGTTTAGTCCTCTGTGTCACTCTTCAGCTCCTGACAGATGGTTTCCTTCAGCTCAGTTACAGAGCAGATGCCAGGAGCAGCAGTGCTCACAGAGACAATGTGACCTGCCTTTTGATCTGCAGAAACAGCACACTGTACGTGCCAGCACACTGACCTGTCATACGTGTTGTAGTTTGTATGAGGCCAAATGACTCATTAACCCCTAACCAGGGTGAAAGGAAGAAATTCAAACACAAGATGCGTTACGTTTGCAAAACGACTTCAGTACGGCGCTGCAAAGAAACAACGAGACGCTACTACATCTTCTTAAACTGTAGTTAATGATGATGCTGCTAATTTGGCTCAAAAACTGAACAGGAGAAAGCAATTCAAATGATCAAAGACCAAACATCACAAGCATTTTTTTTAGAGTGAACACATCCGTTTAAGCTTCTAATACATTTTCCAAGTTTTCTCTTCAGCACAAGTTAAAAAGAGCTATGGTGCTTTGTGGCATTGTGCCTTAAGAGTTCACATAAAAGGTTTGGATTGCAGCTTTCATTTAGTCTCAATAATTAAAGCAGCTGCAAATCGTGTCTGAAAAAGGACCTTGAAAGGTGAAAAAAGACTTCTGAATACTGCTAAATGTCAATCTGCCATTAAATATTCTGGTCACAAAAGCAAGTCTTTACCTTGGTAAACAGCACAGGCCATGTTCATTTATCCATCTACCCAAATGGGGGGGGGGGGGACCTGGGTGCACATCACCATCTAATTAAAGGCACACTTGGCGGGTTTGCTTGCTTTTAGCACCCCCTAGTGTCTGTTATTAATTATCTGTGGTCAAACCAAAAGTGAAACTTATCTCATTGCTGTGCATTTGTCTTTTTAAAGTAACATTGCGCAACTTTTCACCTTAAAATAATGTTTTTGTTTTTCATACCTGTGATAGTGTTAGGGGGTTCCACGTCTGTTTACTGCGCTATACAGTTTTTGAGCGGTGAGCCACCACCGGAAGTACTGACTGCGTGTTGCTTTACGGCATTATATAGCAAGCCAAAGGGATTTAAAAAAGCACGCGTTCAAGACGCGCATTTTGGCGGACATAACGCAAGTTTAGAACGTGCACTTTTTTGGATCCCTTTGGCTTGCCATAGGAGCATAACGCAGGTCTACCAAAGAAAGCTAGAAATCCCTTATCAGAGGAATCTAGGAAAAGAAAAAGAGAACGCGATAGAGCAAGAGCAAAGACCAGAGTAAATATTGGGCCGTCTTTTCCTTGGCATGAATTACGGACTTTGACCTAGCCGTGCTGCTAATGGCTAGTTAAGTAATAAATGATTTCACCAGGGTTATTGCGTTTGGTTGGGCATAAAGTTGTTATACAGTCCTGATAAAACTATTTATTCAATGTGTGGAGGTGGAAAAAGTTTCTTTTCATTGTTTTGCCTGACATTATGAATGTTTGATTTTAAAATGTTTGATTTTAAAATTAGATTTTACAACAGTGACATTACGCAGCAAGCCTTGAGAGGGTGACAGAGCGCATATATCCGCCAAGTTCAGGAGTGTGGCTTTAACACCTTAATCTAACTGCTGAAATGTCTCCTCAGCCTTCATTAGTGTCTACAGGAGCGGTTCATCACTAAATCAAACAAATCAGATGTATTCATGATCTAAAACATGCAGGAAACATGCTGGAAGCAGACTGCAGTGCCAGGTATGTATGTCAGCCTGCCACTCTGAAGTTGCAAGTGCGGTATTCTGGCCACAGAGGGCAGTAGGGGTCTGACTGATATTTCATTAACCTTGTAAAGAGTAATTTTAGCATATACTGGCTCAAGAACATGATTTTAAAATATGGAAAAGTTGCATATATGGCTTTAAAGCACATTCAGAGGTATGCCAAGCCTGTAGGTGGCAGTAGTTCCCCAAATCTTTGTCGTTTTTGCTGAGAAACATTTCTTGGACGTGGCATAACTTTGTGACAGACAATAACCGTCCTTAACGTCATCCTTCGTCTATGGTCTTCTACATAGAGCAGTACTTCAGCTTGTAATAAGTAGGCTAAGCGATACAGATCACACGTGATGTCAGAGCATGTTTGTCGTGGGCAGTGACGTTGCAATCCACAATTCTCCACTTTGGTTGGAAATTTTGAAAAAAATCATTTTTGGGGCCGTATATTTTCTCTTTTGTTAGGATTTCAGGCCAAACCGTAGGAAATATCTTCGTTTAGTGGGATACCGGCTACGTGTGTACAAGGTATCAGTAAATACATATACAAGTTTACTAAAATGTAAACATGAACAAGAACCAGAACTCCCAAAAACAAGGACTCATCCAAACCCAAATGCATCTGAAAATCTGTGGCAGGCCATGACATTTTGTCAGATGACGTGGTCATCATCCTGCAGCATACAGTACTCATTGTGGTTCTTCTCTCAATCTGTGTTTGAGCATTAGAACGTGGCTTTTATGCAGGGAATCATCAGCATTTCCATTGGTCCACCATCTGTCACTTCAAGACAGCCAGAAAACTAAAGCCTCATGTCTGTTTAACAAAAAAAGGAAAACTTTAGTTTTTTGTTCAAGTCCTGTTGTTAAAACCATCTAAACTGCGTATGATCAAGCTACGTGGATGCTTTTCTAAAATAGTCCAAAAAATGACTAATCATTGCAGAAAAAGATGATGAGTCTCTAGTAGCAGTTTTACACACACACACACGTTCTAAACCTTTAGGTAAACAGCATACACTTCTAATGTAGTACAGAACAGAGACATTATTTTGTTTTTTCCACTCTGCCTTTTTTGTTCACTGCTCCTTCTTTTCATCCATCTTTGTGCCTCCTTCATTCACCCTCTTCCTGCCCTTGGCAACATCATGGTAATAAAAGCTGAAGAATACCTTAGAGTTTGGACTCTTCCTATTTCTCTCGACCCCCTCTGGCCTGCCATTACACACACACACACACACACAGAAAGGGGCAGTGACATGCTCACACTCACCGATATCTACACTGAAAAAAAAGATTTTGTGGTATAGTAATATTTATTAGGTGAAATGTCACAATTTTTATTTAGTAATTGTAAGTACCAGTGAGAACTTGAATTATTCAAGTAAATTTATATATGGCATTCATGTAATAAATAAACAGTGTGGGATGAGTAAGTTTTACTATATATTTTTAAATAATATTCAAAGGTTTCATATCATTGCACATTAACTTAGAAATACCAAGTAAATATTAATAGGGAACCTAAGTCACGCCCATCTACTTCCGGCCCAAGGAAGAACCCGGAAGAACGAAAAAATGAATGCAAGTCAATGGGGCTATAAAAGCTATTTTCTAATCCCGTTTGTTATGTGTCACGGATTTCACATATGATGTCCGTGAATTTTAAAGACACGTTATGATGCCAAGAAAGCGCTTATTTTGGACTGGGGGCAAAGGTTATTTAGGTTTTGTGTGAAAATACGTGTAGGACTACAAATGCGCAACACCAAATTGACGTCATCAAACCAGAAACGGCGAAAAAGCAGAGGGAAAATGGCTGTAAGTTCAGCGAAATTCGAATCCTTCTTTCAGGAGGAAAGAACCACTGTCAAAGCGAATTAGAAAGTAGCTC
>SSNS01000051.1:2490133-2512495 GCA_006937985.1 Aphyosemion australe | reverse complement strand
CAGTATTTGAAATAAAGGTGTTGAATTAAACAGTTGCCTCATTTTTTAAGTCATTTTTTTCAATACACAAAAACATTAAGAACAAATTTAGGCAATATAAACTGCAGAAAATAACATAAAATGTTGTGTAAATGTTACTTACATATAGTCTATAAATAGTACTTTAAAAATTTAGTTATAATTACCTTGAAAAGCCATTGATTTCTGGTGCGATTTTTCAATTTGAATTAAGTCAAAATCTGAGTAAAACTTACAAAGGAGTACGAAGTAAAATTCATTGTCCATATTAATAATAATCTCTAAATTACCTGAGGTTTGCTAGTAAAAGTTACTTATATCCTGCAAGTATAGTTTACTTGATAATTGTCCTTGTGGAATTTACTTCAATGTCTAAGTGCAAAACGTTTCCTAGCTTTTCTTAAGTAAATATAACTCCACATTTTTTTCAGTGTACTATGTACACACACAAAAGGCTAGCCACATACTCACACATGTATACACACTGATACACACACACACACACACACACGTTAGTATATCAAGTTGTGACTGAATTACATTTTGACTGATAGTGCTCTTGAGGGCAAAGCAATGATAACTCACCTGTATGTGTGTGTAGGTGTGTGTGGATGCTTGGTGGTGAGTGTTTTACTTAGGTAGCTACAGTTACGGGGTTTATGTTTGTGTGTGTGTGTGTGTGTGTGTGTGTGTGTGTGTGTGTGTGTGTGTGTGTGTGTGTGTGTGTGTGTGTGTGTGTGTGTGTGTGTGTGCGTGCGTGTGTGCGTGCGTGTGTGCGTGTGTGTGTGCGTCATGGCTCGGGGCTACAATAACAAAAGGGGGTGAGTTAGTCTGAAAGTTGCCCTTTATGTCAGCGCTGAGGCTGTGGAGAATACAGAGTAAAAATCTGATGCTGCTTTAAACTGACCAGAAATAAATCACTGAAAGTTGATTTTGTAATTATTTTGAATTAAAAAGTCTAAATTTCTGTGGTGGAATGCACACCTTCCATATTTAATGTGAGAGTTTTTAAATTGATCATTGTATGTTGAGATAAGAAATCAAACCATATGTTAAAGGCCGACTCTAATCTACCAAACATCATATTTTAACTTAAAGATTAACCTCCTGTGGTCAACATTGGGTAATGCAGCCTTCTTCACCAGACAGAGTAAAACATGATGAGGTGGATTCTTAGGGTTTAAATAAATAACTTCTGGGCCGCTCCTGTTACTGGCTTTTCCATAACGCTCCACAATGCTGCTTTTTGCTGGCTGATGTTGAATGCTGGCGCTGGAGTGTTAGCTGGCACAGACTTGGCAACCCCGCGGGCTTTGGAAACAGGAAGTATTGAGGCAGGATAGATTGTAAACTGTGACTATAGCCCTGTCCCAATACTCGCACTTCAACCCTTGCGCCCTTCAATTGCGCATTCCCGTCCACTAGTGCGAGTGCGTAGGGTGTCCCGATTTTCAAGTGTGGACCTTGGCCATGCCCCCTTTGCACCCTTGACCCGCTCTTCACCGATGTCCACACCGGTGCAGACTTTGGTGAAGTGTATTACCCACATAATGTACTTTTTTCTTCTAATAGGCACAGAGTATAGAACAGTTTCTGCTTCTTGCTGAGGCCTTCTTCATTGGCTGTCATCTGCTGGATTGATGACGTGGCTAGTGTCCGTGTCATGTGGGAGTGGCGTCAGGTCCACAGGCGCTCCCACATGCACTCGGTGGTGGGTTAGGGTTTTAATGCAACTTTCCTTTCAACGTGAGGTAATAGACTGTGATTATTTCACTGTAAATTCACTTATTGCAGCTTTAATTTCCTTTCCTTCATTAAAATCAGGATTATAGCAACACTAAATGCATCCTCAGACGTAAGCCCACAAGATTACAAACACATTTAGGAGGCTAACAGTCTTCTAGCATACTGAGCCTAAAGACATGCTGTTGGCTAAAGAGAGACTCAAACTATGTATTTAACTGAAAGTTTGGCACATTTTTTCATTAGCTTCTGTTAGCAGTAATCCAAAGTCCCGTTTCCCTAATAATTATCCCTGTCAGCTATTAAAGTTCCGTTTGGCAGCCATTCTGGTAACCACTAATTTTATCCTCCAGAAGACCAAGCTTTTGTTTAGTGTTTTTTTTATTTCATTTCACCAAACTAATTAGGATTAGTAGAACCTTTTAACCCTTTAATTTCCACAATTAAAAAAAGCAAATAAGCCTATATTTTCACATATTTTGGATTTTCAAATCATTTGGGACAATAAGAGTATCATATATAGAAAAAATTAATAATAATATTACATTATGGTGCAAGACACCAACAGACTCCTGGTATGTTTAATACAAAAGGAGAAGGTTAATGCCACGATTAAGCTTCTTCCCTTTGGACTGTGGATGTGTTGCAGGGTGTTACCACTGCAGTGGGTGAGGGGTGGGGGGGTGGGCTGTCGGGCACTGACAGCTCATCACAGCTATCAAGCATTTGAGGATGGCATCGTTTATTGGCTAAACCTTCATTTGCATTCAAATTATGGGTCAGGAAAAGCTGACATTCCTGCCAGAAATAAAAAAAAAAACACATCTTGATGGTCCAACTAAAGCTGGGGTTGCCAACTTCCAGGCCGTGGACCAGCAACAGGTCTAGCATAATGGAAGAGAGAGAAAAAAAGAGCAAATAAAGCCTTATCCTGATTGTTCGACAATGACAAAGAATAAATCTGCATAGCTACTCCTACTTGAAATGTAAATTTGGGAAAGACCAGCAGAAATGAACATGGTTAGCATGCTATAAATACTAGCAGAGGCCAACACAGCCATACCATCCTCAGGAATAATCGGTCAGGGGAAGATGCTACAGGTGTTGCCATCTCCCTCTAGGAGCCGGTCTAGCTGCATAATCATAAACTCCCACTCATTTAGAGATATTAGTGAGCTGCAACAGTGTAAATGTGGTGGGTGTCAAGTGTTGTGCTGAAAGGAACATGCAGAACTTGAACCCACTGAACTTCAGCATTTTCTCTGAGAAAACACTTTATATGCCAGGATCAGTGTTTTGTGTCAAAAAATGTAAATTAAGATGCATGTCATTCTGCATGGAGACAGGAAGCTGCTTCGTGAGGCTACAGCTGTTTTTGTTTTGTATTTTTTTTAAAGCAGACAGGATCGTCAGAATGAGACACGAGTCTGAAAGCAGATTTCAAGATTTGATGTTTGATGCGGCGAATGACGGAGCAAGAGATGTGGAGATGAGGAAGTAAAGCTCTGCTCCAGTGGGCTCTGTCCCAGTTTAACCCTTGGATATAAAAGATACAGTCACTGAACACAGCGACTTCCCATTAGAGAAACCAGCACCGGCTGATGGTGGCGTGCAGCCATGTGTGTGTGTCGTAGGAAAGAAAAGAAACAGAATGGGCTTCTGAAGAGCAAAAAACTCATAAAAAGTTCAGCATTTCAGACAGAAACGGAGATAAAACTACTGAGAATCTAGAACACAGGCTGCTCAGACATCAGATAGCCTACTGACGGGTTGTTTCCTGGGTCTATGACAGGTGTTTCCCCCTTCTGGCACACCTCTATGGAAACCCTGAAGCAGGTCTAATAAATCATCTATGAGAAGTGAACATGAACACAGATTTCAATTGATTTTTTTGCCCCAATCTCCGAGGTAATTACATGACCTTTTTTTTTTTACACAACCTCCCCACATCCTTTCAACATTTTGACATTGAAAAAGTAGTTTTCAAACAACCACATCAGGAGAAAATTAACTTTGTTTAAAGCCTGACTGAGTGTCTGCTGAGACCAGGCAGCAAAAAAAAAAAAACCTGCAAGCAACTTAAAAACTAAATATGTGACCCAAATATAAACTAAATAAAAGTGGATTCTGCACCTAATAATAGACAGGATGTCTGAGTTGTTTTCTAATACATATTTTGCATAAACTTGCACATCAGGAGTCTGAAAACTGGGGTTAACCAAGCTGACAGAAAACAAGCACCTAATGTGTTAGGCTTGGACCAGGTGTGACGAGGGATCTGATAAAAAAGATTAATAGCAAATAAGCTAACAATATTTAAAGTGATGGTGTGTATTTTTCCTAGCGATACGGGGCAGTACATAGCTAAGTCATTGCAAGCAAGCAGTATTTTTGTGCTCGAGTAAAACCTTACCAATGAATGGCCTTTAGGGTCAAAAATCCCTGGAAGTGCAACCTCCAGCAAAATGACAAGCACATCAGACTCCCTTTAATCACTGGCAACGAGCAAAGAGGTTTAAAACAATAACGTTTATGAATGCGAACGTTTTGTAACCGCTTGTAACAAATTGTGTGCACAACGGTGTGTCTTATGAACGTAACATGGTGACATGATGGAATTATGCTGCATTCTTGCCGCCATGCTTGGCCGCAACGCTGGACTTGTGAATGCACATTGCGCCTTGGCGCAACAGAGGGCGGTGTCATGATCACGTGATGAATTAATGTCGAGCTCCGGCCGGGAACTATATTGAAATTGAAAGTAAACACGGGCTTAAGTTCCAGGAGCTTTTCTCCGTTAGGTTCCATTAGGCACCGTAGGCTGCACAGGGACTGTGGAGGACAGACGCGTTTAGGAGCGGATTGTCAAAAAAACTTAGCGAGCACGGCTTCGATCTCAATAAAAAGCAAGTTATGTACAAGATACACGGAAGCCCGTGACAGTGCAATGACCGCCCCCATACCCCTTTATACCGCCATCGCATAATCTTTTATAAAAAGGACACGATTGCGTCACATTACGGCCACAATCTGACCACTTATAAGTGACCTTATCCTCCCAGATGCCGCCTTGGCGTTGTGGAAAATTGGGGGCATTGTTTTATAAAAGAGGCTGTTACTTTAAAGGGTGAGTCACATCACGGGTGGAGACTTCATTCACACACACACTTCCTGTTAATTAAATGCACTTAAAGGAGGCGTTGCCTGGCGGACCGAGAGAGCGGCACTGAGGCAATGATTGACAGCACCCCCCTCAACCCCTCCGCACGCTCTTGGGAGTTTCTCAGTTGGAAAAATTAGTCATTAACAAGCGTGCACACGAGCACGCACACAGCAGACTTAGAAACTGCAACAGGCTGGAGGATTTCCTGTCCACCGTGATCACTAGAAGAAAGGGGGGAGGAGGACATTTTTTTAAGGAGGCGAACGGCTCTGAGCCCTAACGTTTCATGTCAGGTGCGTGGCCGAGCCAGCTGGAGGTGTGACCGAAACTCAGCTGCAGTCCAGTGCAGCGCAGCCGCGTGCTACCGTGCAGACGTCACCCTGCAGCTCTATAGCCACCAGCTGGGGCTGATTCTAAATCAGTATGGAGCCGAATTTTAACCTGAAGATGGAGATGTAATTATGGTTTTGGGCTGAAATGTTAAATTTTAAGTATGATGCACTTAAATGCCAAAATAATGATTACACATGTCTACAGCACTATTAGACACTCATCTATACAGGTTATCAGCAAAACCAAGTTAATTTAGGTGTTATTTGCTCTTTAACATGAATTGCTAGATCATTGGTGAGATTAGATGTAACAGAATTATCAGAATTAAACCTTTTTTCTTCAAAATAAAACTTAAGTTGAATAAAATATAAAGAAATAAAATTAATTGTTCTGGATGTCTACTGACCTAAAAACACTTTACAGGATAACAGAAATACAGCAAACTTTATGTATGCCTCATTCTGTGCCAAAATCCAGCAGCCAAAACAGCATTTACATATTTTTATAAAGTACTTGTTTTGGAACGTTCTACACACAAATGAATCATTTTCTTATGTTTATATAAGTAAGCTAATTATAAACTGCTACAGCATTAAAAATGAAAAAGACAACTAGCCTGAGGAAGTGCTTGTATGTTTTTTGAAGCAGTTTGCAAACTTTTTCAAGTGAAACTTGTTTATTTCACTTTTCATCCCTGCTTTACCCTGTTCAGGGTCACAGGAGAAACCAAAAGCCCATTCCAGCTTTCACCAGCTAAGTCCATCACAGAGACACATGAGAAAAATGGCTAAGCTCCACACACTCGCCACTAAAGGACGACTCTGAATTAGCAATTCACCTGGCACACGTGTTTTTAGAGAACACAAGAATAGAGAGACAGCACAGCAGGCACAGGGAGAGCGTTCAAACACCGCACAGAACGGCCTGCTGAGATTTGAACCACAGATTTGCTCTCCATCAGGTGACAGAACTAACCGCTGCCCGACCGTGTCACTCAGAAAAATAAAACAGAAATACAAAAACAAAAGCGGCTCATGGTTTTGAAATCAAAAAGAACAATGCACTCAAGCAAAAAGGCTATTAAGCCTTAGGAGGGGAGATTTATTTCATTGTATGTACTTTTATGCACTTTTCCACCAAATCATTGAAAAACATAGCTGAAGTGTCACTGTGTAATCATGTATTCAATGTGAGTCATTGTTCCTGAGCAATGATTTGTTTCATTTTCTCACTGCTGGCAAATAAAATTCTGATTCTAATATCACACTGGTGAAATATTAAAACGTTTGTTTTTGAAGCTTTAAAGGAATTCATCTGGAAACGGTCTTGACTGATTGGCCTGGTCTCTCTGACCTATCCATGGTGACTCACAGCAAAACATTTACAGACACAAGAATCCAGAGTTGGGAGTTTTGAGGGTTTTTTTGCCACTGGCAGACAAAAAAATGAGCCACATGCAGAACTTTTGATGGCAGGAGAGCGGGAGCCTATTTCCACTTCCTGTCAGGATAAAATGGACACAAAAACACACAATCTGGTCTAACACTTGGGGTGTAATGACTCTAAAACCAACAAAGATTTCTTGTCGTGGTTCCTTGTTTCTTCTTGCGATCCCTGCCACTAACCTGCCTCCAGAGCTTTTAAGCTGCCGTTACGTTTCTAATAGGCAGGCTGATAGAATGATTGAGATGAGGTGTTTTAAAATTGATGTGATGTGCAACAGCTCGGTGCATCGACACAAACTCTGGAGATGGTAAGAGACAAGCGAAAGAGGAAGAGAGACTGCTACAGGTGTGTGTGCGTGCGTGCAATTCATTCCAATTGAGAGAGGTGGTTTTGTTCAATCATATTTTGATTGACGTCCATGTACACACACATTCCGATTGTTGGAGTAAAATAATGCCCACTGCGCATGTGTGCAACTTCAGCGTGACGTCTTTCCGCCTCTGCAGACGCTCAGGACAAAACATGGCGGGAGGTAAACAGAAGTGATCTGTTGCAACACTATTTTTTTACTGGAAACGCTACGGGAGCTCAATATTATTGAATGTCTCAATGGCCGAAAGGCTAGAAAGGCTGAGTTATACGCTCAAGTGCATCTAAAGATGCAGGAAGCAGGAATTCACCAAAGTATCGACCAAATCAAAAACTGCTGGAAAAGTTTGAAAGCAGCGTATTACAAGGCAAAAACTCAAAATGGCAAAAGACGTGCAGACAAGATGGCGTTTGTTTACAATTATTTTTCTGAGAAGGACAGCTCTGCACATGCTCAACCTATTTAATCTGATTGAATGCTTGGTGCATGTATACTCACAATCAGATCACTTCAGGTAGTGTCCATGTAAACAGAGTTTTGGGATTTCCGATCAACCACGATTTGAATCGGATAGAGGAAATTTGGCGCATGTAAACATGTGGGGACTTTTGGCTGGTTCCCACAGAGCAAACAACCCTAATACTTGATTTTAGAGGTATGGTGTGATTAACTTTTATTTGGGGTTGATGTTAGGAATAGAAGAGATTAGGGTTAGGGTATGTGTTACACATAAATGAATGGAAGTGAATTATGAGTCCCCACAAGGATAGAAATACAAGTGTGTGTGTGGGGTTTTGACAAAAGAAATAGATGGAATGAGAAATGGCTAAATGAATTATTGTGATCATGTTTTATGCTGGTTTTCATACCTACAGGTTATTTTTTAAAATGAATGCAAAATTAAAACTGGAACTTTTTGGATCTCTGAAATATTTTGCTAATTTTATTTTTCTATATAGCACAGGCATCATCATGAAGAGTACAGTAAATTTTGAGTGTAAGGTTAGGAACCAGGCATTACTCCAAGACACACACACACACACACACACACACACACACACACACACACACACACACACACACGTATGTGTTTCATTATGTCACAGTAAATCACTCTGCCACTAAGCATCATATCTCCGTTCCTTCAGATATACAGAGAAAAAGATTTAATTACCAAATATACACACAGCCACAGGTAGAAACATGGAGCTGATTTAATTACCTATCTCTCTCTCTCTCACACACATCCACACACACAAGCCTAGACAAAAACAGCATGGGGTGGTAAACCTAATTGCAGCAACACGACGCTGAACTGAAAATAAAACAGCGACCCGAGCTTTAGGAGGTGGATCTCATGTCTTTGGAACGAACACAATGGCGTGAACACGGTTAAACTCGCAAATGTAAATATGTCTGTTTTGCATTTTGTCGTCAACATTATTAAATTCCATTCTCTCGGCTGCTTTTAGATCATCGTATGAGCTTGAAAATTTAAAACGTTTCACTCTCAGCTTCTCTCAGAGGACAGATTCAGATTGGTGCTTTCCTCTCTCTCTCTCTCTCTCTATATATATATATATATATATATATATGTGTGTGTGTGTGTGTGTGTGTGTGTGTGTGTGTGTGTATTTGACTATACGTTTTTAAATAAACATGGCAAATTGGTCATCAAAACAATGAAATATCACTCAAAGTACATTCAGAGAAGCATTTCAACCTTTGATTATGTTTTTATTATTTTATATTCAAATAGCGGTTTATCAACTGTTTTGAGTTGTTTTTAGCATCTTTCCCCTTCAGCATGAGAGGAAACATCTGTGATTAAACTGCTTTACTGCACCAGATTCCACCAGTGAGATTAAACAAATACACGTTAGCACAATGTGACCCATATATTCACCACTTGTCAACACTTTCTTTGAAAATGTAAGCAAAACAAAGGCCAAGGTTTTTTTTAATAAAAAATAACAGAGTTACAGAATATGGTGGTCAGCAACCAACCTCATCAATGGTTCCTTAAAACCACACTTTGCAACTTTTTCATATTTTTAAATCATTATCTTGAGCCAGCATGTGCTAAAATGACTCTTTACAGAGTTAATGAAATGTCACTCAGACCCCCACCGCCCTCTGTGGCCAGAATAACGCACTTGCAACTTCAGAGTGGCGGGCTGCTACCTGCTGGACTTAGTAAAGTGGAGCTAACAAACTCGACGCTACAGTCTGCTTCCAGCATGTTTCCTGCATGTTTTAGATCATGAACACAGCTGATTTGTTTGATTTAGTGATGAACCGCTCCTGTAGGCACTAATGAAGGCTGAGGAGACATTTCAGCAGTTAAAAAGATGAATGTAAATGGTCTGTATTTGTATAGCGCCTTCTTAGGGTTCTACAACCCCCCAAGGCGCTTCACAACACAATCAACTCAATTCACCCATTCACACGCTGGTGGGGATGAGCTATGATGTAGCCACAGCTGCCCTGGGGCGCACTGACAGAGGCGAGGCTGCCGAGCACTGGCGCCACCAGTCCCTCCGACCACCACCAGCAGGCAAGGCGGGTTAAGTGTCTTGCCCAAGGACACACAGCAGCATTCTCTGGCTGGAGCCGGGATCGAACCTGCAACCTTCCGATTACTGGACAATCCGCTCTACCTCCTGAGCTACTGCTGCCCTGAACACACAGCGAGGAGATAAGTTTCACTTTTGCTTTCACTAATGAGCACTAGGGGGTGCTAAAAACAAGCCAAAACTACCAAGTGTTTCTTTAATAAAAATGAAATAAATTTGAAATGCATTGAAATTTTCTGTAGGTACTTGGCTATTACCTGTATTTTCAGAAAAGCAGATTTTCTCATCATAAGTAGTTTACTTTTTTTATCCTAAATTGGCAAAATTCATAGGAATTATGTTTTGAAAGATTTAACAAAAAGCAATTTCTTTTAAAAAGGTAAACATTTGCATCTGTTAGTTTCTCCCTCATTCTGATTATTTTTCCGATAACTGAGTTTCAAGATGAAGTACTTTAAGTGATTTCTGAAAAGAAATAATCATGAACAATTATTTTAAACATCCATGATGCCATAAACAATACAGTTGGTCAACAGTAAAGTAATGGATACAAATACTGAGGTTGTGGTAGATATATATAAATATATATGTAAATATATATACTGTATGTGTGTGTGTATATTTGTGCTCCACAAAGACAAACTGTGTTTGTAGTCAAATAATTTAGCAGCTTTTATATAAATCTTAAAATAACACATGAAATTGATCCAGGAGGACTTATTCTAAAAAGTTTGTACAAAAGAAAACAAAACGCAAGGATCAGCAAACCTTAGAGTGCCTTACTGAAGAAAAGCTGAATAAAACAGGCAAACTATATTAAATTTGATCTTCAAATGTATTTATTCTTTAGAGAAATTTGCAGCTTTTTAAGCCATACATAAATATTATTTCTTTTTGTTTTTGTATATATTTTAGGTTTAGTTTTTGCCTCACATCAGCAAGACTTCTCAAGTGATTTTATAAAAAAAGGAAAAGCCATACTACAACAGTTGTAAATAAAGATGAGGAATGAGCAAATATTCAGTTTCTTCCTAAATGAAAGAAATGTTTATGTGATGCAATCTCAAATTTTATGCATTTATCAATTTCTAACTTCATTCAATGTTCAATGCACAGCCAAATATACAGATAGGTACTATGGGTGCATAAAGAATGCAGAGATGTTGCCTGTAACCTGCTGTTTGCCCTTTGCATTTTGTTTTTCATGCTGGCTGTAGGACACAGCCTCCTACGGTTTGTTAGACTAAATCATTTGTCTTGTGGTTCAGTGAGTAATTTTCATTTACCACAAATCAAACACACAGAGAGAGAGAGAGAGAGAGAGAGAGAGAGAGAGAGAGAGAGAGAGAGAGAGAGAGAGAGAGAGAGAATACAAATCCCAAAAGGACATGATTGATCATTAAAATGATCAGTTGAAACAGATCTGTGAGCTCATTAAGTGGCTGTTGCCTCTGAAGATTATTAGACGCCCTGACCCTTCTGCTCTGATTCAGTAGAGAGTTTTTAGGTTGACCTTAAAGCGTGACAACAAAGGCACTCTTTCTGAATCTAAGAGAAGGCATCCGTTTGATGTAGGGCAACAAACAGCAAGACGCATAATTGGGATTCTGTTGATGCAAAGAAACAAAAAGACACACGTCAGTCGTTTAAATTTACAAATTTGTCACTGATTAAGATTTTTTTAACGGGCTACGCTGCAAAAACAAGTGCTTACACTTTTTAGGACTTTTTTTAGAAACTTTTACATATCCAAAGCATTTGTAGGTAATGCCACAAAACACAGTTCATAATCATCACATTCTAGCTGAAATGTCCTTTAAGAGAAGCGATGCAGACTGACAGCGTCGATAATGATCTACCGTGCAAAGAAAATCATCATGTGTCATCATTCACGCGTTGTTCAACAGGCAGAGCTGTCGCCGCCGCCGCCGCAGCAGCTCTCCCATGTGGGATGTGTTTTCATGGCATGGTTAAGCTACAGTGGACATCTTTGACGGCACATTAGATGTGTTGAGTGAGAGAATATGTTCAATCTTCCAGGAAGATAATAGCTGCTTCTACAGGGAACAAAGGGAAATTGGTTTGATAAGCCCTGGAACGATGTAAACGGAATCCCAAAGCAGTCCCAGACACTGAATCTCCATCTAACGGGAGATTCAATGATGCCGAAGGCAGGATGTTTCCACTGAAGTAAAAATCACTAAATAATGAAAGTACTATGCGGTATGTGGGAAGTGTGCATGGATACCATGTGCAACAGCTCAACGGATGGACTGAAAGTGTTCCACTCTGAATTCATCAAAGGTTTTGCACGTCTCTCTGGTCAATAAGCAATCTGATAAGAACAAAATGTTTAGAAGCTGGGATTATTTCATTAAATTGATTAGTCGGAGGAGGTAAATGTTTTGTTCCCATTCCTATTATGGTATTTGATGTGAGATTCATCAAACCTTCACAGGAAATTCACAACTGTCATGATACAGTAACTAAATGTAACAGGTGTAATGATGGTGCTAATCAGATTTTTTTAGTTCTTCAAATGCCAACGTGGGGATGGGTACGTGAAAAATTAAGAAAAATAAGGGCAGAGATGAGCAGCTTTAAAGAACCAAGCTCGAGAAGAAGCAGGTGGTTCTGTTCCAACAAGGGCAAAAGAGGGCAAGTAAGTTTGATCTACAATCTGCACGCAGAAGAATGTTATCAGCATGGGCATCCCTCCCTCATACGCTTTCAAATTCACTCAGAGTGCTGAATCAGAGAGAAAGACAATGCCACTGGTGGAGAAAGAGAGAGAGAGTATCCTGTGTTCCAGTAATTAGTCGGTAGAAAGTGAGCCTGACTATAATTCGGTCAGTCAGATGGATGTCTGCCCTCCAGACATTAGGTTTAGCCATTATCTGCACTCATTCCTCCACTGTCCATCTATCCATCTCTCCCTCTCAGTCCCCCCTCTTCACCACATCCATCCTTGTACTCTATCCCCCCATCCATCCATTTTTCCCTCCCTTTCTACTCTCCCATGTCCTTTGCTACTCCTCCACACATTAGACCTATCTCATCATTTATGCTCAGTTCCTCTATTTCTCTCTCTCTCTCTCCACTGCTGCTGACTCGCTCCGGCACTCCTCTCCTTCCCGTCGCCAGACATCACATCTAACCATATTTTACACTCGTCCCTCCAGTCCTCTCTATCAATACATCCATCTCTTCCTGTTTCCATCCTCTCCCCTTCCCTCCCTTCTGTTCAGTTCTCTTTCAGATACCAGACGAAGCCCATTCTCCACGCTAAATACAGTAAACTCATCTAATCAGATTATCTGTCATGGACAGGGCGTCAGCTGGAATCATGTGTTGGAATGGCGCTAATGTTCAGCTCAAATCAGTGCAGGACACTTTGGGGGAAGTCTTAGATTTGTAACAGGTTAACATAACACTGTAAGATGCATAAAACCGGACCAAAAGTGCCACTAACAGCATTAACATTTAAATTGGGTTCAAACTGAAAGGAATGTTTTAACATCTCATCCCTTTTTTCTTATTGTATAAATGATCCTCTTTCCAGATATTAGATGGAGCCCATCATGTATAGTTTTCGCACCACTTGAGCATCCCAATTTGTCCCCCCACACCTTCATCTCCTCACACGATGTCTACAACCTTCCTCGACACATGTCCTTTCCTCCTTTACATCCACCCGTGCTTCACGCCACACTTTGCTTCACCCAACACGTTGTTCCTCTCCTCCTTTCCTCTCTCTGTCACTCTTCCCCATTCTGTCTGCCGGATATTATGTCCAGCCATTATCTACACTTATCCCACTGCCCCAGTCCATCCATCTATCCTCTTTCACTTCCCTCTACACCTCCTCGTCTCTCACCTTCCCGATAGAGCCACCTATTATCTGAACCATTCCCTCCATTCATCCGTCCTCTCACACTTGCTTACGCACTCACTCAGCAAGTTCAGACACACATTCACACTCCAGACCAATCCCCAGTCTGAGGAGACTATTCCAGCAGGCAGCAGTGTCGTGGGGATGTTTAAAAAGGTGGCTGGTGTATGTATGGCTTCTGAAACAAGACCAAATAAAATAAATTATTTTTTTTAAATCAAAGATTTCCATGACACTTTCTAAGACTTTAATAAAATTATTTTGACTGGAAATTTGGAAACTTACAGGAGGTAAGATCTGTATGAAAATGTAAAGCTCATGCATAAAAGATGTTTTGCTGCAGTACGATTTGCCTAAGTACTGAAGTATTAATGCTGAAAAATGAAGCAGTTGCACAAAACTTTAAGGACACACCATCAACCCTTTTCGATGACGTTAAGTTCTTAGCGAAGTCCGGTGTTCTTTTATGATCTTTTCTTAGGCATGTCCTTTTAAAGACCAAGTTCACTCGTTTTCTTGACATATTTTCAGTGGTCTCTAGTGTAAATGAATGCCTTGTAAGTCTATCTCTGTGGGGAAAAAAGTTCTGCCGCTCCTGTTTCAGGAAATAGAAGTCAGCCAGATCAGAGGTAAGCTGAAGACGGAAGGATTTGTAGTCTTATGGTGCGTTCAATTTGTCCTCAGAACTCGGAAATCCCGACTTCCGAGTAGAAAAAATCAAATAAAACGCCCCGCAAAGTCGGACCTCCCAGTCGGAAACTCGGATGTTTTTCAGAACTCCGACCTCGAGATCCAAGATGGCAGCTCTCCGTATTGACAACAGTAAGTTGTGGTTGAAATGCATTTATTTTACAAGACACACATATAAGAGTGTGTTTAAAATAAATGTTAGATGTAGCGCTTGCATCTCTAAGCTGTACAAACTAAAAGTGTTGTCTGTATTCGTTGAGAGCTACCTAAACAGCAGTTTTCGAGGGCGCTGCCATATTGGAATTCCAACTTCTCCGACTACGGTAACCAGAACACTGTTATATCGGGTGTGACGTCGTTTCTAGTTCTGAGTTCCTAGTTCCGAGGTAACTCGAACGCAGCATTATCTCCTGATATTCTGACATCTCGCCTCTGATTGGCTAACAGCAACGGAACTCAACCATGGACTCCGTTTGCTCTGCTCTCCATCAATGACCAGTGTTGGGAAAGTTACTTTATAAAAGTAATTAGTTATAGATACTACTTACTTCATCAAAAAAGTAACTGAGTTTGTTACTGTGTTACAAGATTATAAAAGTAACTAATTACCAGGAAAAATAAAAAATTTTTTTCTATTTTTTATAAAAATGTGCAAGAAAAACGGATTCTCCTTTGACTAAATAAACTTGAACATAATAAAATGCATGTCTAATAGTTGATTATAAAAGTGAATCGTTGAAATAAACGGGCACCTAACAGGAGGAACTACAAACAGGAAATATCACACTAATCTAAAATGTCACTGTGTGATATGAAACAAGATCCCAATCAACTAAAATTCATAACAGCAAATAGAAAACACCTGCAAAGGGTCCCTGAGCCTTTAAATGGTCTCTCGGTCTAAGCTGAATTACTGAAATTAATGGATTTTTTCACAGTATTCTAATTTTTTCAAGTTTCACTTGAAAGCAGAAGTTCTGAAGCTGGGTGGTAAAGATGCACAGTTAGTTCTAGTATAACCTGACATATGACATATTCTGAGACTGATACAATTAGTGTTACACCTGGACTGATTTCTCACTGATTGTGATGTGCTTGGATGTAAACATCCCCCCCTTTTTGCTCCTGATCCGATGACGACAGCTTCAACACACCTCACTGCTGAATTATAGTAACGCACGCATTTTCTTATCTTATGACGAAAGAAGATAGTAATTAAAGCAGCTGTCGGGAGAATTTATTTTATCCGATGGCACCATCTAGTGGCTGACAAGCGTATCACACCAAGAGTCGTTCGATTAGAATTTTTAAGATGGCGACTGCACGTTTCTTGTTTATGAATGTGCTTCTGTAGCCGACAAACAGAGCTAAAACATGTTGTTTTACAATTATTCTCATGTCATGTTGTGTTTTCATATATTTATATTTTAAAGACTTACTTGTCTGTGAAAAGTTAATAAACTCTGCATCAGCCGAGGTGCTTCCTTAAATTTGAAGCGCGTAAGCAGTAGTCTAACGCTATTGGTTAATTCTGACCGGTGCTCAGTTTCCTATTGCACAGGGCTCTACGGGGCAGGGGGTAGGCTTAGCAAAAAAAAAAAAAAAAAAGACGTATGGCTTACATTATATCAAAGTACATGATAAGACAATCACTTTTACGGATTTCTGAAAAATACATAATTCCTGAAAGGGGGAATCTCCGGATTGCTGCTTTAAGTAGACGTTACTGAAAAAACTAACTTCTGTTAGTAACGTCGTTGTTTTAAATGCCATTATTCCCATCAAAGCAAATAATACAAGCCTGAAGGAGTTCTGCCATGTTGTGAAGTCGCTAATGCTAACGATTAGCTTCTATTAGCCAAGATGTGCTCTGCTCTTTCCTGAATGCTAAATCAACAACAGCCTTCCCCAGTCACAAGCCAAGATGGGTGAGTCCATAAATGCTAATTTTCAATGTGACGTAGAATTGACTTGCTTTTCTAACGCGAACGTTTTCCCATCTATTTTCTATCTGTGACTAATGTAGGAAATAGGGGTAGAAGACGATTTTCATGTTTAGCATGTTAAACTCAGAGTGACTGTATTTAAAAAATAAGAAAATAGTTTCTCAGTGAACTTGGTCTTTAAAAGTTTTTACAACCAATTAAATTTCATGCGTTCCATTAAAAAACCTTCCCTATAAGAGAAACATGTTTTTTGAGAGTGTTTTTGTTTCTTCCAACATTAGAGATATGCAGGGTGTATATCAGATGGAGGCTTTTCTTTGTGGAGTATGAGGAGTAAAAATAAGCCCCACAGTTTTCTGCAAAAAGGAAATAGCTTCTGGCCTTAATTCTCACTATCTTCACACAGAAAGGCAGCAAATTGTCTGGAATTTGTTTTTGAGTCTGGGGGTTTCACATGTTGAAGCTTGCTTTGTGCAAACATCCAATCATCTCTTTTACCACAATGTTGGTTATTTAGCAGTCTAATGTTTTTTGTGTTTTAGTTTTTGTGTCTGCTGATGCTTTTTGTCTGTTTTACAGGGTGTATCACTATGTATCAGTGTTATTTGCATAATTTTCAGACAGTTATAAAATTCAACTTAGAGTTCAGACATGGTGCAGATAAAAACCCTATAACCATGTATAGTGGCTGTTTCTTCATTTGTTAAAAGGAACGTTATGTTCACTCTTGACAGTAAAGCTTTTAAAGTGTTCTAGTTGAGGGCTGCAGTTCAGGCAGGTGACAAAAGAACCTTGTTCTCCTGGTTTTCCCTCCCTTACATGATACAGGCTTAGTCCTAGAAAAAACATTCACTCACCAGGCATTATCTATATACAACTGTTTAATTGATTGTTAATAATAATAGCAATAATAATAACAATAATAATAATAATAATAATAATGGATTGGATTTATATAGGCACTCAAAGCACTTCCCTTTCTGATATATTTCAAATGTTTATTTATTTCATTTTTCATGATTATTACTGACAACTAATGAAAATCCCAAATTCAGTATCTCAGAATATTAGAATAATGTGAAAAGGTTCAATATTGAAGACCCCTGCTGCCACACTCTAATCAGCTAATTAACTCAAAACACCTGCAAAAGCCTTTAAAGGAGTCATCACCTATAATACCGTGGAGATCTACGTCCTATTATAGTCTTTTAGGCCAGTGAAGCAGAGACATGGAAAACATGCAGGACAGTGGGCCCTGAGGACCAGGGTTGAGGAACACTGTTTTAGGCCATTAAAATAAATTGTATTGGAAAAATAAATTTAAAATGTGCTTTTCTGATCCTTTTTTGTAAAGGGCATATTTTCTCGCAAAATCACACGCGATATTTCAGCTGTGCCAGACGCGCGCGGGACTGAGGGGCGCGGTGATTGGTGGAAGGAAGCAGGAAGCTGCTTCAGCATCTTGCTCTAAAATAACAAAAGTTATAACTGAACCCGACCTGGCAGTGTCCTACGGGAGCCTCGCCTCGTGCGTTAGGGCTTCCTCGTGGAAAAGTGAAAATTTCAGGTGATGACTCCTTTAAATGGTCTCTCAGTCTAGTTCTGTAGACTACACAATCATGGGGAAGACTGCTGACTTGACAGTTGTCCAAAAGACAACCATTGACACCTTGCACAAAGAGGGCAAGATATATAGGAGGGCAGATTATATATTTACAAATAAAGGACGACTTGCCAGGCTAGCAGGATAATGCACCATGTCACATAGCTACAATCATCTCAATCTGGATTAATGAACATGACGATGAGTTCACTGGACTCCAACGGCCTCCACAGTCACCAGACCTCAACCCACTCCAGTTCTTTTAGGATGTGGTGGATTGGGAGATTCATATTATCATGCCTGCATGCACCATCTGTTTCCAACACGTTTGTGAATTTATTACACAAATAATTAGTAGTATGGTTGGTGTACCAGTAAATGTTTCTTGTAGGGTCTTCCAATTATTTTATTTCTTTAGCATCAGTTTGAGACTAAACTCAATGAAACCCACTGATTGTGCTACACAGGATTGTAATTCCACCTCACAGATATCATTTTACATGGAATATTGTACCCATGCCAACAGGGCCAGACCCACATTAAGGAACATTAGGGATTTGGAAATATAATCCAACCACTTAGTAAAGTATGCAGCCTTATAAATTTGTCGTGAGTGCTGATGTATACCTCTAACAAAGAGCATTTCTAAAAGGTACACTAATGCACTCCTCCACAAACTAGCTGCCGTGTGTTGACAGCGAGCACTTCTTTGTGTCTGTAATTGAGTAGCGAGTAGTTGTGTGACAATAGTTTAAAATTGCATCTGAACAGGTAATAGGAGCTAGAGCAATATGACTAAAAAATTAAGTGTATAAAGGTGAAGCACCTGATTTCCTAAACTAGAGCTAACGCAGGTATATAACCTGGTGTCCTTTCTTTGACTTTACCGGATTATTTGCCAGTGGAAGTTCTCAGTGGAAGAGAACAGACCCTATTCTGTTATTTTTCAACTGTCATCATTATTATTTGCCCACACACCTACTGCTCTCATGGGACTCTGGTTGTTCGTAGATCTGCTGTGATTCATCTGATGTAGTGAGCAGACCTGAGCATGATTCTGCTGTTTTTTTCTTTTCTGCTATGTAAACCTTGCCAGAGAATTGAAGGGTTGCAGAGAAATAGTTTGAGCCCAATCTGTTGTGTTGCTCTTTCCAGTGGTGCTTTTGTCCTTTTGTTTCATGTCAAAGACACGACTTGCTCTGTAAATCATTCATTATCTGATAACCTCTTTTTATGGATATAAATTGATAATTATATTAAATATTAAAGTCATAACTTTGTTCTGTTTAAAAATGATATGCACATCAGTTGTTCCCTCAAACCTGTAAAAACCTGGATTTGTCTCATCAATATTGTAACAGAGAACATTACATTTTTATACTTAAATTATAAAAGAAAGAATCAGACATGATGATTACATAATAAATATTCATAAACTAGTTGTAGAGGTTTTACATCCAGGAGAAATTAGTTGGCAAATGTTTCAACACATTTCCCCAGAACTATGTTTAAAAACATAGATAGATAGATAGATAGATAGATAGATAGATAGATAGATAGATAGATAGATAGATAGATAGATAGATAGATAGATAGATAGATAGATACAACTATATACACACAGCTATCTTTATATCTTTATATAGATATAGATATCTATCTATCCAGTTATCTATCTATCTATATATATATATATATATATATATATATATATATATATATATATATATATATATATAATGTTCTTATATCTATACATACTGTATATATATCTATATATATATAATTTTCTACAGAAATGATTCAGTGTTTACACATTAGGATTTCAACCATTTAACCAATACATTTATTGCTTTAATAGTTTTAAATGTTTCTGCCTGAAAATGTTTTTTTATGCTGTAAAATGTGTCATAAATGTATTAAATAAACCATCAATGAATGGATTTTGAGGGAGACAAACTCTTTCAGCAGATTTTAAAAATGGGAGAATTTATTGTAACAGAATATTTATGTGAGTGCCATTTGAACAGCTGCTCTGCTTGTTCTACATGATTTACCCTTTAACATTTAGGTTTCAAAGGTAAAGTGTTCTGCTGTAAAACATAACTGGCTTTCATTATGCTCTCAGCCCTCCTCATCCTCCAATCTTGGGTCTGGTCTTAGATTTGGATCCTGTTTTTTGTTTTCATTTATTTGCTTCGACAGCCATATTTCTACTTTTTCCACAAAGCTTTCATCCTTCTCATTTGGCTCATTCTCTCAGCATCAAAAATGTCCTCAAAATTTGTCTCACTCCTTTCTTACTTTTACAGCTTTACATTTCTTTTGTCCTCTCTTAATTATCCTCTAAATTTATTTGGGTTTACCTGCTTGCTCGGCCATTCTCCCAATCACTTTTTCCATTTCATTCTACCCAGCTTTATAAGAAAAATCATTTTCTCAGCAATGCAGTTCTGCAGATTAAAGGTGCATGAAGTGAGAATGACATCCGGTGGTCAAATTTGGGTACTGCAGTCCACGTTTCAAAACAAATGAATGACTGATTCTATCAGAGATGAGTAAAACAGTGAGTTGATAAGTAGATAAATACATTTTGTCCTGTGGTGGGAGGTTGTTGTAGGACCCAAGTGCAGGAATATCCAGGAGGCAGCCAGGTATGGTTGAAAAAATGAAAATGTTTTATTTACAGCCGTGGTCTGGAGCAGGAACAAAAATCAGCAGGTGACACAGGGATAAAGGCAACACCCACAGATGACACAGACAAACACAAGGAACCGACACGAGTGTAGAACTGAGCTGAGTTTAAATAGACTGAGGTGGTGAATGGAGACAAGCAACAGGTGAGATGATTACTGATGATGGACAGGTGTGACTAGTTAACTGAGGATGGGAAGCAATACAAAACACAAGAGGACTGAACCAGATAAAGAGAGAAACCTAAAACATTAAAACTAAATGCTGAAAGAAAATACTAGAATGCATAAACAGAATACAGGAGAAATAATTAAAGTCATTTAACTAATAACCAAAATACAAGAAGCAACTAACATAGGAGAACACAGGAAGGAAGATATGAGAAATGAAACACCAAACTGACTGAAGACTAAAAACACTGAACATAAGAGGTACAGGATGACTAAGGGGACACAAGGACAACAGCTAACTGGAGGGATGAACTAAATACCAGGGGACAATGAAAGATAACTAATGTGAGGATGAAACAGCTAAGAGGAACACAGGGGTCAAAGGTAACTGATACAAAAGGATACTAAACTTACAGGGAACTGGCAATACTTAAATACACAAGAAGGGGAAAGGAAAACTAGAGAGAAATACAACACTAATGGGCTGGGGAATGGACATGGCAGAACTAAAGTAATGAGAAATAAAGTAAAAACTGAATGATGATTGAAGGGACCGGAGACAAGGGAGATGGGATATGGAAGGGCCAGGGAGGACATAGACTGGACACAGGGAGGACATAGACAGGACATGACACATTTGACTGTATTATAGAATTGTTAATTGAAAATGTAGCTTGAGGTTTTTAAAAAGTTGACTATCTTTTTCTTATTCACTGTTAGCATTGTTACCTCAACGTTAGCTCAACATTGAGCTAACCTCTAGCCTACCCAGGTAGCAAAATTGGTCTGGGCCAGATGTGGCCCACATCTGGCACTTACATCTGGCCAACATACCGCAATGAATGAGGGGCCCCCACTGGCCCAGGCCAGTTTGCCAGAGGTGGGCCATGTATGGCCCATAGCCGTTCCAGCACTGGGCCAGTTGTGGTAACCTGCACTGGCCCACACCAGGCCCAGCTCAGGCAGGGGCGGCTCGGACTCGGCAAACCAGATGTGGGCCAGTGGTGGGCCGTCATTCATTGCAGTATGTGAGCCAGATCTGCCATGGGTGCCGGATGTGGGCCATACCTGCTGAACTGCTTATTGCTCAGTCACAAATTTAGACAATAAATAAAACAATTACACTTCAAATATATACAATAACTGCTCAATTAATAAAAGGAGACCATGCTTAAGCTTTACAAACATTTGTAATTTCAAAAACAGCTGGAAATTCACAAATTGAGGAAACTATAGGTCATGTTTACATATAATTCCATTCAAGTTGTTACAATAATGTGGTAGAGGAAGTTCTTTAAAAATACATTTCCAAATTGAAACTTCATAAATGCAGAGATCAGTAAAGGAATGAAGATACACAGTAAATTTAGTTCACAGCAAAGATGTTTGCTTCAGTTTAATTTGCAGTTTATAAAACTACAAGAACCCACCATCACACAATTAGTCCAGAGGGGAAAGGAGAGCAATAGGAGCACATGAAGCTGGGTTTTAGTTTCTGCATCGTTTAGAAACAGTTGTGATTAAAGGTTTTCATATTGGAGAATTTTGTACAACACTACAATGATAAAATAAACTGTGTGTTATTTATCATGATATTGATCAAACATGGTTATTGAGAACAAAAATATTTAATTAAAAAGGAGATTTAATTAATTATTAAACACTCAAAAGTATCAAAAATAGGTACCGTTAAGTACCGGTATCGATTCATAGGTACC
>SSNS01000051.1:2241643-2485798 GCA_006937985.1 Aphyosemion australe | reverse complement strand
GTGTGAGGTTTTGTCATTTCATATAAATATAAGGCATTTTATGCAGAAAAATGGTGAAAATATGCCATCTTTTTTGCAACGAAATTTGGATAATGGATAAAGCCAGGTTTAATGTAAAATAATAATAATAATTTATGGTTTATTTTGTTGATTAGTTACAAAGATTTCTTCGGATGTGATTTTTAGTTTTAGAATAAACTAATATTTACTGAACAAATCTGTATAATTCAAGTTTCACCATGTTTTTTGGAGTTCCAACATTCAAACCTCAATTTATTTTTTTATTTTTATTTAACCTTTATTTAACCAGATGAGTCGATTGAGAACTCATTCTCATTTACAACAACGATCTGGCCAAGAGGCAGCAGCAACAGACACATAGTTAGCTTTACACAAACAGATAAGATAAAGAAAAATAGGGAAAAAAATGCATAAATGCATAAATGCAAAAATGCATAAATCAGACTAGGAATTAAATATTGAAAAATCCCTCTGAACCTTCATTGTAAAGATTGGACATGTTACCAGCTGATCATCCTAGTTTAAGAGAGGAAACTGGCTCAAAACCTAATAATTGAAAATATTGAGTTTTGCCTGTATGGCTCCTCTTAAGTTTCTGTTCCCCACACATGAGCACCTTCCCAAAAATAGATGGTATTAACTGAACAATAGTTCACCCATACGTGCGTGGGCTTATAGGTGGGTTGCATTTTGGTCCTCAAGCCTTAGTTTGCCCTCCTAAATCGGCTCTTGACAATCTTGTCGTGTGAACTGGGTGACATACCAATTTCCACAACTGGCCCACATCTGGCATGAACAGATCTGGCCCATAGCAACCTAAGCCTCAACTGGCCCACATCTGGCATGCCTCATATGTGCCGTGCCATCATTGCCAGATCTGGCCCACGCCTGGTTGACATGTCATTTGCCATACCAGACGTATGCCAGATGTGCCGGCTTGAAGCCAGATCTGGCCCATGTCAGCCTGCTACCTGGGTAGGCCTCTAGCCATCTCTACCCGATTTTAGAGTAAAACTAAAAGGACGCTGTGGCTTCTTAGGAGAAATAACTTATCCTATTACTGGCTTTGGTTCTTTCTAACCCTGCTGCTTTTTGCCCACCGAAGTAGAATTATAAATGCGGGAGCATTGGCGTTAGCGTGGCGTAGACTCTGCAACCCTGTGGGCTCACAGATTCTAAACAAAGACTGTTTTGTGATTATTTCACTGCACAATTATTACATATTGTACCTTTAAGTAACATGATAATAAATTGTTTTATTGGTAATTTCTGCGGCTGAAATGAGTTTTCTCCGCTGGGTGGCTGGGCTCTCCCTTAGAGATAGGGTGAGAAGCTCGGTCATCCGGGAGGGGCTCGAAGTAGACTTGCTGCTCCTCCACATCGAGAGGAGCCAGTTGAGGTGGCTCGGGCATCTGATTAGGATGCCTCCTGGATGCCTCCCTGGTGAGGTTTCCCGGGCACGTCCAACCGGGAGGAGACCCAAAGGAAGACCCAGGACACGCTGGAGAGATTATGTCTCTCGGCTGGCTAGGGAACGCCTTGGAATTCCCCCGGAGGAGCTGGCCCAAGTGGCTGGGGAGAAGGAGGTCTGGGCTTCCCTCCTTAAGCTGTTGCCCCTGCGACCCGACTCCGAATAAGCGGAAGAAAATGGATGGATGGATGGATGGATTACCATAGAAATGCAACTTCTCTGGACATTTTTAGATTTAAAAACTCACTTGTAACATGTTAGAAAAAGTTGAAAAACCCAAGTGTGTATAATGCAACGGTAAATTGCTAAATCCAGTCAGCTGCAGAAGATTATAAATGTGTAAGATGTGCTGAGCACAAGTAACTGTGCAGTATTAGTAAACAGCACATCATCCTGCATGCAGAAATACTGGCCGAGGTTGTTTATGCAGGAGGACCTGATCCCAAAAATACTAAATCAATTATCTAACCAATTTTAATATCCGGGCTGTAAATCTTATCTGTGCAGAAGGGGCACAAGGAAAATCCTTAACCTTGTACAACACCCACATAAATTAATCCTGTTATGTTGTTGTGAGGGTATTGTTACGGCATTGTTTTTTGTCCACTTGTCCTCTAAATCAATACAAAGTTGTTCAGAGGGTTTACCTTCATCCTGTGATGAAACACCTCTATTCAAATGAGAGTAGTCTCCCATTAGAGCAGAGACAACAATGCCTTCAAACACTGGCATGATTGGTCACGGAGCGGTTTGATGAGTTTAAAAATGATGTGACTAATGCGCTGTGGCCTTTGTTGTTACCAGTTCAAAACTTCACATTTAAATTATAGAAAATGTTGAATACACTCTCTAAAACCGAAGCAGGAAATGAGGAAACTTGCTGAACAGTCATGTTTGATCCTCCAAGTCATACTTTACAAACCCACACTTAACGGTAACTTACTGAAACACTCATTTCATCTCCAAACGGTATCTTCTGCAGCAAAAGATTAAGATACTTTGCACAAATAAATGTCTAACTTCAAACAGTTACCTGCAGCATTGTTTGAGAACTCAGCTGCTCTGCAGTGATTTACATGAACGCAGCAGCCCTCCATATGTTTAGGCCCCTTGATGCTGTTTATCATGATGCACTTGGATTCATTACAGGTGACAGTTTTAGAGCACAGTTATTTTTTCTGTTAGAAGAAAAAAACTTCGCCCTGCACTAACTGGCACAGCAGCGCTTCATAAACTACATACATTTTATCATTTTTGAACAGAAAATGTCATTCAGATTGTCAGGATGAAATGAAATACCTTCTGAACAGTAAAGCCAAAGGCATGGTGGGGACAATCAGTTTCATTTATTTATAGAGAAGTATTTTTTTTGTTTGACTGTTATTTACATTACGCACTGCTAGCATGCTGATTAATGGTTAGATGGGACAAGTTTCCCAGAATGCCACGCTCTTGCTTAAATGTTAAAAATTAAACTAAATTCATTAATTACAGTTTATTTTTAATCAAAATGTAATGATCATTGATGAAACTAAATATAGACCTACTTGTCTCAAAGAAAAGTTGACTATAGTTTTTTAATTTAACAGTAAAACACCATGACTGAAACAGGTTATGAAGTTGGTTAAAAAGAATTAATTTCAGTGTTGAAGAGCAGATGTTGTTAAAGAAACACGAATGAGTGTAAAGTTCCGGAACAACGCCGCGTTCCCGCTGCCACTCGGGTTCAGCGCTGTTGTTCCTAGATTAAACTGCGTGCTGGCTGCTCCCAACGCTCGATTCTCCCGCGTCTGGGTTTTCTAACCACGCTACACTCTCACGCCTTCACGTGAGAGATTTGTGACATCTCCGGCATCCCCAGCTAAAATGATGCCTATGAGTAAATCAGAATGAAGATCAGAAACACCATTTGGAGTTTAGACATAGAAAACGGTGACTGGTGTTTAGCGCTCTCGTTTCCTCTGGCAATGTGGGTTTCCGGTTCCGGGCAGAAGCGTCTCATGGAAGATATCCGAGGAGAGGAGTAGGTGTTCTGTGACCATGTTTGCATTCCAAACCTAGCTTGTTTTGTAGATTCACTATAGCAGCTTTAATTATAGAGGTAAATTATAAAGTTGTGTTACTATTCAATTTTTACATTACCATATATTAGCTTATAGAGGAAAACATGCTTACATGGTGAAACCTGGTTTTATCTTGTAAGTCCTGATGAAAAATGTAACCCAGGGTGACCATTTGTAGTTGACAGTTAACTAAATATTAATTCAGTGTTTGGTTTAAAGAAATAAAATGCTTAATACATATATTTGACATTCACTGTATCGTAGAGGAGTGGATAGCATTGGCGAGGAGATGGAAAATGAAATTGTAGCTATGACTGCACAGATGAGGCAGTTGTGAGGGACAATAAAAGGAGAAGATTAAGGAAGGAGGAAATTTAAGAACAAGGTCTTCTGGTTTTCAACATGGTGCTGGCGTCCAATCAAAAGGCAATAAATAAGAATCCTGTGAGCATTCCAACGTAAAGCAAAATGAAATCCTAGATCCACACGGCCCCTCCAGGCACGCTAAGGTCACAGCTTTCTTCTCAGCGTTGATCGTTTTATTCTTCGTCTCAAAGTAAAAAGTTTAGCGCATTTCATTTTAGCCTGACTGATGAGCAGATATTGAAAAGGGAGAACATAAAACCAACCTTCTAGACGTGAACAGCAAAAATGTAAAAATATGGTGGTCAGAACTCTAAACTGAAACCTGTAGCTGATCAAATATGAGAGCTTTCATAAATGATTTGTGAGTTAATGAATGACAGAGATTCACTCACTTAGAAAACAAAATTATGAAAACATCAGCACAGCCGTGAAATTAACATTTTTAACACCTGTGTTAAATAAACACTCTGAGGCATTCACATTATAAAAAATTAAAACTATTTTAATTACATGGCAATCTCAATGGTTAGTATAATTGAGGTCTTGTGAAATCTGTATTTTTTTCTAAAATCCTACTTTGCTCCATTTTTTTTCTGAATTTTGTTTTCTGATTTAAATACAATACATATTAATGAATGTGGAAAATTTAGCTGAAGGTAGGTTTGTCATCCTGGTCAATATCTATCCGTTCATTCATTCATCCTGCCAGCCAGGAGTGGACTGGCCATCTGGCATATCTGGCATCATCCTGGTGGGCCGCTTACTTCGGTGGGCTGCTGACCCAATGTGGGCTGTCCCCCCCTCGCTCTCATGGTCCGAGGAACGGAGAAATTCCCGCAAGTGCACCCCCCCCCCACTCTGACTTTCCGTGAGCCCCCACCCCACCCCACCCACACTGACAGCCGGCAGGATGGAAAAATGCCAGGGCTAAATTGTCGTCCCAGTCCACCCCTGCATTCCTCGACACTTGGGGAATCCCAAGGCATTCCCTGGCCAGGAGAGAAACATAGTCCCTCCAGCGAGTCTTGGGTTTTCCTTTAGGTCTCCTCCCAGTTGGACGTACCCAAAAAACCTCCCCAGGGAGGCGTCCAGGTGGTATCCTAACCTATTGGCCAAGCCACTTCCACTGGCTCATCTCAATGTGGAAGAGCAGCAGATCGACTCGGAGCCCGTCCTGGATGACCAAGGAAAAAACTCATTTTGGCCGCTTGTATCAATCTCATTCTTTCGGTCACTACCCAAAGCTCGTGACCAAAGATGAGGGTAGGAACATAGATCGACCGGTAAATCAAGAGCTTTGCCTTCCGCTCAGCTCTCTCTTCACCACGACAGACCGGTACAACGCCCGCATCACTGCAGACGCAGCACCAATTCGCCTATCGATCTCACGCTCCATCTTTCCCTCACTCGTGAACAAGACCCAGAGATACTTAAACTCCTCCACTTGGTGCAGGACCTCGTCCCTGACCAAGAGAAGGCATTCTACACTTTTCCAATTCAAAACCATAGTTTTGGATTTAGAGAAGCTGATTCTCCTCCCAGTTGCTTCACACTTGAACGTGAACCGTTCCAGCGAAAGCTGAAGACCACGGTCTGATGAAACCAACAGGACCACATCATCTGCAAGGAGGGGTGGATGAGATCCGCCCGGAGTGTCGACATAATTGAGTTTAGGAACCCTTATATGTGTGAACCATCAGATTGAACACACTCATCAGAAAATGGTGAAGTACTGAAACAGTAACTGAGTGAAAAAGTAAAAAAAAAAAAAAAAAACTCATTCAGAAATTCTGAAGAATTACAAGAAAGTTTTGGCCCTTTTGGAAGTGAACACTGTATAACAAGAAAATGATGGATGACTCAAGACTTTTGCACAGTTCTGTTTTTTTTTCTTTTTAATAATTGCAGAACTTTTATAGAGAGTTAAATAATTGCTTTTTAATTATTTTTCAGCCAGAAGTAATCTTTTAACAGATTTCTTTTAAATTAATTTAGCTATTTTTACCACTGAGCGAGAGATCACCACAGAGAAAATGTTATTAGAGTTCAAAATGACATGTTGACCATTCCAGTCCACGGAATGAAGCAGAACAGTTCCCCCACAGCACCTCGAAAAGGAAAAATGTGAGCTTTATCACAAATTACAAATCATATCCAATTAACATGACTAAAACAATGACAGGCGTGCAGTATTGACTTCAAATGTATGCATAACATTTATTAAGCCTTTTCTGACAAGGCTGCATTCTATCTTTGTTATTGTAATTGTCACACAGCAATGTATTTTAATTTTGTTGGAAACACTACTAAGCTAAAAACAGATGTTAGGCTGAAGAAACAAACATAGTGATTGAAATGAATGTCTAAATGATAGAAGATCTAACTTTATTGCACAAGCTGAATAAGAAAATGCATGCATATTTTCAACAATGCATCAAAAAAAGCAAACTAAAACTTCATGAGGAAAGTAAAGCATTGCATGTTTAATAAGCCTTCGGGTATTCATAAAACGCCTTTGAGGAAATTCAGAAGCAGCGCAGACACATTTGCAGCCCAAGGTTTCGATCTTATGTTAGAAATGAAAGTAACATTACACTGTGACATGAAAAACAGCCCAATTCATAAATCTTGGTGACACCAAACTTTTTTTTTGTTTTTATTTTAATCTTTTCTGACAAGTTATTAAGTTAAAACTGAGCAGGATATTAGTTAGTGTCAGGAAAACTGTTAATGGCATTTTTGCTTGCAACACAGAATGACAAAGTGCAGCTTCAAGAGGAACTGAGAGGAGAAAGGAGCTGGAGTTTGGGTAAATATGTCCCCAATTTTAGTCACACTACACAATACACACATTTAATTCCACTGTGCACACAGACAAACACACAAACATTCCCATATTGCTCCAAGCTCTGGAAGTAATGACAACTTGCAGTAATTTGTCAAATAAATCAGATGGGTGCAGATGGTCAAACAAGGTAAAACGGCTCAGGCAGCTAAATAAAATGTCTGTATTTGTGTCCACTCAGCTATATGTCAATAATCAGAGTAGTAAATACACACGTGTGTGGGTGTGGAGTGTTTGTACGTACAGGGAGATAAAATCATTTTCAGTTCCCAACCCAAACTTTTGGAAACGAGTCTCTGATTTATCTTCAGGCTGTTTCTTTCACTTCGCTTCCCTACTGTGCTTTTGTATCCTCCTCATCCGCTGGGACTTTCCTCCTCTAACTTTAATGTTTTCTTGCCACGCCGTCTATCTTTTCTGCCTGTTTCTCGTTCTGTGGGTTGACAATCTGCTGTGGAGATACAGCAAAACATAGTTTCTAGAGGAATAATATGAAGTTCAAATAAAACCAAACTAAGAAAGGAATAGCCTTCCATTCTAACACATATATATATATATATATATATATATATATATATATATATATATATAATATTTTTTTAATATAGCTGGGGTATGTACTCTGAAATGGCCCGGTAGAGGGACGACGGTGGCGGGGAGTTAGATGCCCGTCTCGTACCCGGAGGGTTGCGGGATCAGGTCCTGCTCAGTGTGTTGCAGTCGTTGTGTCCTTGAGCAAGGCATTTAACCCTACTTGCCTGCAAGTGGTGGCCTGATGAACCAGTGGCTCCAGTGCTCGCTTCTGTCAGTGTACCCCCGGGCAGCTGTGTCTACAGTGTAGCTCATCACCTCCAGTGTGTAAATGTGTGTGTGCGCTTGGTGAATGACTGTGTTGTAAAGCACCTTGGGGGGTTGTAGAACCCTAGAAGGCATTTTATCAAATACAAACCATTTTAGAGTAGCTGAATGAGACTTGTGGTTAAGTCCTAACTATTGGTTGTAACTCAGTAAGCAATTATATCGGCAGACATTACAAAACAACCGACATTTGTAAAATTTGAAGAGTTGCTGGTGAAGCGGAATGGAAGTAAAAGAAAATAAGATTGACTCTGCTTTAAAATTACCGTTTCTAAACTCCCAAAACTGAAAATTGACTTGGACATCCCCTCACAACGGTGTAATTTCCCCTTTTCTGTGATATCCTACAGAGCGCTGTACAAAATTGTCCTTCTGGTAATTAAACATCACTTTTTACGTCATTTAGCCACTCTCCCCGTCCTGTGAATGGATTAAATTAGGACATACTTTGACAGAATAAAACTTTTAAAGTTCGTCAGCGCCTTTTGAAGCTGACCAGTGACGTCATTCACTGCTGAAATGGTCGCGATATGCTGACGTCTTAGCAAAGTCCTGAACAGGCCATTTTTGTATGGAAACACAACGGCTGAGAGAACCTCGCCTTACCCCCTCCCAGAAATTTCCTGAAACTATAGTGAAAACACGGCTCATGCTACTCATTAGGCCTTCATGTCATAAATTCATCAACTTTACTCAGAGATTATCCTGCTGGAAATAGCAGTAAGAAGATGGGTCTACTGGGGTGATTAAGGGATGGGCATGGTTAGTAACAATACTCAGGTAGGTTGTAGTGTTAAAAACAGGCTCAGCGGGTATTAAGGGTTTATTAAAGGTGTATCCCCACACATTACACCACCAGCCATAGCCTGAATTGTTCCCAATTGTCCAGTTTTGGTGATGCTGTGTGAATTGTAGCAACAATGTGGTTCAGCAATGGTACTGTGTAAAACTTGTTGGTAAGGAGTGGCTATTTGAGCTACCGTTGTCCTTCTATTGTCTTCAACCAGTCTGCCAAGTCCCCTCATGAAGCCCGTCTGGCACCAATAATCATCACCTAAACACTACTTTGTCTTCTTGATGACACTCAATGTGACAATGTGTCATTTTTACCGTTAATTTTTGGAAATATCCATTGAAATGTTGTTAAAAATAAATAAAATGATGCCCAGTTGTTGAAAAATATTGGCGGCTTCATAACATATAACCATAAAAATCAGGTCTAAAATACTGGGCGATGCCACATTAGACACCATGTTTCGTTTGAACCAGCTCCGGTGGCCTAGTGGTATGAGTGTCCACCCTGGGACTGGGAGATCGGGGTTCGATTCCCGGTCGGGTCATACCAAAGACTTTGAAAAAATGGGACCCAATGCCTCCTCGCTTGACACTCAGCACTAAGGGGTTGGATTGGGGGGTTAAACCACCAAATAGTTCCCGAGCACAGCCACAGCTGCAGCTCACCGCTCCCCACCATGGGGATGGGTCAAATGCGGAGATGTATTTTCACCAGTGTGTGATAATGACTTGGGACTTTAACTTTCTACGGGAGCCCGTGAGGACAAAGTACATTTTACTGATTTGAAACAAATGGTTACAAAACTTTCGTTATTCATCAACATTGTTGTTTTACACATTTACCTCTTCACTTGCTGGCAGTGATGTGCTTGTCATTTTGCTGAAGGTTGCACTCCAAAGGATTTTTGACCCTAATGGCCATCCGTTGGTAAGGTCTTACTTGAACAAAAAAATACTGCTTGCTTGCAATGATTTAGGAATGTACTGCCCCCTATCACCAGGGAACACAGACAAAGTCACTTTAAATTCAACAAGTCATCTGACTGAAAGCATCAAGTTGCTGCCATAAGTGGCCAGTGAGTGTAGCTCACTCATTCTGTAGAAACAGTAGAATCCTTTAGCTTAGCATCATGACTGAAGGTCACTGACTTTCTGGTAATTAATTGATTCACATTTTGATTCTTGTGCAAATACAGCAACTACAATATGCATTTAGGTGAGATCTGGAGGTGACAACATAATGAATGTATGCCTAATGGGAAAAATTTACTTTACCATCACGGTGCACATCACAGGAGCAGGACTGAAGGATAAAACAAGTCATTTAAAAACAAACAAATACATACTCGCTGCACATTAAAGAGATTACAATGAAAATGCAATCATAAAAAAAGCATTTTGCAATGAAAGTCTGGCGTTGATGGTGAGTGTTTACCCTCCAAATGTTGCAGTCTTTCCTTCTCTCTACAGATTCCACTCAGCATGTGTTGGAAATACCAGAGAAATAATGTCTGGAAAGCCCCAGTTGGGTTTCACTCTATTTTTAGGGTGTTGTTCTGATCTATTTTTGTTGCCGTCTACCTTTTGTTACTGTAAGGTATTTTGCTCTCAGGTTTAGTTAAAATTTCAGCGAACATGTGGCAAATAAAAACGATCATTTCTTTATTTGCAAATCAACTCTAAAATATTGCATATGTGTGCTGAAGGTGAGCAGATGGATGAAGGGGAGGATGGGCGCGGCGATGGCAGAAAAGGTAAAATATAGAGCAATAAAATTAGAAGTGATTCCCTTTTTTCATTGAAAGACATGAAGATGAACTGCTGGCATGTGGCCAGTCAATTTCTGCCTGCACTGTTTCTCAAGAGCTTCCCCGAGTGCTATAGTCAAGGTCAGATAAAATGGGTGAACTCCCCCTTTAATATCAGGTACATTAGTGGGAATTAAAGCTGATACAAGGACAAGAACATGAGTTATCTCTTTTCCTTCTTCCCTCCTCTTGTTTTCCATCCTACCATGGTGTATGCGTCATTCCCGTTTGCTTTTGCTTGGTCTTCCTCTTTTGCTGTCCATCTCTCTCACTCACACACACACACGCACACATACACACATTTTTGTCTAAACGGGTGACAAATGTGCAGCACGTTCCTCCCTCAGTCAGTGTGTGCATTCTTCCAATGTGTCTTCGTCTGTGTGTGTGTGTGTGTGTGTGTGTGTGTGTGTGTGTGTGTGTGTGTGTGTGTGTGTGTGTGTGTGTGTGTGTGTGTGTGTGTGCAAATGTGTGAAGATGCCAAACAGTTAACAGCAGCAGGCTAAGAATAGTTTTCGACTTGTCTGCTCATCCCTCCCTCTTCTTCCACACTGATCCACAGCTCCGTGTTCTCCCACAGATTTGAATCTTCTGTCCATTTTCACTGTAAATCCCCCAGAAGCTCACGAGGTGCTTTGTTCCTTTGAAAAAAAAAGCAGCACACAGGCAGTTCCATGCATATACGCGTTGGCCTTCACACCGTCCTCCTAGGCTGTTTTAATGAAGATGTGCATTCATATATATGTGAATCCTATGTAACCTTCTGCTTTTCTTCCTGTGAACTGCTTCAGTAAATTGTTTATACAGAGCGGCTGAGTGAGTGTCTCTGTACTTCAGACATTATCTGGCTTTCACTCTGAACGAGTGTTGCAAAAAAGAAAAAAAAAATCAAGAGCTCAACAAGAAAAGTGATTCCGTTACCACCACTTGCCTCTCCCTTCCTCTGATTTACTCCTGCTCTCTCTCTTCCCCTTTTTGACTCCCTATGGGCTGCAGTCAGTCCATTTTTCTCTCTTCCTTCCTCCCTCTCCTGCCTCCCTGCTTAAAACACACGACACTGTGCCAGAGTTTGTTCCCTGATCTAAGGGGCTCTTGCACATTTTTTCTCACGCTTTCCTCCTTTTTTTTATTTATTCCAACTTGAGATATAGCGATGAACGCAGACATGCAAGCACAACTGGCACCGTGCATGCTTATGGTTCTTTTATTATTCTCTTTTATTCGCTCCCATCTTCTTTCATGTGGAGAGGCTGTCAGTTTGTGCATCTGTAAGTCTCTGTTTTTATCTGCCTTCTTCACTGTTCAGCCCCTCCATCTATCTCCTACTGTATGTCATCCTCTCTTTCTGTCCTTGACTTTCTTTTCCTCTCCCTTCTCATCCTTCCATCGCCACAAGTGTAATCGCTCCCTCTATCAACACTCCCACCACATTGCTCGTCTGTCCGTGAAATCCCACCTGTAGGGATAATGAATTGCAGGTTTTAAGGAGCAAACATAAATGTCTGGCAGAGTCTTCTGCAGCCAAGAGAATGAGACAGACTTGAATATGTTCCCTGTTTCCCACGGGCGGCTCTAAAGCTGAACGCCTCATGTGTTCTGCCACCGCAGCAATTATAAAAAGCAGCAATGTAAAGGGCCGACTGGAAACGAAGTATAAATCTTTTCAGCAAACATAACAACTCAAATTTAAACAGGAGGGCCAGAAAATATATGACACAAGAGGTCAAACTGATGGATTTATATGAATCTTGAGACATGCTGAGCTTTAAAACTGTATGGATTTCAAGTACGTCCATCCATCAATGCACTGAGCCGATCTAGAGCCTAGTATTTTTGGGGATGATAAAAAAATAAACATTTTTGTGAAGTTACATTGTTAAAGAGAAACCATTTTTACTTATTGTTTTTGAAAACGATCGATCACTCTGAGTTTCACATGCAGGCTGAACGTGAACATTGTGTCCTTCACCTATTTCCTGCATTTGCTTCTGATAGGATTTGAAAAGCCTGACCACTCTACCGTTAGCATTAGCAACTCCACAACATGGCAGAACTCCTTCAGGCTGGTGTGATTTTTTGGCGATAAAGCATCAACGTTGCAAAGCAAACAGTCAGTGGTAGAGTTGCGTTGCTGTTAGCCAATCAGAGGAGAGATGTCCAAATATCAGGAAATAAGACTCAAAATCCTGTCGTCTGAAGCTACTTTCTCCTCTGGCTGAATTCTCTGTGCTGAAAAAGATGCACCTGAGCTTGATGCACCTGAGGATGACTTACAAGGCATTTATTACTGCAAATGTATTAAAAATATGAGTGAAGGACCATTTTAATATCCACAACATTTTACCATTAGGCTGGTGAAGGTTCTCAGTCATCCAGGTCATGGTAATCCAAGGGGTTCAAATGAAGGCAACTGGACTTCTTTGGTTTCTTGAAGACGTTTCGCTTCTCATCCGAGGAGCTTTGTCAATTCTGACTGGAATATGGGAGGGTCGATCTTATAAACTGGGTCGATCTTATAAACTGTAGCAACAATAGACAGCTACAGTTTATAAGATCGACCCTCCCATATTCCAGTCAGAATTGACAAAGCTCCTCGGATGAGAAGCGAAACGTCTTCAAGAAACCAAAGAAGTCCAGTTGCCTTCATTTGAACCCCTTGGATTTTACCATTAGATGAGAAAAACATTTTGAGGCAGAAGGGTTGTCAAAAATGTCCATCAGCACATAAAAATAGATCTGTCTCAGCATTATCATGTGTAAAAAAGAAATATTAACCAAAAATTAAGTTATTAATAAGGAAATATGAACAGGATTTCCTGGAGATTAATTCACTCATTTATCTTGATCAGCTTCAGGTGAAGTTGGGTAGAAGTTAGCCGAAGGAGTTGGGGGCAGAAAATGGCAGACGTCTTGCTCATCAATATTAATGATGTGGTAATATCTCACCTCTGCTAACAGCAACGCCACTCTACCACTGACTCTGTTTGCTCTGCAACGTTGATGTTTTATCTCCACAAATACCACAAGCCTGAAGGAGTTCTGCTGTGTGGTGGACTTGCTAATGTTAACGGTTAGCTTCTACTAGCCGAGACGTTCTCTGCTCTCTTCTGGATGCTAAACCAACAACAGCCTTCCCCGTCAAAACCCAAGATGGGTGAGTCAATGAATGCTAATTAGACATTATGACATGCTAATAATGGCTTTTCTAATCCGACCATTTCCCTGTATATTTTCTTTTGGCGGCTAATGCAGGAATTAGGGGTAGAAGTATATTTTCACGTTTAGCTTGCATGTGAAACTCAGAGTGACCGATCATATTTCAAAAGTAAAAAAACGTTTTTTTTTTATGTTTTTCCTCTCATCCATATCTGGTTTGACCTACGACAGAACAGTTTATTGTTTTACAATAAACTTGGTTTTACACCCATAATCCAGAGAAAAGCACACCTGGCCGGCATAAACAAGCAGTCAAAGTGGACCAAAACACAGCAAAGAGGCCACGCCACTGCAGAAGGAGAGAAGAGTGAACGAGGACAATCTTAACCTCATCTTTGCATTATTTATCAGCTGGTCATGTGCTTCTTTGTGTCCCACCGGAAAAGTGTACTGAGGTGATGAGAATGATTAACTTTCTCAGAGCATCCTCCTCTCATCAGCATCACATGCTTAGGCAGCTCCCTGGAGAAACTCATGCAAATTCTGATGACCTTCTGGAGCACAACAAAGTTAGACAGTTTCACTAAGATGGAGCCATTTCGGTTGGTTAGAGTTGCAATCCCAAAGGAAAACAGTTTTGTCTTTTTTTATTATTATTATTTGTAGAAAATGATCACTCCACCACTCCAACAACATACCCATTTTTAGATTTGTGTTAGAGTCTCTGAAAGTTGCTAAAATGGGTTGAAACAGGTCTGGATTTAATCTCTTACTTATTAAGGCTGTTTAAATACATTTTAATAATGTGAAAGGAAAATATATTTCTTTTGAAACAGCCTTAAACTCTCATACAACCACATACGCCTTTTAAATGACAAGTAACAAAAGCATTATTGACATTAAACTTGCAAATGTGACTTGGAAGAACGTTTTTGCCAAAACGCTGACACGAGGATATCTGTGTAAATATAGCCCTGAATCATAATTGCAAGTGGGACACATTGATAATTTTGACCTTTGAAGAAAAGCTCTCCAACTAGAACTTTAAAGTGCATTAACAGCAGCATATTACACCTGAATGAACCTGATAACGTCATAATTTTCTATCACAAAAAGTTTTTTTTTGTCTTTTTTACATATAATTTCAAAAATATTTATAAATAAATTAAAACACATTCTGAATAAAACATATTACCAGAAAAAGGCATGTACGTATGGAAAATTTAATATTTTTCTCATAGTACTTATATCAATGCACAAGATCTTTATTGGAATTTATTCAGTAAATATGCTGTTTTCATCCCTGAACAACTCATTTTAAGGGTGTTTTACTAGAGATGAACAGAAAATAACAAACTCAGCAACAGTATTTCTGTCAAAACATGCAATATATATATTTTTTTCTTATTATATTTTTCTCTTTGCTCTAGGTATGCTGGAGATTGCTGTCAAAAGTCTTCTCCAGGGCTGTCTCTCTGTAACGACAGACTCTTTTTGAAATGTTGTAACAAGATATTCAAGTCAACATTGTGAGGTTCCAGTCCATAAAAACAAATTATTTCCAAGCTGAAGCAAAGACAGCACTCACCGATCATTTATTAACAGATATTTAATAATGATCAAAAAACTATCACAATTTAAACGTGATTAATCAAGATTAATTGATTACAAAGCCTCAAATTAATTAGATTAATCTTTTAAATCTAGGAAGAGGGTACAGTTTGTTTACTTTTATTGAGTATTTAATTCCTGTGTTCGAAGCGCTGCAACCAACCGGGACCTCTCAGCTGAGGTCTCAGCTGATGAGACAGCGTCATCATTCTGTCCCAATATAATTCAATAATCTACAGAAAAATAAAAAAAATGTGCTGCCCATTTTGCCGCTGGAAAAAATCCGGGAAGCATTAATTGATAGCTTATCCGAATAACTTTGTGCGTGTGTGTGTTGGATCCAGTAGGTCACTGCCAGGTCGGGTTCAGTTATAACTTTTGTTATTTTGGAGCAAGATGCTGAAGCTGCGTCCTGCTTCCTTCCACCAATCAACACGCCCCTCAGTCCGGCGCACGTGCGAGACGGCCGAAATATTGCGTGTGATCTCGCGAGAAAATATGCCCTTTACATAAAAGGATCAGAAAAGCACATTTTTAATTTATTTTTCCAATACAATTTATTTTAATGATCTAAAAGACTATAATAGGACGTAGATATCCACGGTATTATAGGTGATGACTCCTTTAAAACTTACAGTAGGACTTCAGTAAATAAAAACAGAGGATAGCAGCCTTTGTCTTATCACTGAGGCTGCTCATTCTTCTGCCTGAAGGAAAGAGGGTGAACAGTTCATAGGCTGGTTTGGGAGACTCCTGACATTATTTTCTTATCTCTAATTCAGCATCTGCTAGTCTCAATTTACTCTGGCAAAGGGAGTCTGCTGTCAATCTTGGTTTTGATCAGATGGAGCGACTCTTTGCAGCAATAATGTGAGAACAGTTTCTAATAAGGAGCTGCTTGCAGAGCATGGAAGAAACGCTGAGGGTCTGACATGTAGAACACACACCTTGACAACTGCAAGGTGATAGTGATTTTACGCCAGGTGCTCAAGCAAGTGTGTTTTTGATAGGATGTGACAGGAAAGAAGGAAACCTGAACTTTGTGTCAGCGTTTACACATTTTATTCAGAAATGTTGTTTTATTTGTAGCTTTATTTCAAACGCCTGAGCAAGTTAAGTGCTTTCTAAGGGTTTGCACAAATATATGTACTTTTTGGTTCTAGGGAGAGAAGAGCGACACTTCAGGTTTAGCATTTACACTCAAATGCTGATTAGATTCATCTCAAATGGATTGCAAAATTCAAATGAAGAGTATTTAAAATGCAATCACAATCACTTCACATTCAAATGCTGCTCCACGGAGATTCTGCAAAGCATCCTTTAGAACTTGCAGCTACTGTCAGGAGACTGTATTTTTAGCATATTTTTGAACATTACAGATGTAATAATAGGAAGGCAAGACAGATGACAGATCATAGCTACACTAGTTGAGCTGGGATTTTTCTAACGAGGAATGATGGTAGATTTACTCCAATTAAAGTCAGAAATTTACAAAAGGAGCCCACATGTGCATCACAACTCAACCACGAGGAAAACAAAAAAGCCTGCTGTAAATGAACATGCATATATACAGGCCCACAGCAGTGGAACAGCAGGATGCAGCCTTGCACAATTAATGCCTTCTTATGCATATGCAATAGCGTGCTGCACACCTTCAGATGAGCTGTTCCACCTATATTCTTCTGAGACTCACAAGGATGGTCTCAATCTCTTACACAGATTCTGGGAGACGCACACAACCCACAGAGAGTGGCTGAGTTTAAATAGAAAGCGTGAAAAAAAAGTGAAACGCTCTGAGCATTACAATGCTTTGCACATGCTTCCACTCAGACAGCAGACTTTGAATCCTTGGAGAGTTAAAACCTGCATGACTCCCTCTGCAAACCTCCATGTGGCTCTGACTCCAGCGTGAACTGAATTATTATACTCCAAGGTTACATTATTTCCTCCTCTGTCAGGAGTTCATACATGTAGGTAAAAGGCAATAAAACAGGAAGGGAAGTGGAAAGCAAAGGTCGCGAGTGGCACACAGCATCAATGATAATCCTCTTACTTTTCTAAACTGCTCTTCATTCATATTAGTGATGGTAAACTCGATTCTTTTTACTGAATCGAGTCACTCACCAAAATGAATCGGGTTTTCGAGTCATTTGAGTCACTGAGTCAGTTGCCCAGAGTGCAAAAAAAATCTACATTTTCACTCAAACTTAATTTGCTCCTCTTTCTATGCAAATCCTACTGCTAAGATGAGTGATTGAAAAAAAAAAAATCAATTTTATACACTGAAATTCATTTTTTAAAATAGTGGTGGAACTGAAATATTATATTTTTTCTTTAGTCTGCTTATTATCTTTGCAAAAATAAAAAGGTGTAGACTGAAAATGGCGTCAGTCACACTATCAAAGTTCAGCTCAGGTGAAGGAGCGACTCTTCCCCTGTAACAGCCTGAGTTTCTGCAGCTGACAGCCAGGAGGAGAGGTGAGTGAGTACCGCAAGCTTCCACTGGGGGACTCCTATGAGCTGAAACTCGGTTGGGAGTAGTGACTGATCCGTACCGCGAGCAGCGTGAGTCATGACTCATGAGCTGAGCCAGGTTAGCGGTACTGCGAGCCTCCACTCCAATGAGTGACTCGTTTTAGCAGAAACCCACGAGGGAGGGGGTGAGTGACTCTGAGTGAGGCCCGCTAAGGAGGAACTGAATGATTCGTTCATGCTACGATTTAGCACCAGACATTTTAAGCTAGCTTTCAGGAAGGGAGGGGGTGAGTGATTCGAACGTGCTGTTAGCAGACCGATGCTACTGGGAACTAATGAGCTTCCAGGCCAGAGCAGGTAAGAAAATGCTTTTATTAAGAAACTGGCTGTTATTTTTTTCCACAATTTTAATGATAAGCTAGATATATTTCTACTAATGAAATTAGTTTGCTAACAGTAACAGGGACGAGTCAGTAAATGAGTCAGTTGGGATTGTGACTCGTGATTCGTGAGTCAGTAAAGTGATTCTCGAGTATTGAACGATTTGTTCATGACTCGCACATCACTAATTCATATCTTCACATCGGCTGCTTGTTGCACAATTTGGCTTCAGGATTTTACTTTTGGATTTAAAAGTTCAGAATCAAAGCCCACTTCTGCCCAGCTGCTCTGTTATTAACAGTCCGGTCCTCTCGGGTCAACTGGGAAAAATCCACTTAACTTTCACAGAGGTGGAACCAAACAAGCAGTGTGGCGTTTAGTTTTTACCCTTTATGCTGTTGTAACAGAGTCAGGAGGTCTGCTTAAACTCGCTGTTCCTACTGGACAAAACGATTTTTCAACATTTAGGTTTTAAATGGGTTTATTTACTTAAGAAAACCATGATTAGATGTTTTTAGTCTACTTGAGATCCATTTAAATGAGTTTTCTTATACTTTCTGATAAAATGACTTTGGAAGAACAGAGACCCACAGGTGAAAGTTAAAAACAGAGAATGCTGTATAAAAGTAGCATCTATATTAGGTGAGGACTCTCCTTGGTACTGTCACGATCCTGGCTCCTCGACCTCCACCTCGGTTCTAATCACCCCAGAACTTCAACACCTCAGACCCACACCTGCCCAGGTACTCCGCTTCCCATCATGCTCCGCACTGGACTTCCTGCCCACGTGATCTGTGCGGGTCTATATGAGGAAGTGGGGATTGTTGTGTTGTTTGTGGCTCAGTCATCGTTTCGGCGTTTCAGCGTTCTGATTCACTCAGCTTTTCGGATAACCATTTCCAGAGTGTTGCAGGTCCAGTCCAGTCATTCCGGACCAGCCTGTCGACTCCCAGTAAGTCATCTCTCTTTATTCTGGAACCACACATGCTTCCATTTCCTTTCAAGCTGCACGCCGCAGTTCCTAGCTGCGTGTCTGTTCAAACCCAGTGTCAGTCCACTCCGCACTTGGGTCATACAACACGCCACATTCCAACTCACACTTGCGTCTGTTCGATCCAGTCTAAGCTAGATCCTGACAGGTACTCGCTAATTTATAGCAACACATATTTTATTGGATTTAGATTTTACTCCCTGGTCTCATGTCTTTGCAATTTTTAATATTTATTTTTTATTGATGTATTTTTACAAATATGACCAAAAAGATGCGAACGCGTGTGGTTTTCCTAATTTTTCATTAAATCAAGATGCTTTTGTTTAAGAAATTTAAAAATCTAAGCCACAAAACAAAGACATAAAATTTATGCTTTAAAGTGGAACATTTTTAAATAATTCTGGATTTTTTTTTCTAAACTAATTAAATTTTGGAGCCAAATCATCGCACTAATTATATGTGTTATTGTGCTGAATTTAACACATGATAAAGTATAAAATATCATAGTGGGCATACGCTATATGGCATTTTTCAAATCAAATCAAATTAAACTTTATTTATGAAGCGCTTTTCATACAAGTGCAACTCAAAGCGCTGTACAATATTATTATTATTATTTATCTTGAGAGGCGCTATATAATAATAATGTGGTTCCATTATTATATTATTTTAAATGATGACACTGAGGAAAAATAATAGAAACAGAGAAATATTGTTTTTCTTAGGAAACTAAAAATCTATTAAAAATAATGAATATAAAAAAATAATGGCTTGAATTGAATTATAGCAGTACTTAGTCCTTGTACCAGATTTAAACTCTACTACTGACAAAGATTAGTTTCAGATTCAGAAATCAGGATTAAAACAAAATTTTGAGATCTTTCATTAAAAATAGAGCAAATTAAATCTATAGAGGTGCTTGTGACATATAGATAAGAGGCAGCATAGTTTTTTATCAAAGAAAAACAAGAAAAGGATTTTCTTTCATCCTTTTTTTTGTCTTCATATTAAATGTAAAATATGTGTTGAAATGTGTGTTTTGAACATGAACACAAACCACTCATTGCTCATAACTTACTGTTATTAATGCAGCTATTTTATAAAAGATTTTCAGAGAACTGGGAAATTATTAAAATCTTCACAACTGTCCTTAAAAAACAACTTCTGAACACCCCAGGAGGCTTTTTAATTCCTGAGAAAAAGGAACATTTTGCATATTAAAAATAACATTTTGAAGATGAACACTTCCAAGTTAAAAATTAGAATTGGCACCAAAATCAGAGGGTTATTTTAGCCGGGACTGGAATGTGGTTTGATAAACATGTGAAAAATGGAAGTGCTTCTAAACTTGGACACATAAATTCTCCTTTTCTGCACCTCCTTGTTGTGTTTGAAACCCGGAGCCGCACCACCGTCAGCCCACATGAGCCTTCCTTTCTCCAACGCACAATCAAAATACGATTTTTCACATTTAAGCTGCGGCAAATCTGTCAAGTCACATGAAAAATGGATTTTGCACATGAACTCATTATTTTCAGCTGATGCTGTGAAATAACCAACCCAGGCAGCAAATGTAAAGAAAACTAAAAGCATTGTTGGTTCTTCCGTCCATCCTTCTGCTTCCATATCTGATGCTTCCTTTTTCACCATCATCGTTCTCACCCATCCACCTCTGCCTCCCCGTCTCCTGATTCTCACCCTGTCCCAGAGTGTTGAGTCACTCCTTAGGGGTGATGCAGAGTGTGCAGAACAATCCCTCTGTCTCTAGCCTATCAGCCATCCTTTGATAGAGCTGCAGTTATTGATTAAAATGTCTGAGAGCTTGTCCCTCTGGGGCCCGGAAGCTTAATTCAACCCTCTGCCTTCACTCTTCACACTCACTCTTCCTCTCCATATCTGTCTCTCTGCCAGATCACTGACTGGCAAGTTGTAAATGCTGCCACTTCCTCTCTGAGCACCGAGGTGCATGTGACACGCTTTGACTATTCTAATCAATAAGTCATACCAACGTTTTTTTTTTCCTTTGGAGTGAGCACAAATGTCATTTGCTGCATTAAAATTATAATAACTTGTCTGTGTAAATGCCACGTCACGCGGATGAACTTTTGGAAGTTTTGTGGTCTGATGCGAATACTAAGGTGAGTCTCGATTTTGATATAAAGAATAATGTAAAATCTGTGTATTATTGGTTGAAGTATAGCATTTCAGTACATATAGTACATCAAAACTGTCAAACATCTATCATTCTTGTTCCTTTGACCCATAATGTTTTGTGTGAAAAACGGCATGACGTCTAGTAAATTAATCTGAAACACATTGTTTCGTGGTGACTGTGAGTAAACACACTTTCTCACGGCTGTTGTGGACTAAAAGCTACTTCTCACTCCTCAAAGTAGATAGTTTAATCATACCTGTCCCTTCAGCTGTTGAGGGCTGGGAGAACAACCTGGAGAAATGGTCCCTGATAACATAAACTGGCATTTAGCGCCTTCATTAACTCTGCTGCTGCAGTAACAGGAGCGATGAAGAATCTAAAAAGCTCTGCCATGGAAGCTGAACTGCTGGTTGCAGGAACGAGACTGAAAGCACAAGATGAGATTTGTCTGGTTGTATTTACAGCCGTTAAGAATACAACAACTTGTGGAAATTCACAAGGACATCTCAGAAAGGACAACTTTATCAGTAAAAGAGAAAGTGGAATAAAACATGATTGAATTTGTCACTTAGATAAACCAGTTTGCTGAATTTATTTTATTCTGTCTTTGAAGCCAAAGTCCCACCCCCCCTTTAATAAAATGAATCACCGCACTTTGACTAATAGGAGATGAAGTTCTTTAGGTGTAAATGAGACAATAAAACAGGCAAAGTCCCTAAACAATATGGTTTGTCAAGCAATTATTTAACATCACAGCTATTAAAGGTTGAATATGGAACACGAACACCACAGCGACATCTAGTGTATGGATGTTGTAGTTGCAACAACAGCTTATTTATCCATGAGAAAATTTCCACGTGCGTTTTGATGCCGTGAACATTTTTTATTTAGGTCCATCTGCTGTAGGCTTCACCCAAACTTAGGTTTTAGATCTTTTCTGGTCACTCCTCTTCTGAGAAGGATAATGACATCTTCTGAGCTCAGAAGCAGCTGCTTGACTTGCCGAGTCCGCCATTTTCCAGTGCCAGCCTCGCTGTGCCGAGCGGACTGTTTACCATTTTTGGAAACCCGCAATAGTGCCCTCTAGTGGCTGGTAGATGTAAACATAAACCCAGTGTCGTGGTCGTTAAAATAAGTATTTGATTATTGTTTAATTAATATATAGCTTTTAAAGGAAATACTATACCTTCATTCTGCACACCCCTAAACACCTCGTGGAGGGATTATTTTGAATAAAATGTAGCTTTTATTAAACTGTTCCATATTCAACCTTTAAGCAAAAAAAAATACACTATAAATATGGATCAATCTTCATCTGATTGGACAAACAACCTCACCTGGTGGTGGACTATCATGAACAGACTTAGTGAATTCCCAGGTGAACATATTTCTTACTCAGGATTTATTTTAGAAAGTAGCTTTTTCCTGTGATAATGTGGTTTTCTGTCCAGTGCTGAGGTTATAGTAAACTAACTGACTCATAATTATGCAGCATCCTAAGAAAGATAGTAAATGTATACGTAAGTGATCATTTATAAACAGTCAATTTTATTTTTAGATAATGTACTTGTACATAATAACTGAATACATTAGCTGTCACAGGTAACTATTTATAAAGACACACAAAAATACAAATAAATATATTTTTTTTAGTCCAACGGTGTTTAAAAAGTAGCCCTTTTAAAAGAGTTGCATTCAAAATAATGTAACTTGTTGCACCTATAATCACTTCCCAGCAGCTCTGCCGGAAGTAAAGTGGATATAGATTTTTTTAAGATGATAGGAGTTATATTTAGCTGTTTGCTCTACATAAAACGCATCATCCAAATAGATAATAAAACTCACATTCCTCCTTTTTTCAAAATCAACTTAACATTAATAGATTTGTCATTTGATTAAAACAAAGCTCATACTGAATTTAAGTTTTAGATAATAAAAAAGCAATTAGTAACCGACTGTGCTGTAATCACAGACGATCAGGGGGAAAAAAGAGTCAGAATTTAACATTTAAAGATAACTATTATTTTATTTGCTTGCCTATATGCTTGTGCACGTATATTTCCTATAAACCAAACAAAAACATATTTTGCTCTTCTTTAAATTAGCTGAACACAAATGTCTCCTGCTGCCAGATTTTAAAGTGATCATCTATGCTACAGATGATTCAGGCCCACTTTAGAGCAGCCAAGCAGTCTAATATGTGAGGTTGCCAGGTGACGGCTTGATGCACCCTATAATTGAAGTGTGCTGTGTTTTAAACCTGAGCTGCTGGTTTCTTGGCTGAGATAAATGACGTGTTAGCAAATTGCCCATCATTCTCTTTCAAAGAAGAAACCGAAATTCTGATAAAGATGCAACGCGGCCGTCTCTCTCACAACGCTCCAACACAGCAACAGAGGTCCAGTTTCCTGGGTGATATGCGTGTTTCTATAATAACCCAGCATTCTGCAGCTTTCTGGAGACACTTCAGACTCTTCTAAGATAAAGCTTACATCACACGAAAATTAAAACAGACAGCGTAGCATCTGAACCACGGCAGCACACAACTGCAGCCTGGCACAGCGAATCTGCATGTCTGTAAAAGCCTTCGCATTTGAGGAGTAAAGAGGCAGCACCCACGAGTATTACTTCCCAGCATTAAAAATCCAATTGGGTACAGGAACAAATTAGTTTTTATATCTGTTCACTCTTCTCAGGTCCCTCAATCTTCCACTGGAGGGAAATAGCTGGCAGTGAAAGAGGGGGACTGAATGTGTTGTCTCAAAGATCATTTTCCGGCCTGCCTAATGCCACGCTCCTAAAAGCCCTGGATGGATGGGTTTAACTTGACACTCATGAACCCCAGAGCTGTCGGCAAATGCTAATGATTTGTGATTGAAGTTGCGAGTTCACAAAGGACTGCCTCTGCATTTGCAAAATGCATATTGCGCACAGGATTCATGATGGTCGCATGTGCCTTTCTTTATGCAGACTCACCCGCGGATGTAATCAATTTGTGATTTTCGTGGTATGTTTTTGTGTTCCACCCACAGAAAGGCTTCACTTTCAATCTGCCTGAAAATCTACTGGGATACATCCAACACCGTTAGAGGACATTCCACATCACCACAGAACTCATAGTTCTTAATATCAGTGTTTCACCTCCTTTTCATTTCTCTCCCCGTGTTTCCTTTCTGCCTTTTTCCCTGCTGACTCAAAAAGACAGACAAATGCAAAGCTGAAATAATGAGTTTATTTTTGTGAGCAATAACTTATTTAAATAGGTTTAAATGAAGATAACTAAAGAAATTTTGGGAAAACATAGGTCACTCAGGATAACTTTTTCCAAGGCCGAATGGTGGAGCAATATGTGCAAAAAAGATGCTGGTTCGAATCCCGGCTGCAGTTTTTTACATGGATTTTGCATGTTCTCCCTATGCAGGTAATGGTTTTCGAAGTTCTGGTTTCCTCCCACAGATCAAAAACATGCATGCTAGGTTAGGCAGTATTATACTGACTACCAACGACAATTCCATGCATGTCAAACTTTTTATTTACCTTTGGCTGTATCATAGAGTTAAAAGCAAACAGGTATTTTCATGCATCATTTATGCATCATTCAACTGATCTTTTGCATGATTTTAAGTCACAGTAACATTTTCATAAAAATGTGTCACCTTGTTCTAATTTTGCACAAACACAACTTGTCCTATCATTCAGGCTGAGATTCATAACACACCAGTGCATGCACCTCTATTTGTTCTGCAGCTGAGCTTTAGGCATAAAACAACAGCTATGCGTCATCACACATTTCGTCCTACAGGTCTGGCTCACAGTGCTACACAGAGGGAATAAAACATGCATAGCCTTGGTAATGTTCAAAATTGATAGAACAACAATGTTTGTTTTGTTTATTTATTGATTTAATGTTTTAGGTGCTGAAGTGGATCACGGAGCTCCTGTTACACATGGAACACGGCATCTAATAATTGTTGTGAAACACAAAAATATAAATGTATAATTGCGATCCTGGCCAAAAGTGAACGACCTCCACTGAGTTGTGATACGGTGTGACGGATGCACAGAGTAATCCAGTGTTCAGAATAAGTCAAAACAATGCAACAACCTCGTGTTTATGCAACAGGAACAACAGCCTGAATTATTGAGAGGGACATCAAACTTGGGCACCAACAGTCACAGACACATTCATGAGGTGAGACACTTACACACAAAATGTTACGTGTCAAATCCTGCAAGCTTCCAAGCCTGAGTCTGTAGCATGACTAAGCATCCTTTCTTTGACTGCAGACCAGATTTATTATCACTTGCACCTGCTGCAAACCCTGTTTTACCATTAAAATGTACCGACAGTGTTCATCTACCGAGGAGGCATTGTGCTTAGTGTTTAAAGATATCTGCATGTATTATGGAAGTTTCCCTTAGATAAGTACTTTGCTCTCAATGGCTGATTGTGACATTATTTATCGCTAAAAGAAATGCATTTTGCACTTCAGGCTGTAATAGTTGATTGCTGCTGGCTGAAGTGTTGCACAGCATTGGTACAAGAAAAGGGAATTCATCATTTGTGTCTAGAATGATATTAAAGAATTTTGATTGTCAAGTCACGTTATTGTTGATTCATGAGCGGCAATCTAAAAATACCGTTAGGATCCAAGCTTGAGTCACAAAAAACCCAAAAGAACATCAGATCTGAGTGTTGTTATAGTTGAATATAGTTTTGTGAAACTACTGAAAAATGTAGATAATCAGATCTAAACGTAAACCTCATAAAAGTTGTTCTGTCTAAGGCCCAGTTAACACAGCAGGATAATAACGCCGTTATTTGACCCAATCCTCCTCTTCCAGTGCTCCTAAGGATGCACACCGTAACAGCTCTAAAGATAATCTCATCAGATAATCCTACCTTTTGTGGTGTGTTTTCAGCACTCTGGTCTACTCTGAAGAACGTTGGGACTGCTCTGATCATGAATCTGGGTTTTGAAACATGTTGGCTTGTCTTGGTCTGATTTTGAACAAATGAACGTGCAGCCTGTTTAATGTGATATGTATCCAATCAAAAAGTGAGGTGAAGGAAAATGTATGCTCTCCCTCAGCCATGTTTGTTTTCTTTGAAGTCACGTTTTATGTTGCCAGACATCCCGTCTAGAGGAGAACGTTCATGAATGTTTGTTTGCCAAGTTGCTTCACATCACACACCAAAACTGGTATATCTGTTTTTCATTATCACCACACGTCTCCCATGCTTTGAAAGTCATCCGACAATTTAAAATTGTGTGAAGTTGACTTTAGACAGATTATTTTACCAGGTAATCAACTTCAGCAGCAGTCAAGAACCAGACCTGATTCCGTCCAATTGAGCCAAATATTTTAGGAATCAAGGGCTCAAGTCCAACATTAAAGCCATACTATGCAACTTTTTCATATTTTTAAATCCTTTTCTTGAGCCAGTATGTGCTAAAATGACCCTTTACAGGGTTAATGAAATGTCACTCAAACCCCCACCACCCTCTGTGGCCAGAATACCGCACTTGCAACTTCAGAATGGCGGTCCGCCAGCTGCTAGACTTAGAAAGTGGAGCTGACATGTCTGGCACTGCAATCTCCTTCCTGCATGTTTTAGATCGTGAACACAGCTGATTTGTTTGATTTAGTGATGAACCGCTCCTGTAGACACTGATGAAGGCTGAGGAGACATTTCTGCAGTTAGATTAAGGTGTTAAAAAGACGAACGCACAGCGAGGAGTTTTACTTTTGCTTTCGCTTACGAACACTAAGGGGTGCTACAAACAAGCCAAAACTGCCAAGTGTGTCTTTAAGTTTTATATTTTTACCAAAACCACAAAGTAATGCAAAACCGATGATGGTGTAAACATTAAAAACCATTCCATTTGAACAAGTTATTTATTAGCTCCCCAGAATGGTTTAAATGAACTATTCCAAAATGTTCTAAAACAACTTCAATCTCCTAAATTTCACAGCAGTTCATGCAAAGGTTCTATGATAACCCTTTACACGTCCATCAGCTTCTCATTTAAGTTATTTTAGTTAAAATGCAGGAACTCCCAGCCAGATTTGGCTCCTACAGGCATCAGAAGTGTTAGGTTGTTCTGCCATTGGTGATATTCATGCTTTTAAATAGCCATTAAATTCCATTTAAATAATCAAATAACACCCAGTTGACTGCAGCACAGACGTTTATGAGCCTCTAAAAACATTTGGAGACTTGAGTGGTGGTGAGACATCAGCTCTCTGACTAGCCTGTAGCCCGTCAGTCCTATATGACATAATAGCTTTTTATTTTTTCTATCTACAACAGATAAGATGGTATTTATAACTTTTATCTAGAAAAACACTTGAAAATACCCAACAAATCAGTGTAAATAACCAACAACCTTCAAAGTCTCACTGCTGCACAAAGGGACATAAATAGACCAAGTAAACCACAGAAAGTCATCTGATCATTATTACAGTAAGAGTGAAAAGGTGGGAGGAGCCAAACGATAAGTTTGCATCACAGAAATGCAGATGCTCCTGTTGTACCACTGATCAGGTGCTTTTATCCCTCTGTGTATTACTGCAGAGAACACGGCGATACTGACGCTTTCCTGCACAAAGTTATCCTGATTTCCCAAAGAGTTAGTTTGAGGCCGTCACATGGTAATAAGCATATTAATCAAGACAGCACACGTCAAGTGACATTTTCTTTGATACACCAGAAAAGTAGCTTGATTTGTTGCTTGTCACTTTTCAGAATTAATGTCACTGAGCGAATGTTTGAGAGTCAGTATATCACTGACAAGGATGACAAGTAGTCTGGAAGAGAAGAGAAGAGAAGAGAAGAGAAGAGAAGAGAAGAGAAGAGAAGAGAAGAGAAGAGAAGAGAAGAGAAGAGAAGAGAAGAGAAGAGAAGAGAAGAGAAGAGAAGAGAAGAGAAGAGAAGAGGGATGATAAACCCGTGCTGAATGTTCAATACTTTACATTCAAGCAATGCCATCATTTACCAAGCAGGGTACGTACCCTTAATCCTGAGATATAAAGCAGAGTGATTGTGTAGTCGTTCCTGATGCTGTCACGCGTGGGCCAAGGAGGTGTAGGCTGGCAAGAAAACCTTGACAGAACATGTCACATGCATAACGATCACACCACGTCCACATATAGCTCCCTAGGTAGGGCTTACTGTGTGGCTGTAATCTAAAGCAGCAAGGATTTAAGAACCAGTGTTGTACAAAAAAGAATATTACTCAGAAGAACTTATTTTGGTAATACGTGACAGGCAGAGGTCATTGCTATCTGCTCAAATGATGCCTGCTCCGACTTATGCCTTGTTTTTTTTCCACTTTATCAAAAAAGAAGACCTTCACTTTATTCTTCATGATTTTGCTCAGATTTGTCCAGATTTGAGAATTTGAGCTGTTTCAAAAGAACGTTTTCATAAAAACCATAAAATATACATTTTCTCTTGAAAAATTGCACTGCATGGAAATCAACCAGTGTTTATGCACGTCTTTGATTCTTCAAAACTTCTAATTTTTGCACACAAAAAAAATATTAATAAATCCTGAAAGCTGTTAATCTTGCACAACAGAAATAGTCATTAGTTTGTAGAAACAAGCCAAAGGGGATTTGAATTAAGTCAACTGGACCTCTTTGGTTTCTTGAAGACGTTTCGCTTCTCATCCGAGAAACTTTATCAATTCTGCCTGTAATATGGGAGGGTCGAGCTTATAAACTGTAGCTGTCTATTGTTGCTTAATGAGCAGAAACTACCCATGAATACTCCTCCTCCCTACCCCCCAATGAGCCTCTATTGTGTGGGAGTCGTATTGATTAGATGCAGGAGGGCGTGAATAAGATTCCCCAATAGAGCTTTCTACAGTAGCTAAAAATAGATTGGCGCAAAGCACTCTGGGGCGCAGGGTCATACAAGTAAGCGAGCAGTTATAATGGATTCCTATGGGTCTGAGTTGCTCCAATCTGACTAAAGTTGTTTTTTCGTCTCCTAAAGATTTTCAAACAGCAAGAAACTAAGCGCTGCTGCAGGGGGAGGTGGTAATCAGACTCTAGACGCCCAGATCGGATGTCGGAGAGAACTTTTTATCCCTTTTCCAAAGCCGGTAAAGTTCGTGACCACATGAAACAGCTGGAAAGCTACACGGGCTAAGCTAAAGACAGAAGAGGCAAAGCGGTGGTAGTTTTTAAGTCGGACGAGCGGATTTTAACTGTGTGGAGCAGATCAAGAAAAGCACGTATATTTGTTACTTATATCTTCCCGGAGGGAAAAGTCCTATATCCGAGAATGACCAGCCGCCGGTCCTAGCGACGCTCGCAGACGTGGGGTTATCCAGGAGAAGCAGCAGCGGAGGAGAATTAATGCAGGACGCGGCGTTAACGGAGAATGGAGGCAGCGTTGTTAATGGAGAGTGGAGGCAGCGTTGTTAACGGAGAGTGGAGGCAGCGTTGTTAATGGAGAGTGGAGGCAGCGGTGTTAACGGAGAGTGGAGGCAGCGTTGTTAACGGAGAGTGGAGGCAGCGTTGTTAATGGAGAGTGGAGGCAGCGTTGTTAACGGAGAGTGGAGGCAGCGGTGTTAACGGAGCGGTCCAGCTGAACGTCTCGGCCAAACAGCATGTCCACCCAAACGTCCACAAAAAAGGCTTTTGACCAGAGGTGAGTGGAATATAAAAAGTAGGGACACAAATGATAACCTGACAGTTAAAAAACTACCTTGAGAAAATGTTACTTGAGCACTGTGAGTAATGAACTTATTTTTATATTGCACAAGGAGCAGTGATGGGAATAATGGCGTTTAAAACAACAGCGCTGCTAACGGTGAGTTAGTTTTTACTTTCACTTTCATTTGAGCTAGCGCTTCAGTTCTGGTGATCGATAATTAGCAGGGTCGCCATCAAGAAAAGCTCTCTGGTGTGTTTTTCTCCGTCAAAACAACTTCCTCCATTTTATGCCTTCATATCGATGTCAAAACGCTCTGAAACTGTATATTTTCTATTGTTAATGCGGCTTATCAGTATGACCCTTCCCAGAAGCCTTTGCGTGGTGACGTCAACTATAGAATACCCTATTTAATATAGGTTTTTCATAAATGAATTTTTTTTTCATAAATGAAAAACCTACATTAAATAGCGGAGGAGGACTCAGGTTTCACCTTTCCAGCACCTATAATGCAGCTCTGAATCTTATTCCCAAACCGTTTCAATCTAGCTCACACCCTCCTGCATCTAATCAAGCATATATTGAGTGCCTTGAAAAGCGCTATATAAATCCAATCCATTATTATTGTAATAACAACATACAGCCCAGGACATGCATGTCCTGTTTAATCAGCTGAAAAGAGATGGCCCACAATGCCACCTGCAATGGTCCATAAAGATTAAGAAAGAGGATAGACAGAACAGACCCAAATAAATTAGTGAATGTGAGAAAAAAAAAAGCTTTATTTTATTTTTTTGTCAAAGCGGCTACATCCTGAAGTAAAACCTTACAGAAAACTACTTCATGACCAGATTTTGAATGAGTGCAACTGGAACAAACCTCTTCCCACTGTCTTTTTTTTCTCACTTCACAGAACTAATTTGTCTGATCTAAATGTAGCTCAGTTCTCAGTAGAACTGCAGAAATGAACCGAAAAACCTATTTTTTTATTTTATTTTTTGTGAGTTGAAGTATCTGATGCGTTTGGCTCAAATGCGAATAAAATGCCTTTAAGGAGAGTCTGTCAAGAAGAGTTTTCCCCCTTTTTTCGTCACGTACGATTCTTTTTGTTGATTTTGCAAAGATGTGCACAAGCGACAGAGCTGAGGAGGCAGTGATCAGGGAAGATTAAGGCGTGAGAAGGCTAGAATGCCTCGTGTGCTGTGCAAAGCCATAAGCAACAAGAAAAAAGTTCCCATCCTAGCTGCTCCACCACAATGGCTTTTTTACTGGATACAGTATTTCCAGGAGTCACAAAAGTATGCCAATCATTCCTTGAAGTCATTTATTTATGTTTATGCATTTTGCAGACAGCATAGAGAAAGAAATGAGTGTGTGATATTGTGCAGCAGTGCTCATATTCTCCCTGATTTGTGAGTCATCGCTGAAATCACTGCCAGGAGCTCACAAAAATAGCCTGGATGGCAAAACATCTAGTTAAATTTTGAATTAGGTAACCGACTACAACTCTCGTTTGTGCATCATTTTATACATGACAGTGAGAAAAAAACAAGTGCACATGCAGTCAGTCTTTGCAAAGCAAAACAAGGAATCTGACTGTTTCAACCAGCAAGAAAACCAAAGTGGGTAAACCAAAACGCCTCAGCTGCCATTGTGTGGAAATTCTTACAAAGCAAACAGTGATGTGTTGAAAAATTCACTACTGTAGTTATCGTTCTCAATTAAACCCCTGCTGCTCAACAGAGATGAAAGAAAATGTAATTGGAGAAAACGGGGAAGAAATATCGAACACGGGTGCTGACTGTTATGTTTTGAGTAATAGAAGAGCTGACCAGAGGTCTTCAACTTTGGTCAAAATGTAACATCTTACTAGAGTGGAAGAAAATTTAGAAATAAGACACAAATAACAAAACCAGGCTCAACAAAACTCCTCTCTTAGCCTTGCAATAAACTGACTTTAGGTTCCTTTACGTAACTCTCTAAGCATTAAGTATGTTCATGCATTAATCACATTACATAATTGTGTCATGTCTTCTATTGCTGACTCATCACCTTCTCCCAAACAGGACAAGATCGAAATTATGACACCAGTGAACTGTATGGATAATGAATGACAGCCAACAGAGAGGCTGACGGGAAATGGTTGTAGTCATTTTGTGCACCCATGCGTCTAAAAACATGAAAAAATATCACAAATATTCACAACTCAGCAAAATCTAAATGCTTTAAATAGAAGTAAACTAGACATGTTTTCTTGGCTGTTGTTTTAAGAAACAATAAATGATCTCCATTATAACTTTTATTTATCATAATAAAACACAATAAATTATAACATAAAAGGTAATATTTGAACACAGATGTAGCTATGACGTGAGTTTGATTTATTAAAGGGGCGGTTCATTGATAAACGTATGTGTTCTTTTGAGTTTCATGTATGCGGAATGTGAAAATCATCTTCTACACCTATTTCCTGCATTAGCCGCTGAAAAAAACAGACGAGAAAACGCTTGAGTCAGAAAAGGCAACACAGATCTATGTGACACTGTCAATTTTTCATTCATGGACTCACCCATCTTGGCTCGCAACCACGGAAATCTTTGTTGATTTAACGGTCAGGAGAGACCCAACCAGGCTAGTAGAAGCTAACTGTTAGCAACTCCATGACATGGTGGAACACATTCAGGCTTGAGTTATATGTTGAGATACAACGTCAACGTTGCATTATTTTACACAAGATAGAAGAGCAAATGGAGGCAGTTTTATGTGTATTATGTTGTTTGCTTGTTTTTAACGTGGGCCTTGAGTCTGATAATAAAGTTGATGATGATAACTAGTGACCACAGCTAATTTATGGAAATTAATGTATGCCCACTTTAAAGGTTGTTGTCAAATGTTTAATATTTGACTGTTTTCCAGCATTTGACTGTATTTTTTTGTGTGTGCGCGGTATCATCCTTTTTCCATACTTTAATGTCACCCCTGCTAGAAACATTACACCACTCCAGAAATACGTACAATAACAGTGAATGGAAGCATGAAACCCTCTGAGTCAGATGATTAGTTTTACGGTTTCACCAAAACCGTGACGGCTGTGTTTATACCTCCTATCATTGGTCTTGACTGTGTGAATCCAACATGAATTTTTTTAAGCAAAGACTAAAGACGAGGTAGTTTTGGGCTTTCGTATACAAAAGAGCACAAGGGGAGAATGCAAATGTGAAGCAGAATGGCTGAGATTGTCTTCTCAGATGTGACATTTAGGAAGGAGAGCTGTGTTAATAACTTTATTCAGCTCTGTTTTATGGTCAGAATTTATCACCACATCTATAAAATGCCAGAGTCAGTGTAATAATTTAGCAGAGAAAAGGCCATACAGTGTGTAGTTTTACTTTGTTTTTGATCTATTCATATGGTGGGAGGAGACAGATTACTGAATGTGGAGAAGTATAGTGTAGTAGAGCTGCTTGGTTATAGAAAATAAATCATAAACTTAATTATTTTTGGGTAAATGTGAAAATCACAACATCCACAATTACTTAATAGGGAAACACATTTTAGGGAGACTGCAGACATTGATTAAAGACAACACGTGGCATAGTTTTATTGCTTAGTGGTGATTAAATGTCCTAAAATGATAAATTATGAGACTAAAATCAATCAAGCTAGAGTAAATACAGAATACTAGAGACTACATTGGGTCACTTAGAATACGTATTAGAATAAATTCATGGTTTTCTAACTTTCAAACACACCGATTTCCATTTTAAAGTCACGTAAAAAAAAACTAAACATGCTGTTGCTATAAAAGAAGAGAAGAGCCGCTGTGGAAGCTTGGCTGTCCAAGCAGAGATCAAGTTTATGCTTCAAAATAAAATCATATGGAAAATTATCACTGGACCCTGTGAGCACAAAGCAAGTTGGAGTCATCATTAAAAATAAAGAAGTACTTTACAATGCATGTCACATGTTTTTGGTGTGATTTGCTTGTCCTTTCTTTTGCTGAATTAAAACACAACATACCTTTGAAAGAGATGATTGTGAGTGCCATCAGGAGGCGGAGACAAAATAAAATCAAAATGTAGTCACTTGGAATTTAAATTAAAATAAAAATCTGATTAATTCTTAGAAATCTAAACCAACTGTAGCAAAAAGATTTTACTCTTCAGGTCGGTCCAGCCACGCTCCATTGTAGCCTCAGCAGGTCTACCATTGGTCCAAACACTTTTGTGTCTTTCCAATCACAGCCCTCTAAATTTGTTGGGTGGGCTTGACACTAGAACTGCGACAGAGAAAAACTACAAAGATGGTGTCGGCTCAGGAACGGCGGCTCGTTTGAAGTGGATTTGGCATCAACTTTGCACTATTTCAGGCTTGGGCTCTTTGAGACGTCAGCAGAAAGAGGTACTTGAGTCCCTTATTTCAAAAAAGAATGTATTTGCTTCTTCGTTGATGATGTATGGCGGACTGCCCCATTGATTGATTTCTTTAGAGAAGAATATGTCACGTTGTTCGTTGCTCTGCGCGGTCCTAGCGCTGTCCAATTAGAGACACTTTCAAAGACAACCGCAGATTCCGCCCCACGACTGGATAGTTTTAATGGCTTGTGGCCAGCCAGACTATACATCTACATTTATAGCATGGTGTCCCAGGCTACAGCCCTATATATACTTACAGTAAATACAATAGGTGCGTTTCCTTTATCGGAACTTCAGGGTAAATCTGTGAGCATGAAATTGACCAGGAGATCATAAGACCCGGTTCTCTTAAGCTGTCCTGTCTCCATATATATTTGGCTTTTTAAGGAATTTGATGAAACGTCAGCACATCTAGACCACTGCGCAGTGAGTTACGTCATCGATCAGCGCAAAACACACAAAAAGCAGTAAACAAAGATCGACACAATGGAGGAAGCAGCAATGGAGGCAATAACAATAATAGTTGGCACGTTTATGTTTGCTATGTTGTTATATGCAGCGATGGCTTCCATCGCTCGTCTCTCTAACAACTCGTGTTTTCCTAAATAACGGTCCCCGCCACATATATGCATTTCCTATTTCCTCCTGAGTTGACATCATTTCCGACTGAGTTACAACCAATCGGCAGCGTTCCCACCCAGCGTCTTCATTGGGCCATTTATCAGGCCATTCCGAGTACCTACCCCTGATCAGGTACTCAAAAAGTTCCGGAAAATGGCCGTTTGGCCGGCCCGGTAAAGTAGAGACAAGCGCACGTCGGGAACTTCATGTAAATTTACCCCAAAGTTCCGATAAAGGAAACACACCTAGTGATTAAGGTTGAAGTATTTTTTGGTGTAGGTTTTTTAAATATATATTTTTTATTTTGAATGGGACCAATTTCAAATGATTATGTCTGATAGGCTCAGTCTAATTCTTAAACTATGTCAGAGCGACATTTTCTAACCTCCACAAGAGGAATTCAGTTTCATCTCCTCTAAGTAAATATCATTTGCCTTGCAGCAAATTATCGGTTTGTGCCATAAAACCAATGTTTTGCTGAACCATGTAATCCACAGCTAATTAAAAATGTATAATTTCTAATTGGCAAGCAAGATGACTCACTCATCAAAAATACAGATTATTCATAGCATTCTGTGCATCGGAAAATAACTTTCACAGAGTATTTCATTAAAACCTAAGACTTATTTTAATGACTTTCTGACTAAGATGTATCAATAAATAATTTCCTCATTGAACCCTAAATAATACTCTGATTAATAATCCGTCATGTTGACGGAGCAGACTGTGGAGAAAATAGCTTGTTGAACCAGGGTGAACAGATTGATTCCCTTGTGAGGCGTTGTGGTTTCTGCATGTAACTGATGCCGACCCAGCCATTAATAGATTCCACTCACATGCTGCATTCATTCACTGGAGGAGATTTTCCAGAGTAAAAGGTTTCTGTTATACACCTTCCACCTCCATACTGAGGAAAGAAAAATCTTCAATAGGATTACGAAAGGGGGAGTAAGGTGGAAAGTAGAAATGTAGAAAAAAATCTCCTTATCCAATCTCAGGTATCAGAACTTATCAAGCCTTTTTATTTTATGATAAAGGTCATCGAGGTCCGTAATTCTTGATCCTTGTTATTTTTCATCAGCTGAGTTCCCTTTAGCACACGGCTAATTAGCACACCAGCATATATGTGATTAATGAAACATTATTTATGCTGCCATATTCAGTTTGCTGCTGATTTTATACATACAGCACAAACTATTATCACATGAAACACCCCGGTATTTGCTGAATGAATAGAAGAATGGCCAAACAAGGTAAATAGCACCACTTCTCTGTGATATCGAATGTCTTTATGGTGCAAAATGCAGCCTTTACTGACATAAAGGAACCACTCAATGAATAGAAAGAAAAATGTACATATTGTGCTCATTTCAAGGTCTTGACTTGATATTTTTTGTTTTAATGTGAGCAAGTGTGAACTCTGCAGTGTCGTGCTTTTGTGATAAGGTCGTCTTGAAAAGCATAATCTTGCTTGCTTAGTTTGAAAACTATTTCAACAAAATACTTCTTTTATGTAAGAATTTTAGATTTCAGAACCTTGAAATCATTACTTTGCTAAAAGCCCTTGCTCCACTGTGCAATTGCAAACCCGTTGTTTCTTTTTAATGTATTGCAAAGTTACTAAAAAGCGATTTCTGATAGCTTTAATTCACTAAAGACATCTCATTTGTAATAGTTTGATGTGAGACAAAGTTAAATATCTAGCGGATACTTGACCAAAGTTCCATCCTAATGATCAGCATCAAGGACAAAAAGCTTTGATCGGTGCATCCCTAGTTATTGGTAAACCATTTAGAGTTTGCATTGTTCCAAATTACAGCACACAGACGATGCTCCACCTCCTCACATCGGTGTAAAAGTGTCTCATAAATCATCCAAATCCATTTAGGAGACGGTCGCTGGTGTATAAAGTCACATGGAGGTGGATAACCAAATAGTTGCTGATGGCAGCACATGTTGCAGCCACGCGGCCCAGGGCACCTCTACTACAAAAAGTTCAACAATTATGTTGTGACCTCTCTTTTTATCATCATTCTGACTCCAGCTTCAAGTTGCTCTTTGGCGCTGAAAATGCATATTTAGTTTTGTACATGAAAAGCATATAATGTGTTTGTTTTTTATGTAGATTCCATATTCTGATATCGCTGCTTTTATACCTGTTTTTTAAAGATTTTCCCATGATTGCACTGGATCAGAACATTCTCTTGTGCTGCTGAATGAGTGAATATACTGCAAGATTATTATTGTTTTTAACATTGCTGTATGCTAGGGTTGACCATCCCTGGTCGGTTGCATATCTCAATATGCTGCCAACAATAAAACTTAAAGATACAAGAGCAGCTAACATTGATTTAATACGATATCCTTCAGCCCGTGGTAGTGATTTCAATCAGATTAGGTTTGATTCAATATATTATGATTTAAGAAGATTATTTTATTCTGAGCTGCATGGTGGTGCAGTTTTTAGCCCTATTGCTTTCCAGTTAGAAGGTCAGAGGTTCAAATCCTGGCTGTGGCTCATCTGTGTGGCATTTGCATGTTCTCCCCATGTATACACTGATTTTCTTTGAGTTCTTTGGTTTCCTCCCACAGACAAAAAAACACTTGTCCCTTATGAGAGTGATTGTCCATGTGAGGCCCCGTGACGGACTGACAACCTGCCCAGGATGTTCGCTGCCGCTCACCCAATGATTTCTAGAGTTAGGAACAGCTGCCTGTAACCCCAGTGAGGAAAAGGCAATTCAGATAATGGATGGATGGGTGATTTAATTCAATAGGATTCGTCATTTACTCATGATACAATAAGATTCGACACAAATACATTTAAGACATTAAGGTGCAAAAAAAAATGACAAAAGCAAAAACTAAATTTGCCATTTTAATTATTTTTGCTATTTCTGTACTGCTACCATAAATGCTGTTCTAACGTGTGTTGTTTGAAATTACAAACTATTTTCATAAATACTCACAATAAACAAACTATTCACAAAGACGAGGTAATGCAAAAGGGTTAAAAGCCTTTATGTAGATGTGTTTAAATCAACTGATCCACATGATCACAGTGAAAACACCAACACGTGTGTGTCGTGTGTTAAATGCTGCTGCAGTACTCCTCCTTAAACAGTAGGGGTCACTAACGACAACAACACTATTGCTAAACAACAAAAATGGCTCCACATGAAGAAATCTGTACTAAAAATTTGTAAGGAGGTCTTTTTTCATCCACAGATGTATATTAACTTTTTCAATTATTTTTGCACATTTTCATCTAATAGTTAAACGGTTTTATTGGTGCAAGACACAATAAACCAATGCAGTCTAGTTTACTCTGAAACTGTATTGGTACAGGTCTGGTTTACCAGTCAAACTGCATTGTGCAACTGTATTTGAAGTGTTTGCAAGACAGTCGAACATTACCAACGTGTTTTAATATTTTCCAACGATTGACCGACGTGCATCTTCTCTTAACTTGCGAAAATAAAAAAAACTTCCTGAAAATCACAAACTGCAGATTGTTTGTTAGCAATTTGAACACACGGAGGGCGTGACACAGTCTCTGATCTCTGCAGCTGCCTGCAGGCAGCAGCGCTTCTTTCGAGCATTACTATTGATCTGCACCGGAACCTTTCAACGTGAGGTAACTTAAGATAATTTCCTATTATTGTAACATTTGTGCAGAACTAAAACACCAGACAGAATGACATTTTGCCCTTAACAGTTGAGATAAAGCCCTGCAGCTCCAGCTTTCACTCTTCAATCCCAACCAAAGCGTCTCTTAAAGCTACAGTAACATTAGGCTACAACAGCACTCACAACAACCTTTTATGGATCATTACAGTATTCAGAAATATTTTCATATGTTTCCTAGTAATTCCAAGTAATTATATGATGATCTTTAATATTGTTCTGAACAATTCTGTTGGTTTATTTTCCTGAGCAGCGTGTCTGAACCTCATAGTAGTGCATTTTGCAGAAAATAACACTGATGGTTCTTTTTCTGATTATTTCAACAGATTATTGTCTCAATAAAAATATGTATAATATGTCAGCGGTCACCCACTATTAAATCTGAAGCACATGAGGGACATGGTACAAAAATGTCCTTCAGGAACACTAAACTTGTATAAATTATTAAAATCAATGAATCATCATTTTCCCAGTGTAGTCTAAGAACTTTTACCTGATCTGTGAATAATGTTTCACAAAAATGTTTTGTTGTCATTCTCGTTGTCCTCTTGGTCTACGTCTCCTTTTTTCTGTCCTTCATGAAAAATAAAACCTCCTGTTTATTTTTGAGCTCACTCACCTGTTCATGAGCTCAATACTTCACTGACTGAGTGCTGGTCTGTCAGCAGTTAAGGTAAAAACAGTTTTTTAAATTTGGGGGGCTGTGTGCATCATTTTGACTTTTTCACACTTTGCTTAGTAAATGCACATTTTTAGAGACTTTTGTAAAGTGAGTTAATCAAACTTTATAATTTCATCCAACCACATGAGCTGAAAAGGCATAAGTTTACTTTTTAAGTCCATTAAGAAACTGAACTTCATCTTTTTTTCATTAAATGAAGACATTTTGAACTCATGATTTAAAATATTTCCTTATTCTCTGACATTTGAAACTATTTCAATCAATAAATCAAAAACCTACTCAGTAACAGGATTATATCCATCATAATATATGAATTACAGTCTTGATGTTATATTTCATTATTGCATGATATCATTATGCGGTTACCTAATATACATAGCAGTCTAATGAATGGTATACTTTATACATATAAATTAAGTAATTAGGTGATATTGCTGCTAGGTTGTTATGGGATTAATAGAGTTCCACAAAGGCTGGTTGGTTGGCTGCCGGAGTCGTAATTGACAGCTGATCTACAAGCAATTATCCTTTTCCAATTTTCTGACCATAACTCCCGGGTAAAAGATCTATCATCTAATTAGTCAGCACTTTCAGTCAAAGGAACATTATTGCAGAAAGAAACAGGCCCAAAGTAGATCGATCGAGCAGAAAGACGCACAGACTGACAACTGCCAGCTCACTTATCTGATACAATAAAAGAAGATTCCTCTAAAGGCACTCCATTAAGGCTTCTGTCTAAGCTTTTAATGCAAGCAAGAAGTAGACAAAACAAAATGATTAGCAGAAAGATCTGAGCAAAGATGGCTAAAGACGGAGATGAAAAAGGTAAATAGAAAATCTCACTTCAGGAGAAAAAGCGTGCAAGAGGAAAGAGGAGAAAAGGACAACAGCCAAAAGGATGAGGCAGAGAGAGATAAATCCAGAGAGAGGAGCTGGAGAGAACATTATATCAGACATGAGTGGAGGAAGTCATTTAGTTAAATTTAGCCATCATTTAGAAAGCTCTTCATGTCTCCTAAACAACTCCACACCAGCAGGCTACTGGATGTCACAAAAAACGGGGAGAGGAGAGGAGAAGGCTGAATATGTGACACCTCGGTTTGTTCTCTGTCTTACTCAGTGTGGTGACGTCAGCTTTTTAACAGCACTGGTGTCAAATCTGGCCTCCCTCCTGTTTCCAAACCCAATAAGATGGTCTGAAAGGGACGATTAAACAGCAAATCTGGGTTTTTCATGTACAAGGGCTTTAATCTGATCTCAATCAGGGGAAAGGAGAAGCATATTTAAGACATAAAAACATAAACTTGGGAAAACTTAGAGCAACCTTTGTAGAGCTTTGTTGGGTTTTTGCACTCTAAGCTCTTAGCGCACTGCACTCCCACTCACAGGGGTAACGGCCATGAGAACAACAGCCTGAGAATGATGGTATTGAGTCTTGCATTGACATTTACACAGTGGCATTTCCTCAGTGTTCATCATTCATTTGAGCAGGGAGCGGCGCGGATACACAAGCGGAATACACGGCTATAGGAAGCTGCACATTAAAAAATGAACCGAGTAGGAAAATGTTAAGATTTTATGGATATAAAATAATCTAAATGGGCTTTCCAGACACGTAAAGAGACACGGATGTCCACACAGCATCAATAGGAGACATAATACACAGGAAGAGCTTTTATTGTTGCGAAATGAAGTTGGATTACATCCATGGAGATGCATCAGGAAGAAACACTCAATGTAAGACATTAGGCACGACAGAAACAATGACTAATAAATACAACTTTAGTGTTTTCTTCATTTGCACGAGGATACAGAGCTGCCTTTAATGTCATGCCTAAATATTCTGCTGTGGACTGAATCCCCAGCACGAGCAAATAAGTTATATTTTTAGTTATTCTTGTAATTTTTTTTACATAATAACCTAAAAAAATATTTTAAAGTGTCTTTGTGACTAGATAATTATTAATGAATCTTTCTACGCTATCCTTATGATGCTCTCAATCAAAAATACAGACGTTGGATGATGAAATTAATAAGGAACGTTCTTAGACTTAAACAGTAGACCAAGTTTTTCAACACATTTACAGTGTTCTCTAGTGTAAATTAATGTCTAATGAGTCGAAATCTGTGGGGAAAAAAAGCTCTGGCGCTCCTGTTTCAGGAACTAGAAGTGAGCCAGATCAGAGCTGAGCTTCAGACGGCAGGATTTGGACTTATTTCCTGATTTTCTCGCCTCTGATTGGCTAACAGCAACGCAGCTCTACTACTGACTCCATTTGCTCTGCAATGTTGATGTTTTATCTCCACAAATAACACAAGCCTGGAGGAGTTCTGCTGTGTGGTGGAGTTGCTAATGCTAACGGTTAGCTTCTACTAGCCGAAACGTTCTCCGCTCTCTCCTGGAGGTTAAATCAACAAAAGCCTTCCCTAGTCACAAGCCAAGATGGGTCCAATAAAATGAAGCATGAATGCTAATTTACTACTGCTAATAATAATAATGCTACGTACCAGGTCGTCTAGGTGACCTGGGTAACAATAATGGATACATGCTCGACGTGTAAAATCCTTGAAACAATATATTCACAAGGGAACTGAACAGAAACACAAGATGACTAAACCAACCCGGTGGCAAAACTATAATCCAAAACAAATAAAACAAAACACTTAGATATAGAGACCGACACAAAAACCCCAAAAAGGTCTCGGTTTACTTAATCACACATTTTATGTTTAGTACATTGCGGAAATGTGAACAGTCATTTAAGAACTTTCGCTTATGCACAGAAAAGTTCTATCATTACTCACCTGCATCTATAAAACATTATAATGTTTGGTCCCAATTTGATTTATATTTAGATGGGTTTTTTTTTGGTTTTTTTTACCAAACTTTCAGAATCAGAATCACAATCAGAAAGACTTTATCATTGCAATTGGAAAAAAAACAGCAGAGCAGCATAATGTTGAAGATAAAAACAGGGCATAAACATCAATAAAAAAGAGATAATAATAATAATAATAATAATAATAATAATAATAATAATAATAATAATAATAATAATAATAATAATAATAAACAGAATATGCAACATAAACACAATTTTAAAATTCACTGTAAGTGAATATTACTTTGAAAAAAGTTTACATCTGATTTACTTTGCCTTTATTACCAATAATGTTACAGAGTTGGTTTATAAGCAGCACTAGTTGGCACCAAATATCAGCCCATAACAGCAGAGGGAGCAGAAGGATGAGATAAATATAAACGCGGCTGTCAAATCTAAAAAAAGTGAAAACTGTGCATTCTACATATAATTAAATTGACTCGTTTTCAATGTGCCCAATTTTCTACTTGCATAAGGTGATTTTTCTTGCTTGCTTAGGAGAAAAGTTAACCAATTTGACTATAGTTTAAAATACAAACCCGTTAAGTCAAACTATTTCCTGCACTGTGCAGAAACTTCAGTCAAGCTTCGCTGATTTTTGCGAAATCATCTTCCTTCATACTTCTCCACATAAATGTTGTGTTGACATTTTTTCCCACTCATTTAATTTAATAGAACCGACGGTTTATGTTGAGGTGCTTGACTTCTGACCTCGTGTTTGACCGACTGCATTCTGATGAGCATCTAGACGATAATGTCACGGGTTCATCTGCAAGGCCACGCCTCATAAAACCCGATGCCAGATGCTTTGTTTCACTGAACCATCTGGGAAGTCTTCTGGGTACCATTTGGGAAAAAAAGGTTTTGCACTATCAAAGCATTCTCAGCAGGTCAGTGGAAAGTTAAAAGCACAGAGCTAACCTCAACCAATCAGGTGAACCGAGGGAAAGCGCACAGATTTAGATGTTTATGGCAGCTAAACCCCACCTGTAGCTACCAGAATAGGTTTGGCTGATTTGTGTTCCAGCCTTAAACGGACGGCTCGGAGGCTGGCGAGATGGATTCTTTTCAGGAACGTGATCTTGTGAATTTCACCAGAATCCTGCTGCTTTGTGGGATAAAGCCACAGCATCACTGCAGGCTAAAATTTGTTTCTAAACCACATGAAAAGGACAAATTTACAGCTCAGAGGAGGAATTTTTTAGACGTATATCAAAGTCAACGCACATAAAATGTGTTAATTGTTGGTTGTTTGACGATTATTTGTCATTAGAAGTATCGTGACGTGTTTTAGTGTTCATATGTTGAATTGTTGCATAACATTGTGTTGTTTTTTCTTATTAGAATGTGCGTGGTGCGATGTGCATTATGCTAGCACGATGCTGTGCCAAACTGCTGCAGCTGTAGCTAAATCTTAGAAAATGGGTTATTGTCGGCTTCTCCTCAACCATCAACAGATTAAAGGCATGTAGATAAGCAGGCTTTCCCTCTTCCTTTTTCACTTTTTCCTCATTATCCTCCCATTCTTCACTCTTCCTCTTCTCAAATTTTCTCATCTATTTTTTTTTATTCTCCAAAAGCCAACTCATTTGTTCCTTCCTCTCACACCCCCATCCTACACCACTAATCATTTTCAAACATTTCTCTCCATTCTCGGACATCATCTAATTTCACTTCACTGCCAGAAACACAAGAAAACTGCAGCATCAGCCCGGTCCACACCACGCAAACACACACACACACACACACCCTCTCTGACTCTTTCACTCCCTCTCTCTCTCTTTCTGTGATACCATCCAGAAAGCTGTTTATAATACCAACATTGGCTGATGTGGCCATCTGACATTTAAACAAACGATCTATGGTTGCGGCTAGAGGGAGGAAATGAGAATAAAAAAAGGCGGAGAGAATGAAAGAGTAGGCAAAAAAGAGAGAAAGTGATGGAGGAAAGTGAGAGGAAGATTACAGAGGCAAGAGAGGAGCGCATGCAGGAAGAATAAAAACAAAAAAAAGTTGGTGAGGAGATGAGGAGGAAACAGAAATGGAAAATGAAGAGACAGAGAGAGAAGACGTAGATAGAGGGCAGATGAGACTGTGACAGGAGAGTTATTCCAGTGGTCATATGGACATCTCAATGAAAATGCCAACAACCTAATCAAAGGACCCGAAAGGGCAGAGAGAGAGCGAGAGAAGCCAAGATAGTGAGGAGCAATACAAGGAGTGAATCAGAGGAAAGTTAAGGAGGTAGGACAGAAAAGGGGGAAAGCAAGAGATAGAGAAATGTGCAGGGAGGCAGGTCAGACACGGAGGGAATAGACGGCGAAAAGGAGCAAAGTAATAAAAATGAAGACGACACAGATTAGCGAGACTGAACGGCAGGAGGAAATAAAAAAAAAGCAGCAGACTGACACATTAAGGAAAAATAACTTGCAAAGAGAGGAATCCGAGTCTGGGAGGACAAGAAGAGGAAAACATGAGGCGCTTGAAAAGAGGAAGAGGGATGAAAGAGGAGATGAGATAAGGGATGAGAGGAAAGAAAATGGGATGGGAAAGAAGGAACTGTTTGCTTCATGACATTCAAGACGTGCTAGTTGGAACTCCTTAAAGAAGCCCCTCATTCTCTAATGTGCTGAAGATGTGCTGAAAGGGCTTCATATCGTCTCTGCTCATCAGTTTGTGGCAGAATTAGTACAAATCTGCGCCAGATCCAAACATGCATGTTGAGAAGCGCTAGGCAACCTGAATGTACTGTTTCCAAACACCCAGCTCTCGTTTCCATTTCTGTCAGGACCTTTAAGTGTCCAGAACAAACACAGAAAGTCTGCTTAATGTCACTTTCAGCAGATCGTACACTTTACTTATTCATATGGAAATGATCCAGAATGACGAGGAGGTATTTGCTCTCCACATCTCATTTTGCCTCAGCCGCTGCTTTATGGCGCTGATGGTATGTATTTAACGCCCTGAGAAATGAGACGGGGTTGGTGTGACTGTTCCACCTCTCTGAACGCCAGCGCCAGGAGCTTCCCTCGACGGTCTTCTCTCACTGCTGGAGGGGTTGTTCGCTTGATTTTAGATCAGCAAACACTTGAGCAGAAAAAATGGCTCACAGAAAAAAAATAATTGTCATTTGTCAGAGAAAAACAATTGACAGCATTCAGATTTAATGGTCCGTAAAGGACAATGCAAAATCAGTTTTCAGTGTGTGTGTGTGTGTGTGTGTGTGTGTGTGTGTGTGTGTGTGTGTGACATTGCTACAGCTTGAGCCTTGGAGCTTTTTACAACCCATCTTTTATTATTTCCTTATCACTCTGCTTCTTTCCTCGTAATTTCTTCACTTGGTGCGTTTCTTCTTCTCTTTTTCCATCACTCGCTCCTCCTTTCCCTCTCATTCCTTCTTTCCTCTTCCACAATATTCATCCTATCCAGCTGACTGGGCATTGCAGCTTACTTTACACTATTACTCATCAGAGGGACAAAAAAACTATATTAAAAGCAATTTGCTGTATGTTTAAACTGGTATTGATGAATTGTTTGGATTGTTTCTATTGTCTTGTGTAATCTAATTAGATTTAATACGATTCAACTCGATTTGATTTAAGTTGGATTTGATTCTGCTGGATTTCAGTGGATGGAATCCTAATATTTCCCTCAAGGATCGGACGAGGAAGCAATGCCAATAAAGCACATTGTGGCCTTTTAATGGAAACAAATCAAATCTAAACTTAACAAGAAGCAATTTAACAGCCATTAAATGCTAAGAACCTTTCTTGGCCTCTGGACCCTGGAAACTAACTTCAATCTTTTTGTTTGTTGATTTAAACACAATTAAGAGCCTCTGGTTTGTTTTTTTACGTCCCTCCTTCAGCTCTTTTTGTTGCTTCTCGTTCAGTCGCTACAAAGGTGTCTTGTAAAAAAGGCCTTTAACAAACCCGGAATTGCCTCAAGACAGTCACGTAGGCAGCCTGTAACACAACCAATCAGCCTGCAGGTCAGTCAATCAGTTTAACAACCAGCCAATCATTTAGCTTGTAAATCAGTCTGCAAGCCTGCTGGCCAGTTTCTCACCTCCTTCCTCTCCTTCACACACTGTCCTCTCTGTGGAGCTACGCAGCAGTGACACAATGTGCAACAGGACCTTTGCAGTTCTCTCTCCAGTTATTTTATTCTCTCTGAATTCCAATTTTCAGCCTCCCTTCCTTTCGTTTCCTTTATCTCGGTTGCTTTGAGCATCTTGGGACCATTTTCTTCTGTGTTCTTACGATGAAGGTTCAACACTGCTAGCGACGATTACCAATCATTAAAAATGGATAGAATGAGAGCGGTGCTTTCGGAGCAATGATAGCCTGTGGCTAACACATTTACACTCACACAAACACACAAAAAAATGCTCAGCTGAAAATGCCGAAACATAAATTCACAAACAATACTGCAGGACAACATTTTTGAAACGCCATGGCTTTAGAAACACTCGTGCACGGGGATTGGGCAACACACACACGACCGCTCGTGTTCGCACGGTTCGTTTATGCCTCCGCTCAATAGCACACGCTAACTTTTTGACTTTAAGGAAGCACGCAGTTTAAATTCTTTTACATGGACACACTTGCAGAAACACCCACTCACGCGGGTCTGTGTACACAGGCAAAACCGAATGCACATACATATATTCAAAACAAACAAATTCTCCATCCACTTGCAGCACCGCATTATTGTGACACGCAGTTTGTACAGCTCTCGCATGGTTGCGCACAGAAAAGCTGTGCTCACACACAACGACGCAGCGCCACACACTTCCAGCTTACGCACGGACATTTACACACAAAAGGCACCCAAGCACAAAGTAATCCCCCCACTTCTCTCCATTACAGCTTCTGTTATAACTCCGACCCTAAGCATTCCTCTCTTGATGGCTAAGACAAACACTCAGCTACAGGTCACACACACACACACACTTTCTATTCTGTACAACAATTCCTCTTCTTCAGCTTGTGCAAGACTCATTCGGTTTCTGAAAACCTGTTAAAGTCAGAGAAAGCAGCACATAAGGGAAAGACGTGTAAGTGCATGAGATAAGGCAGCAAGAGGAGGCCCGGTTGTCAATTAGAGAGGAACACATAGTCGGGGACACTAATAAACAATCTGAGCCCTTTGACAAACTGGAGAGTAATTACAACTCAGGCTCTATGTGCTGTGTTTCCCTTGGTGTGTGTGTGTGTCTCGCTGTCTCATTTTTGCCTTAAAATCACATTAATGGATGAAAGTAGCTTCTCCTGCTGCTGACTCGCCGCTTTGAAATGGAAATGCGTCTCATTGGCTCCATATATAGAGTGAACACACACACTGGAAAGGTACACAATACACAGGACTTCCAAACACACTCACAGTAAGAGTGTAGGTGTGCTCCGACAGAGTCAGAAACACTTTGCCCTTAAACCATGAAACTAAGAGCGAGAAAAGCTGAAATAACACTAATGTAACGTTAACAGACACATTAGCCTGCTTAATGTTAGCCCGTTAGCCAGCTATTAGCCTACAGCTTATAGAAAATGTCATGCTAAAGAGCAGCGGCAAAGCAGAAATAACATAATAACAAAAGTGCTACAATAACAGACGCATTAGCCTTTTTATTTGGGCGGCTTTTAAGCTGCACCAGGACTCTATCATTTACTGCAGCGTCTTTATTTATTCTAGATAGTCTCCAACTTGCTGATGTGTGTGACCTTTAGCAAAACAACAAATCACTAGGAGCTGACCCTGGATGGACATCAAAGAGAGGTTTTCCTTTTCAGGAATGAGTTGTAGGAAGAAACAAACACGTCAATCTATACACGTCAGTCAAAGTCCAGAAACCAACAAAACAAAATGTTTCATCTCAAATTAAATTACTTACATCCATTTTACATTATGATTTTTTTTTTTGGAAACACATAATGATGTTTTTATTTCTACTTGACTGGATTTCTGGTTTAATAACCCACTTTAGGGTCCCAACCCCAACTTTACGCAAGACAAGGCATCTTTATTTGTATAGCACATTTCATACATGGAGGCAAATCAATGTGCTTTCCAGTAGCAAGTGTAGCATGAACATTAAAATCAACGTGACAGCACAATTAAAATACACAAATAAATTTAGATTAAATGAAAATACACAAATTAATTTCAAATTTAAAAAAAGACAAGCCGATACTGTGCAGAAGGTGCAGCATAAGAAACATTCGTTCATAGGCTGATGAATACATGAAAGTTTTCAATTTTGATTTAAACGTTTCTAGAGCTGGGGCACATTCGAGGTCATGAAGAAGCTGATTCCATCTGTGTGCAGCATAGTAGCTAATAGCAGCTTCACCCTGTTTGGTTCTGACCCGGGGTTCTACCAGCTGACTGCTTCCTAAGGATCTCAGAGCCCTGCTGGGTGTAGATCCAACAAGTATTTTGACCCCATTCCGTTGAGTGATTTATAAACTAGTAGAAGCACTTTAGGTATCACTAATCTGACATTTCCTGCTGCAGACCTTTTAAAAGTTTCTGGTCTGTTTCAAGTTGTGTGTCTTTCAAAATATGCCCATTTCATGTTCTGGGCAGGTTACAAAATCTAGTCCTGACCAAACTTCGACACGTGTGGTGGACTGTGGGGAGAGGCAGAAGGCAGCTTCAGAAACAACACTAGTAAAACTTTTACAGAGCGTGATAAATTCAGTAGAAGTACTTAAGAGGGTGATTTCTGAATGAAAAACAGCTGGTGGCAGGTGTGAGTGGAGATTAAGGGGTTCACTGGGCAAGAATATAAAAACAACATGATGCAAAGTAGAAGAACGCAACAATAAAACTAAAAAATATCCATCAGCTAGTTCCCTCAAGCAGCAATTTCAAAGAACAAAATCATTTTAAAACATAAACACGACCAGTCGATGCACAAAATAAATTAAATAGGTAAATGTTTAATTATAATTAAGGATCCAATAAATATAACTGATAAACTGGCTAAACCAGTAGTGTAAATCCCCAGTCACCACATGCTCCTCTAATCCAGAACCCCTAATTTGAATCAATGGATGATTAACAGTACTTCTGTAGAACACGAGGACACACTGAAGAGATAATTCATCAGCTACATCAGGTGTGCTGGAGACATGACATGACTAAAATGTAAAGGAAACTGGTCCTTGAGGACCAGGATTGACCCCACTGGCCCAAACCAATGCTACTGGTAAGGTTTGTAGTAATGCCAAGAATTATGGTTCCTTCCAGCTCACCAACAGGATCCTGCTCCTGGTTGCCAAATGGCTCCTTTAGCACTATTGATGTGTCACTTGCAAACAAAATCTATTGCTGCTGTCTGAGAGCCATTGTATTCCCCACCCTCAAGGATTATTCCATTAGGATACTAAAGGGGTGTGTGCTCCTGCATTGGTACACCTAATAGTTCTTGTATTTTTTGTACTAGATGGGTTGTGTAAAACTAAAGAAAAGAATAAAACATCTCTCAAACAGAAGATGTCTCTAATTGGTCCCTTGAATGAACCAGAACATAAATCTGGTTCATTCAAGACCAAATCACCACTAGTTTGTAGGTGATGGTTGTTTAGAATTTCATTAAAAGCCATTTTTACTTTAATACATTTGCAGTGGTCTCTAGTAGGAATGAATGCCTTGTAAGTCATACTCTGAGGACGAAAATCTCTGGTGTGCCTGTTTCAGGAACTAGAAGTGAGCCGGACCAGAGTTGAGCTGAACATGGCAGGATTTGGAGTTTTATTTCCTGATATTTGGACATCTCACCCAGTGTTGGGAGTAACGGCGTTCAGGCACAACACTGTTACTAACAGCGTTATTTTTAAGGTAACGGAGTGCTCTAATGAATTACTTTTCCCATCGTTGCAACGCTGTTACCGTTACTGGGTGGTGCGTTACTACAATGTGGTTGAATGAAGCGCAGCTGTGTCAGGCTTTCCGACAGCCACACCAATGATGTGTCTGCCGCAAACAAAATGGCTTTTAGAGCCGATGGGAGCAGGCTCCTTCTTGGAGGAGCTGGAGTGAGTGACACTGACTGTAGCTGCACACACACACACCCCATTCTACTCCAAGCCGGTAACAAACCGCACACCTTTAACGTCCGATCGCTGTGAAAGCAGGGAGGGTGGCGCAGAAAAATGCCTGGGACAATTATTACATTAACATGATGGGACCTCTAAATATTGGTTGGGACAAATCTGTAAAAGAGGAGGAAAGATAAATAAGCAGCGCTTCAAAAAGGTGAGGACATGAATGAAAGCTGTACAGGCCAGAGGATGGTGCTATGGCAAGCCATTTTAAAATGTAATCAACAATCGAACCTCTCTGTTATTCCTATTTGATATAGCAATAATCTAATTTATCCTAGCACTAATTGTATTCTTATTAGTCAAAATTGCAAATGAAGATACCAACAGCTATGTTGTTACTAGTAGAAATGATAATTAAGGATTTCCATGATAACAACTGCACTAGTAAGTTTGAGATATCTCAGAATCCCTAAAAACCTAAGGTGGCCTTTTTAACATTTATTAGTCAGACTGAATATGTATTCCAGATATAATTCTAATATTCCTGGTAGAAATTAACATTCCAGATATCCATAAGAACATTCTAACTGAATGAACATTTCAGATATCTGAAATGTTCAGTAAGAATCAGTTAAAAAAATCTTTGATGTTATAGATATTATAGAACCTAACTGCGTTATAGAACATAAAAGTAACGTCACAGTTACTTTTGCAATGTGGTAACTGAGTTACTAACTCAATTACTTTTTTGAAAAAGTTATTTGACACTAAAATTAATTACTTTTTTAACATAAGATGCCCAACAGGGATCTCACCTCTGATTGGCTAACAGCAACGTGACTCTACCACTGACTCTGTTTGCTCTGCAACGTTGATGTTTTATTTCCACAAATAACACAAGCCTGGAGGAGTTCTGCTGTGTGGTGGAGTTGCTAATGCTAACAGCTTCTACTAGCCGAGACGTTCTCTGCTGTTTCCTGGACGCTAAACCAACAACAGTCTTCCCCGTCGTGAGTCAAGATGGGTCAGTCCATGAATGCTAAGTGACAGTGTGACGTAGATCTGTCAGGATTTTCTAATCCTAGAGTTTCACCGTCTGTTTTCCGTCAGAAGCTAATGCAGGAGATAGGTGTAGGAGACTATTTTCATGTTCAGCCTGCATGAAAATCTCAGAGTGACCGATTATAATCAGACATAATTGTTAAAAATGGTTTTTCAGTGAAGTTGAACTTTAACAAGGAAAAAAGTGGAATTTATCTGAACAAAAGTCCTTTATGTGCTATGGCATATTCTTTTTTTTTTTTTTTTGCAAATACAAGGCAGCATTACAGCATGACCCAAAGCTGACACCATCCATTGCACAATTGTTAACACAGCAAACGAGCTGCAAGAAGAGGAAATTACGTATTTTAGAGGAATTGGTGAAAATGTACCATAGCTGCTGATGTTCTGAATAATCTGTCAAATTAAATTTGGATATTGGTTTTCATGGATGTCGTGTAGTCACACCAAACCGATCTTTCATTATGAACTCCATTTGAGAGGTTCATTTCATGCTTATTTTTAGAGCTGGCTGGCTGAGTAATCCTGTGTTATGAAATAACCCTCAGCTCCCACCACAGCGAGGCGTCAGCACAACAAGGTACAGAAAAACAGCCACTAAAGTGGCAGGATTCAAAATGTTTGATTAGCTCACAAGATATAATATTACTAGACACATCCAGGCCTTTTATGGGTTCAAAGATAAAAATCAGGATTAAAAAATGACCAAAAGAAAGTTGCAAACCTAGAAAAGAAGCCAAAAATGAAACAAGACATAGCATTTATTTATGCATGGCAATAAGTGGTTATGCCCCAGCTGGGCCAGCTGCAACACTTTTATGACGTTCATAATTCCAAGCTCTGTCTTGCTGTTTCACATGATGTATGCATGCTCTTTTATTTCCCATTCTCATGCTGCCCGCTCAGATTTTAAATGACAGAGAGATGAGAAATGCTGCCGTGCATGATGCAGTATTTATTACTAGCGTGAAATATTTGAGGCCAGTCATTAATATCAACACATTTTAAGGCCCTGTTTGTCCGTGCCTTTGGGTCACTTTAGCGGAATTCCCCCCAACGTATCGGAGTTATAAATTCAGCTCAGACAGAGTTATGATGTCATTACTTAATGCTAGACATTACGAGCTGAGTAACACAAGATGGAAAAGTCATTCCTGATTAATCGCGTCGGTTCGGGAATACATTTTCATTTTTCCCCTTTCACCGTGTCTCCTCCTACATTCAAGTGCCTCTCCCTCCTCTCTGTCCCCATCTCTCTTTAACACACTTGTTCTGGTCTCTGCCTCAATCGCTCTCTCTGTCTTCGCACACATTCCCGTTTCCTGTCTCAGTCTCTTTCTCACTGCCCCTCTTCGCCCCGTTTAGCGCACTGTATGTAGGCCAGGACTCTTTAAAAACTTCTGTCATTTGTACACGATAAAGACAGATTACCAGCTGAATTAACTCGAGCCGTTTTTGGGATGACTAGAAGAGAAGATTTCTCTCCAGCACCAGAAACATAAAGAGGAACTGTGTATTTCTGGTATGTTCTCCATTTGAGTTTAAACTTGAATCTGGGATATTAAAACTCTTTATAAAAGCATCACTTTGCAGAAAAAACATTAATTGCTTCTATTCATTAATTCAGTGAAAAGCTCTCTCCCTTGACCACATATCAAACACTGATTCTTTGCTCTCTGTTGAACTGTGTACTCTGTCTTAGTTAACTGTACTCTGTGTGTGTGTGTGTGTGTGTGTGTGTGTGTGTGTGTGTGTGTGTGTGTGTGTGTGTGTGTGTGTGTGTGTGTGTGTGTGTGTGTGTGTGTGTGTGTGTGTGTGTACACTCATCTCACTGGACATCTCAAAGCACCCTCAAGTGCCTGAAAATTATCAGTACTCAAAGAGAAGAGTCTCCTTTTGCTCTTTGTCAAGCTCTGTGTGTTTAAAACGTGCACGATCGTCGGTGTGACTGAGGAGAATCAATTACAACACAAGCACCTGAAAATGCTGAACAAAATTTTTACTCTCTTCATCTGCAGTGTGTGTGTGTGTGTGTGTGTCCTACTGTTATTCCCACTACCTTGAAGGAAAAAGTGCTATGTTCGTGATTTCATGCTTGTCATAAAAGAAAGAGCAGCAAAAACAATTAAAACACAAATCATCAGAGCTGCTTTGGCAAAGTTAAAAATATAAAAAAAAAACATGTTTGATAAATAGTTGATCAGATGAAAATCTGTAACTGAGGTAATGTATTCTATTCAAAAAGAGGGGAAATATTTATTCATCATTGCATAATTTAAAAATATATCAATATTGTGATATCAATGTGTTTCCATACCAATATCGCAAAGAATTATCATAAATCACAAGATGTAAATTATTTTATTTAACAGATGGATCCAGCTCCCCCAAATGGAAAAAGCTGTGAGCATAGTGACGACAGATCAAATCTGAAATAAAAAAATGGATCCTATAACTTATTGTTTAATGTTAATATAACAACTTTATCAGTCTCTTTTAAGTACTCAATTCTATAAAAACATAACAGTAATTAAGAAATAAAAAAATACCCCTGCTACGTCTAGGTATTCCAGAGGGTAGAAGACATGTAGGACTGAATATGGCGAAGTTTTGATGAAGGTCAATCCTAACACTCCATCTGGGCACTCCAAGCCCAGAAATGTTTTATGGAGTGACTTTAAAGTGACAATGTGCAGTTTTTACCAATAATCTCTGACAATATCCATCAAAATTATGTTGAAAATGAATAAAATGATGTCCAGTCATTGAAAAATATTGGCAGTTTTGTAACATATAACCATATAAATGGAGTCTAAAATACATAGGGCGTAGGTCTAAGTCTCTGGGGGATGCCATATTAGACGCCATATTCCCTTCTATGTGAGCCAGCTCGGGGTCATGCGCCTGCTGATGACGTCACACTAGATGATTGGCTGGACGCACGACTTACGGAAGTTACTTTACCACGTTTCAATTAAATTCAGTTCAAGAGTCGTCTCAAGGCACTTCACAAAGTAAACATTCCAATACAGTTCAGTTCAGTAAAAAAAGTTTCCTATATAAGGAACCCAGCAGATTGCTGGACACTGACTAGTGTTAGTGTCTTTTCAGCAATCCTCATACTAAGCAAGCATGTAGCGACAGTGGAGAGGAAAACTCCCTTTTAACAGGAAGAAACCTCCAGAGGATCCTGGCTCAGTATGAGCAGCCATCCACCACGACTCACTGGGTATTGAGAAGATAGAGCAAGCGCACACGCGCACACGCGCACACACACACACACACACACACACACACACACACACACACACACACACACAAACACACAAACAAACGACATATACTGTATATCAAGTAGTGTTTCTATGGCTGCACTGTGGTTCCTTAGTAGAAGTTCTATTTAGTAAGAGAAACTTTATTGCCTTTATCTGAGTGAATCTATAATTAATTCAACAGGTGAACTAGTAGTAGCACATTCTATGTTAAAGGAGTCATCACCTGAAATTTTCACTTTTCCACTTGAAAAAATGTATATAATGGCTTCCTAATGATTTTTCACTGGCCGAGAAGCCAATATTTAACATTGATGCATTTGTTTAATCTTGCCTTCTTCAACCAGCTCACATGCACCCCACGAGCACTCGCACTCCAAAACGAGAACTTGGGCTCTGGCCTATATGTCGTCACAAAGGCCAGATATAACCAAATATGAGGCCAGCAGCGAACAAACCAGCACAACAAAGCTCATTTCATAATGTGAAACGCATAAATTATGTCTTACCGTTGCTGATCCGTGTTACAGGGAAAAAAAAATTCCACTCGGTTTGTGTATTCGATCATTACAACAGCATGATGAGCCGATGCCAGGCTGTTTAGCTTGCTTTGTCCCATCTAGACCAGTGTTTCCCAACCCTGATCTTCAGGGCACACTGTCCTGCATGTTTTCCATGCTTCAGCACACCTGATTTAGATTGCCTCCTCAGGTGGTCATCACATGCTGCAGATGCCTGTTAATCACTCATTCATTTAAGTCAGGTGTGTGGCAGCAGGGAAACACTGGTGTTTTAAAGGGCAACATGGAAAACATGCAGGACAGTGTGCCTTGAGGACCAGGGATGGGAAACACTGATCTAGACTGTTTACAGATCTCCAATGCCGCATCCCATCATTTTCTGGTTTACGGCGCTTCGCCGAAAAAAAACCTCAACAACAAGCGAGGAAGCCATTACGCACGAGGCGAGGCTCGGGCTCGTACTGTTGGATCCCGTAGGTCACTGCCAGGTCGGGTTCAGTTATAACTTTTGTTATTTTGGAGCAAGATGCTGAAGCTGCTTCCTGCTTCCTTCCACCAATCACCGCGCCCCTCAGTCCTGCGCGCGTCCGACACAGCCGAAATATCGCGTGTGATCACGCGAGAAAATATGCCCTTTACAAAAATGGATCAGAAAAGCACATTTTTAATTTCTTTTTCCAATACAATTTATTTTGATGGTCTAAATGACTATAATAGGACGTAGATATCCACGGTTTCATAGGTGATGACTCATTTAAAGAAAGTGAAATGCACATTTGAAAACATTTAGGCGATAAGAAACGTGAATTTAATAACAAAACATATTTAATTTCCAAAACCTATGTGAAAGAACAGAATCAAAAAAGAGATGAACTATTTTTTGTCCGAGTGGTATTGCCGAAGTTTGACGTCATGTGCAGGCTCAGGACCCCGAGCAGATCTGGAACCTACACCACCAGAAAACTAGCATCAGCATTGCATTCTCTCGATGGAATTAACTGAAGGACTATCAAGGTCTGAGGAGTCACGCCGAGGTCGCGTGCTTTCTGCTCGGCAGGTAACAACATTTACCGTAATGTATTTTTAAACTACTGATAGTCACAGTGTTATGGTGTAAAACTACCCTGAAATGTATGTACTGCGCCCTATCACCAGGAAACTACACCCTGTCACTTTAAAGAAAAGATTTTAAAATGAAAAATCGATAAAACAGAAAAATAGGGATTCATACAATAATTAAACCTTTAAATGAAAAAAGTGTGTTAAAATGATAAATGACACACACTTGTATAGCGCTTTTCAGAGTCAGAGGACTCCAAAGCGCTTTACAGTGCTAGAATGCTTTAATAAAGAAACATGTAAATTTTGTCTCAAGCAGATAATTTGCAATTAATTTATGGGCTCCCTGTTTATTTTTGTGTATGTTAAAGTGGAAATTTGTAAAGGTAGCCATGAAAACGCAACAAATACTAAACAAAGAGAATATAAATATAATATTTAAGCATAATCTCATAGCTCCACTTTGAATTAAAGCAAACAAAAAAGGGTTTTCAGATATAGAATATTTTTCTGCTCAGCATGATGGTGTAAATGTCACAAATATTTTCTCTTTCTTTTATTTTTTTTTAACAGCCAAAGCTTGCATTTGTTGATTCGACCAAACTTTCTCCACCACATCAAAGGCTGTCTGAAAATAGAGTTGAAGAGGAAGTAGACCTTTCAGCGGGATAATAATCCACCTCACACAGGCAAATCCACCAAGGAATAGTTTAGAAGGAAGAAATGGCGGGTTAATGGAATGGCTGAGTCAAAGCTTAGGTTTGAATCTGTACTGAAATGTGGACGGACTTGAAAAGAGCAGAAATTTCAAAATAAACAAGTGGGAAAAAAAGTTCTCAGCTGAGGGCATTTAAATATATATTGATATAGATATATGGACATACAGATATCTATATCTATATATAGATATATATTTATATCTATATCTATATAAATATAGATATATATCTATATCTAGCTATCTATGTTTTAAAACTACTTTTAATAGGATCAATCATAACAATCATCCGATTGCACAAGCATATTTAGGAAAATAGATATATCACAAACCTTTGTATTATTCAGACCCAAGTAGACGCCAACCACTTCATTCTAATGTTCTACTTGATCAATCAGCCACAGTAATAGACAGTGCTGCTGTAAAAGCAGAGAAGAGCTGCCAAGCCTCAATGTCTAAGCAGGGCAAATGGCAAAAAAATTAAAATAAATTATAGAAATTAATATAGGGGAAAAAAGCAAATAAAGAATACTGAATTTATTCCCAAGGTTTAGAAAGTCATACAGGTAAACTGCTGTTACCGTGTTGTTGTTTTTGCTATAATACAATTTATTTTATACAAGTTCAGGGTTCATTATTTTCTACATTTTTTAACTGAACATGAAGTGAACATTTTTTATGGTTTCTTCATTTGTTGTTGCTTTAGTCTGACACTGCAGCACACAAATGTTACTAACATGTCCTTCCTGTATTTAATGTTTTGATACTTTCACACATCGTTGTCCATTCTGATCCACTGTCATGTGCGCCTCTGAGTTTTGATTGGGCAGTGTGTGTGTGTGTGTGTGTGTGTGTGTGTGTGTGTGTGTGTGTGTGTGTGTGTGTGTGTGTGTGTGCGTGCGTGCGTGCGTTAGGGTGACCAGATCCCAACTCGCCAAATGTGGGACAGAGACTACTCAATGTGGGACAACGTAAAATTCCAATTTAACAAGATAAAGTTAAAAAGTAAAAAAAAAAACTTATTTTCTGCCATTTAGCTCCAACATCACTGGTAAATATACATAGTTATTATAATTATTATTATCATCATATATTTCATGTACTATATATTCTATTTGAATTCAACTTGAACAAGCAAAAATTTTCAGACTATTTCACAGCTCCTCTCATTACCACAGCTTAACTCAGGCTCTTTGGACCTTCTAGTGGTTCTGATTAGCTTTAGCTAAAAGGATTTTAAACCCATCAACTAATTTTAATAATATAAAAAGGCCCACAGTATAAAAAATATGCAGGTTTTAGCAGCTTTTCAGAGTTTTCATTGAATATTTTCCATAACAGAATGACAGTAAAAGTACCAGTAACAATTTTAGATCTATTTAAGTTTGTTTTTAATACATTTTCCAATAAAATCAACAAATATTCATACTTTTTTGCTATTTTTTTCTTAATTCAGAAACAAAATGGTGTTGTTTTTTTCAAAAATGACAACACATCTTTTCTAGTAAATATTTAGGGGAGAGAGAAAAAACATCACTGACTTAAATCTGAAGAAATTCAGATCTAATTTAACAGGGTTCCTTAGAATGACTTTTCCTCAAATTTCTGAGAAAAATAATGAAGGCTTACATTTAATTCTCTCTTTAATGTGCTTTAAAAGAGTTTAGCTTGTATGTATTTGAAATAAAAATAACTCCAGCACCTTGTGTGTGTTAGAAACTCGTTTGGGACCTGTCTACTTACTGGGAACCTGCTTCAGTTCAGACCAACATATTTTTGTGACTCTTGGATTCTCTGCTCTGTTTCATATCAGACTCCGCGCCGTGACACAAAAATGACTCTGAGAAACAACACAAAGACCCTGACAGAGTCTCAATGAACACTTTTAACCCACGAGTTTATTCTAACAACATTTTCGCCACGGTGTTCATCTTTCCTCCGTTCTCGCTGACGCTTCTGTTTTGGTGGTTCGGGTGAGCGCCCCAAGCGCTCCGGACCGGCGTTAAAGTCCCGCCTCCTGGTTCCACAGCGTTTATGCAAGATTGAAATTCGGAACGGGAGACTGTCAATGCGGGACATTGTCTCAATTTGCGGGACGTGTGAAAAGTGATGAAAATGCGGGACTGTCCCGCACAAAGCGGGACATCTGGTCACCCTAGCGTGCGTGTGTGTGTGTGTCTTTTCCCATGTGTGATATTAGTATGCCAAGCAGGAGGACAGACAGCTAGTTCCAATATCTTGTTGTTTGGCATTGATTCAATGTCAGCTAATTGTCACCTTGTGCATGTACTTTAGTAGGGGTGTGTGTGGTGTGTGTGTGCGTGCATTCAGGTCTAAATGTTCCTGTAAATTTTAAAAACCTCTGAAAAACAGACTTTTAATCAGCCTTCGCTTTGAAAGGTGAATGTAAATAAGTCAGCAGGGTGATCTGCGTGTCGGGGTGTGTGTTTGTTTCTTTTAAAAAGCGTGTGTGCAAGTGATTAAACACGTGCTTCATAGTCCCAGTGGGAGACTAAAATCTCAGGCATGTTATTCTGAAAGGTGTGTGTCTGTGTGTGTATATGTGTGTTCCAGAAATGTCCTTTGTACAATCCCCTGTAGAGTATAACAATATATCAATTATAATAGAGTTTGCTGGGTTAAGAGGGAATCATCATCACAGTTGGATATTTTTCTTCTCAACCTGTTGAATGTTAACTGATAGAGTTTATTTGTTCTCACTGTCTGAGTTTTTATATATAAATGTGAACATCTGACACTGAAGCAGATCGACAGAACTGCAAATTTTGGATTTTTAAATAGAATATTTAAAAAGTCTCCACGTTTTACTGCCACATAAAGGCATGTGAGCAAGGTGAAAGTAACGTGTGACATCTTTTGACACTTGCACGTTGAAACTTAATGTCATTTACAGAGTGATGTCATATCTAAAGGGCTGGCAACCATTTGGGGTTTGAGGATTGACTAAATGATTTATTGCCACCCTCCCTTCTGTCTCTCCAGATGTCTGCATGCCCTTTAATTTTCTCATAGCTTGTCTTACGATGTGTAATTACCTCTTCGGTAACTCAAACACTTTATTTGTGACCATAATAGTGCTATTTTTAGCGAGGTAAGTCACGTTTAAGATGGATAATCTGATATAAAGTTGGTGCATGTGAACTGTAAACGGTTATCTCTGTAAAACTTGTGAAAACTTGAGATTATAAAGCTGATACTCTGAAGGAAAAACATTCACACACACATACACACACTGAGATTGGATTGAAAGTTAAATCATAGGTGATAAGAAGCAGTTGCTTCAATCACAAACAGCTTAAAAGCCCCTCTATCATATTCATCAACACATACGATTCCCCCTTAATCACACTTTCACACAAATCCCTTTATTTCCAGCCTGACAGGCTGCATGCGTGGCAGGGAATGCAGATAAAGATACCACTGCTAGCTACACACGCGCGCACACACACACACACACACAATACAAATGCATGCAATCCAAAGTAGAGCAAAGTTAAACACAGAGGATGCATGCAAGCCATTTTCTGTCACAGTTAATCAAACACACCAAACACAGTTTTGTTTATTTCAAGGAGCAGAATTTGCAGTGGAAGTAAATGACAAGTGCACACAAAGAAGCTATTGATGAACAGAGTTGGTTGTCCCACCAGACCAGGAGAATTGGAACACTTCCTGCTTCATCTACCTGCATCAGCCCCTGTAACACAGACCTGTAGGACTGCTGACACACAGGACGAGTCTCCTCTGTGACTCCACAAAATCTGCTTCAACTCCACGAGCCTGGGATTTCCTCTCCACGAGCACCCCCCTCCCCCTTATCATTTGTAGACATTAACACATGTGGCTCATCTTTCCCCAAGATGACTTTTAACTATCTGAGATGTGAAATGGGACTTAAGTGGGTTGTTTTATTGGTTGTGGATGTCAGCTCAGTGCAGAGGGCCTGGACTAAAAGAGTAGAGCATCCTCAGGCTGCAGAGAAGATGGGTTCAACTTGACCATCCCTTCAGAAACACAAAACAGCGCGTGCATCACAGCCACCGCACGAGCAAACACACATACCAACGCAGTCTGAAGCAACGCCACGCATTTAGCTTCAGTTCCCATCGCGCACGCGCACACGCAAGCCGCCCAGCCGCAACACAGTGATACCTTCTCAGACACGCGCTCGCATCCCTCGTGCAGACAGGCTGAAAGCCTCCAAAACTCACCTTTGGACGGGAAGAAATTCCCCACGAGAATCCCCAGCAGGAGGAGAAGCGGGAGGTCGCGTCTCAGCCCTCCCGTTTTCTTCACGTTCAGCCTCCTCCTCGGCACCAGCAGCATCCCCGGCGCTCCCAAATCCGTCATTTCGCTATTTAGTAAATCCAAGCTGGCTGAATTTAAAAGTCCTCTCCCCACCTTGCCGCTCTGCTTGGCTGAAAGAAGCGGAGGGGGGGTTAAAAGAGGAAGGCAGCCCCCCTCCTCCTTTTTCTTTCGTTTCTATACCAACAAGAAAAGAAAAGAAAGAAAAAATAAAAAAAACAGCAACTGGAGATCAATCACGAATATCCCTCACGCGCACGTCCATGTTCGTGTCTGGACAGGACAACCGGTGGTGGGTCGGCGGTCTGAGGTCGGACAACACGCCGCTGGTGTGAGCTGTCATAGCAGAGAGGAGCGGAGGACAGGAACGGAGAGAGGGAGAGAATTAGAGGAGAGAGATGGTCGGTAGGTCCGCACAGCACGGCGCGCGAGCAGCGACTGAGACCGGAGAGGGAGGGAGGGAGGGAGGGAGAGAGGGAGGGAGGGAGCCGAGGTGAGGTGAGGGGGTGAGCACGGTAGGGAGAGGAGAGGAGAGGCAGCCGCAAAGAGAGAGGCAGAGGTTGGTCTGAGACGTGAAGTAAGGAAAGAACAGAGGAAGGAGACAAAAAGGAAGAAAAGTGTGGAGAAAAAGAGGAGAGGCAGGTGAGACATGGAAGAACTGAGGTGAGGTGAGGAATTAGGGGTGAGGATGAGAGGATAACAGTTTCAGGCAAAACTAAAAGAGGGAGAAAATGAGGGAATGGAAAAAACAAAGAAAATGGAAATGGAGAAAAAAATCAAGGAAGCAAGCAATTAATTAATTATTGGGGGAAATAGCGGATGTAGGTAGGCTATAGCAGGAGGGTGACAGGAAATTAAAAAGGTCGGGACAGGAGAAAAGACAGGAAGAGGTAGGAACACAAAAAGAACGATGGAGATTAAAAAGAAAAAGCAACAGAGCAAAAGACAAAAAGGCAGAAGAAAAGCAAATAAAAAGATAACAAGTGGGATAAATTAGATAAAGAGAGCATGGAAAACAGAAAGTGCAGAATGCTGCTGATGCATTACAAACAGAAACTGAACATTTTCAGAGCATCATCCTAAAAGGTCACCTGATGCCTGAGAACATAACACATTTATTTCTAGTGACTCCGTTCCAGATCCTGTAAACATCACCTGATGATGTGTGTGTGTTTGCACCCCAAATAAAGCTAGGAGCCAGTTATTGATCCCCAGTCCCTCGTGGCATGTGCAAAGGATCACACTAACAAGATTACAGCGCTGCAAACACATCATGAAGAATTATCCTGCTGAGCCACTAAGAGGACCAACAGCAGCATCATTCACACGTGCATCACACATGTAGCTCCCATCAGCTTCAAGACAGAACTAATCACCCACAGATCCCACTAGAAGTTTTCCAAGAGACGAGTAAGGAATTAACACTTGTTGCTGCTGTGACATCAACCGTCTACCCACTCCAGCTTAAAAAATTCAGTTATAAATGATTTTTTTTTTTAAATGACATTTTTTACGTCTTTATAAATTTGGAAAGATGTCATGGAAAATGCTTAAACCGTTATTCGGTCTGGCTGGGAATATTTTCATAAATGGCCCTATGCGTGTTTTCCATATGCTGAAATTATCTGCAGCTCAAGTGTCCCAATTTTCATAGCCGAAGCATGAAAAAACAATTAATAACAGAATTTGAGCAAATCCTCATTTTGAGTCAGACCTCCAAACAATCCCCTTGGGTGCTTTGACCACATGGTAGAGGATTTGTGGGCTCCAACAGCCTGCCTTTTCCCTTTTCGTTAAAACATTTTTCACAATAGATTTGTCACTAATCTCTCATCTTGTTAATCCACTTAAGTACATGTCTTGTTCTGACAGTTAACCATCTTAACTTTGGTACCATGCCTTTGCACGCTGGAGTGTGTGATTGCCACGTGGTTTTTTTATGTGTGTGCTTGGCAGCTGTTAAATGTTAGAACGTGTGTGTTTTAGTGAGCGACTCTGCTAATGTGTGTGTGTGTGTGTGTGTGTGTGTGTGTGTGTGTGTGTGTGTGTGTGTGTGTGTGTGTGTGTGTGTGTGTGTGTGTGTGTGTGTGTGTGTGTGTGGGTTGAGCCATTTCACAGCATTACTGTGAGTCATCCATCAAGCTGGTAGCTCTCTGTGCATTGGGATAGTTTGTCATTTTATATATATTTAGACAAAAAATTGTCTGGTGTTGGGAGGCTTTAGAAAATCAAAAAAGGGTTGTTTTCAATGCAGATGAAATGGATGTTTGATCCTATAAACTAATGCAGAGAGAGAGAGAGAGAGAGAGAGAGAGAGAGAGAGAGAGAGAGAGAGAGAGAGAGAGAGAGAGAGAGAGAGAGAGAGAGAGAGAGAGAGAGAGAGAGAGATGATAGATAGATAGATAGATAGATAGATAGATAGATAGATAGATAGATAGATAGATAGATAGATAGATAGATAGATAGATAGATAGATAGATAGATAGATAGATAGATAGATAGATAGATAGATAGATAGATAGATAGATAGATAGATAGATAGTTTGGATTCAGCACCAAGGATAGCTCCCTAATGAAGCTTGGTGTTGTAACGCTGCCATCTGCTGGTCAAAGATAGACTGCAGGATAAGGAAAACCTTATATTTTGACACAAATCCTGAAATACTGTAAACACATACGTTGTTCATCATTTCTGGAATAAACAGCACTAATATATTTGTTTTTTTTCTCATTGTCATTAATCCCTGAGTTTTTTCTGGAGCTTTAAAGAGATAAGTGATGCCCATGTCTGGTCCTTGGATATAAATTTCATTGCAGATTTTTAAATAAGTAGTTCTCAAACTTTTGCAGAACTATCTAAGAAAATACACAACCCATCAATTACCATCATTGTGACAAACATTAAAAACTAACAGCTAAAAGCAGAAAATACTGAAGAATCATCATTTTATTGCAGTTTACAATATTTCTTTGCATTTTTTATTCATTCGAGATGGTACAAGTTGTAATTTAATATAGTGCAATAAGATATATATTAATCATAATATAATAATGAAATAAAAGTGATGTAAATGAATGTCTTTTCATACGAGCACTCAACAGCCTCTCTTGGCAGATCGTCAACACGTTCTAATCCTGCATCGTCTCATATCCCTCCATCCCTTGAACAAGCTTGTTTGGGGTTTTTAAGCTTGTGCTGAAACATTTAACAGATCAAGTATCTGACATGAACAAGCAAACTCACTCTGATCTATTTGATGCCTAAATCTACCCCGAAGACCAACTGGCTAAGAGGCACACACACCAAGGCCAAATCAGCCTTGGCTTCTAGGATGACTGAGGGTGTCTCATGGTAATGACCAAAGCTGATGGATCCAAAGCCCACTGGTAACCATGTTTTACAAGGTTCTAATGAACCTAAATATGCTTAAAGGTGTTGAGCACTCAATTACTCAATACATTTGCAGTGGTCTCTAGTAGGAATTAATGCATTACTCTGGGGAAAACAAGCTCTGGTGCACCATTTACAGGAACTAGCGGAGTGTCAGATCAGAGCTGAGCTTCAGACGACAGGATTTGAAGTCTTATTTCCTGATATTTGGACATCTCGCCTCTGATTGGATAACAGCAACGTGACTCTACCACTGACTCTGCTTTCCAACATTGATAACACAAACCTTGAGAAGTTCTGCTGTGTGGTGGAGTTGCTAATGCTAACTGTTAGCTTCTACTAGCCGAGACGTTTTCTGCTGTTTCCTGGACGCTAAACCAACAACAGCCTTCCCCCTTGCGATTCAAGATGGGTGAGTCCATGAATGTTAAGTGACAGTGTGATGTAGATCTGTCAGGATTTTCTAATCCTAGAGTTTCACCGTCTATTTTCTATCAGAAGCTACTGCAGGAGATAGGTGTAGGAGACTATTGTCATGTTCAGCCTGCATGAAAAACTCAGAAATAATCGTTAAAAAACAGTTTTTTCTGTGTTCAACACCTTTAAATCTCCCAATAAAGTTTTAACATTTTAATTTTGTACTTTTTTGACTCCCTGATTGAAACAGTTTTGACCTTTGGTCTTCTTCATCTTCTTCAAGCAAAGACAAACAGACTTAACCTTGATTGAAAGGCATTGTTTAAGATGGTTATGAATTTGTTCATGAAAACGGTTTTGTTCTTCACATAAAGAAAAACTTGAGATCACTTGAATCAAAAGTTCTTAATTTTCTTTTATTGCAAGTTGGTAAGACTTCTAGTGTTGCTTAAGCAACGAGCACATCGGTTAACCATCGTCTATCTACCAAGGCTCTAAAAATCAAAACTACAGCACAACACTAGCCTAGTGAACTAGACCAATTCTTGCTTTGCAGAGTTTGGTCTAGGCACGCTTCATTGGAAACCTCGCAGCCCAAACCACTGCTGTGTTTATCCAATCACAACTCGCTATAGTTTTGGTTGGGCCAATCACAGCGCTCTATATCATGGGCCAATCACAGAGCGGGAGTAGCCGATGACGTCAGCGCTGCGGCCGCGAACGCCGCGAACCCAAGCAACATGGCGGCAACTCGGAAAACACGTTCGTTTGAAACGGCTTTGTCATCAACATTGGATTATTTAGACTCCAACGTGCGTAAGTCTGTCTGATATACTTAGCGGCTTCTTATTTTTATCAAACAAAGTAGTGCAATGTCCCAGTACACCTGATATTCGCGTGTTTTTCATACAAAAACGACAGAAATCATTGAAGCTAGACGCTATTAAAGCCTCCCGCTTTTCCGTCGCCGTGATTACGTCATGTTGTTCGTCACTCTGATTGGTCCTAGCGCTATCCAATTGCGTGCTGACATTTTGAAAGACAACCGTAGATCCCGCCTCACGACTGAGAGCCGTCAATGGTTCGTGGCCAGACTATATATTCACATATATAGGATGGCTTGCCAGGCTAGCACAACACAACTTCTTACTTTAAAACTTTAAACTAAAGTCAATAATCAATATATCAAACCTATCCTGACAATCAGTGAAACTATTTTACGTACGCTGTTCTAAGAACCCGAGCGTTAAAGAATAATAACCCTCTCTAATGACGTCTGTGCCGACGGTGAAAGGAAACAACAAAAAGAAAAACATTATTTCTCCTGGCCTTTTCCTTTTACGTCATCATGCTGAAAAGTGAAAGCACACCCAGATTCAAACGGTAATTCTTTCTGAAGAATCTTAGGGAGGAAAAACAGTTTAGCTTGTTTTTTATTCTGCATTTTTCTTCTCAAAATCAGAAACTTTTTTGTAGTATTTATTCACAAATTAAGCAAAATTCTCATTAGATGTTGAAAGTAACACCTTCACTCATGAAATAAACACCAGTAGAGGTGAAAAGGCTCATAATGACAGCGGCAGTCACGTAATTTACAGTTTGTAAAACATTAAAAATCAACAGTAAGCAATCAAAGGCAGAAACAAGGTTTGTAGAATATTTATTTAAAATGATTTATGATCATATCATTGAGGGCTGAAAGTAAAGAGCTTCGGAAAAAACATAGATTACTTCCAAATTATACGGGATTGTTTGCAACCACTGCACTCACATCAGTTAAATATTTAGATTTATATGGATTTAGTCACAAATCTTCTTAAGCATTTAAAATGACTACTGGAAGTGCTCATTTGCATTGTAAGAAAAATGTGCTTTCATTAAAATAAATAATACAGACGAACAAACAGGAGAACACAAGCTGGATAAGTTATTCCGGAGACTTCCCTGTAAATATTCCCAAACAGCTCAACAATTGCTGGAAAGTAAAAATGAATAGTTTTTATTATTTACAGCCTCCTGTTGTGTTGTTGTTGAACACTTTGTGAGCTTCTGGATAACATCTAAATCAACACCCGCCCTCTTAAGGTTGTTCTGTGCAGTTAATCTAATAAATTGGTTGGTCAGCATTTCGTTCCAACGGATATAATTTCACTCGTGATGTTGTTGGTGCTTTAATTCTTCATCAGAGTTCATTTAATGTTGTTGAACAACAGAAAAGTTTTGTGAAAAACTTTATGCCCACTAGATCTAACGTCCTTGGGCGCGTCTTCAACATAAAACGGACGATTTATGCGTTTTAAATGAAATTTAAATAATTACTAATGCCATCTCTGAGTATCTGGAGCTGCTTGACAGGTAGAGATGGAGAGTCACCTCAGCATTAAATCCACTCACATGTTTTGAGGGTTATTGTGATTGTTTTACCAGTTTCATCTCATCACAAACAAGAATATTTACTTTTTCAGTGAAGACTAACAAATTGGGATCTCAAATACAATTATCACAACAATTCTGTTCATTTTTTCACTATATTATATTTTTCTAGTCATATTTGTATTTTTATTTCTGGCAGATAGTAGGGATGTTCAATATACAGTAAGCTTTTTTTTTAACTGATATACACTCACCGGCCACTTTATTATGTACACCTTGCTAGTACTGGGTTGGACCCCTTTTGCCTTCAGAACTGCCTTAATCCTTCGTGGCAGAGATTCAACAAGGTACTGGAAACATTCCTCAGAGATGTTGGTCCATATTGACATGATAGCATCACGCAGTTGCTGCAGATTTGTCGGCTGCACATCCATGATGTGAATCTTCCGCTCCACCACATCCCAAAGGTGCTCTACTGGATTGAGATCTGGTGACTGTGGAGCTATTTGAGTCCAGTGAACTCATTGTCATGTTCAAGAAACCAGTCTGAGATGATTCCAGCTTTATGACATGGAGCATTATCCTGCTGGAAGTAGCATCAGAAGATGGGTCCACTGTGGTCATAAAGGGATGGACATGGTCAGCAACAATACTCAGGTAGGCTGTGGCGTTGCAACGATGCTCAGTTAGTACTTAGGGGACCAATGTGTGCCAAGAAAATGTCCCCCACACCAGTACACCACCACCACCAGCCTGAACCGTTGATACAAGGCAGGATGGATCCATGCTTTCATGTTGTTGACACCAAATTCTGAACCTACCATCCGAATGTCGCAGCAGAAATCGAGACTCATCAGACCAGGCAACATTCTTCCAATCTTCTGTTGTCCAGTTTTGGTGAGCCTGTGTGAATTGTAGCCTCAGTTTCCTGTTCTTAGCTGACAGGAGTGGCACCCGGTGTGGTCTTCTGCTGCTGTAGCCCATCTGTCTCAAGGTTCCACGTGTTGGGCGTTCAGAGACACTCTTCTGCATACCTTGGTTGTAACGAGTGGTTATTTGAGTTACTGTTGCCTTTCTATCAGTTCATACCAGTCTGGCCATTCTCCTCTGACCTCTGGCATTAATAAGGCATTTTCACCCACGGAACTGCCGCTCACTGGATGTTTTCCCTTTTTCGGACCATTCTCAGTAAACCCATCTAGCACCAACAACCATGCCACGTTCAAAGTCACTTAAATCACCTTTCTTCCCCATTCTGAAGCTCAGTTTGAACTGCAACGGATCGTCTTGACCATGTCAACATGCCTAAATTCATTGAGTTGCCACCATGTGATTGGCTGATTAGTCATTTGCGTCAACGAGCAGTTGGACAGGTGTACCCAATAAAGTGGCCTGTGAGTGTATACTTATACCCATATATGTGGAGGCCCCCCACTCATAAAATAAAGAACTAAATTATTTTAGGTAACTAACAACACATATTTCCTATCATACATACTTAAACTTTAAACATTATCTGTACAAAATATGACAAATACTTTTTAAGTCATATTTTGACATTTAGAGAGAGGAGAAGCAGCTAAAGAGTTTAGTGTCTAATTTGTGCATGGTATGTAAATGTGTCATTAAAAGAGTAAAAACTGATATAAATAACGTCCCATGTTACATTTTAATGCCAATAATTGTGATAATGTTGGATGTCCCTATAACTGGAAAGGCTGAATAAACGTCCTTCAATGGAATTCCATATTTTCTATTCGGGGTTGCAGGAGGACGATTAGAACAAATAAAGATGTGAGGAGGTATCACAATTAATCCTCATCTACAGACTAAACGGTGTAACCCTTTGTTAGTCTCCTTGTGGCTAATCAGAATGTTCTACCTCACACACCTGGCTGATTTGGGTGATGTAAACACCTGAAGACCTCAAATCTGTCCATATAAATCCTCCATTCAGTCTCTCTGTTTCCCCACATTGGTGTTAAGTTTGCACCTTATATTTTAAATGTTATTTAGAGGCTAGTTTACAATCAATAAATTGTATATTATTAACTTTGACATAGCCTTTTTTATTACCACCTGTGCCAGTTTGAAACACTTTTGTTGGCTTTTCTTTGGCCACACAGTCTCTTTACATTTTTGCTTTTAGGTTAAATCAACAAATACGGTCATCTTAAGATGCCAAATGCAAAAATAATTGTGCAGAATGACAAACAGAATCAATGTTCTTATTTTTTAAATAATTTCCATAACTGCAAAAAGGCAAACATAAACCCTCCTGAAACATCAAAGCTTTGTTTTTTTTTATCCAAAACTTGATCCTAGTGCTTCTTTATAAATGATTGGTGAACAGCATGCTGATGCAGAGGTAGAATTACAGTTACCGTACAGAGTAGGAAGTCTAACAATAAAGACAGACTACACATTCCTGATAATGGTGCAATTACTTTTCTGATTTGCCCAGAGGGACATCTCATTACTAACATAGTGACAGAAGAGGAGAGCCGTGAAAACACACAACAAAACAGCTGGAGCCAGAAATGATTTTTCATAACTACGTGACCTTCATTGTGCTCGTCATCATTTTTAATTTTCCTCTTCTCTGAGAAAGCGTCGACAAAGGAGTCGCTGCCTTTTTTAATAAAGAAGTAAGACACATTTTCTTTGACCGATCATATTGGACGAGCTGAGCTGTTAAGGCCATTTTCCAATAATTACCTATGACAAAATTATTTCTTCAACATGTGGCCGATGGAGCAGGGTAAAGAAATACTGTTTTTAAATGATCAGAAGAGGATCTATGCCTCAGTATGCTAGCTGCGGTGAGTCTGGGTCAACAAAGGAGGACCTTAATTTACTTAACTTGAGTCCCTGAAGGCTAAAAAAACAGGACGTTTTAATGAGTCCAGATTCAAGGTGAGTCTCTGTATTTATTTAACTCGACAGCAAAAAGTTTTCAGACATCTTTTTTTTTTAATATAAGTATGTTGAACTACTTTGCGGCGCTGGCTCAAGTCCAAGTTTCCCTCTGAGTGTCTTTAGATTCAAACACAATTCCCTGTCTGGAGGGAAATTATGTGCCGTGTGTGTGTGTGTGTGTGTGTGTGTGTGCGTGCGTGCGTGCGTGCGTGCGTGCGTGCGTGCGTGCGTGCGTGCGTGCGTGCGTGCGTGCGTGTGTGTGTGTGTTTGTGTGTGTGTGTGTTTTACTGAGTTAATAAAGAACACACCTGCCCTCCTGTAAGTTAAACATCAGGCCTTTTAGGATGATGATAGATGGGAGAGAATTTGAAATTAAAAATGTGTAGTGTAGGAAGAAAGATCAAGTAGATGCTGCAGTTTAGCAGAAAAATGTCACTAAGGTTGGTTATGTATTCATGTTATGATTTAAGAGATAAGTTAAAAACTTCCTCTATCTGGATCTGGACCATTACTCCCTCCGGCGCCTTCAATTGGTCCAAAACGCAGCGACACGCCTGCTCACTGGTACCACACGACATGATCATATAACCCCAGTCTTGGTCTCATTGCATTGGATCACTTTTTATTTCAGGATCCGTTTTAAAAATTTACTTTTTGTTTTTATATCCTTGCACGGAATGGCTCCTTCCTACTCCCTCCTACAGCTCCGAGCTGCTGACTCCCATGTTCCAACCTGAACCAGGCGTCCTAGCTCCCAGGCCCTGTTAACCATTCCAAGATCTCGTCTTAAGACCCGTGGTGACAGGCTGCCTCTGACCTAAATGATGGAATAGCCTGTCTTTGCGTTTAAGTGCTTATTGTCTTGAGCATGTTAAAGCAACATTCTGCAACTTTTACACCTTAAAATTATGCATTTTTGTAAATTTTTTGCATCATACTATTATCTATTATGTTCATTTTCATACCTGTGATAGTGTTGGGGGGTCCCACGTCTGTTTACTGCACTATACAGTTTTTGAGCTTCGGGTAGCCGCCGGAAGTACTGACTGGGTGTCGGTTTACGGCAGTATATGGCAAGCCAAAGGGATAAAAAAAAGCGCGCGTTCTAAACGCGCGTTATGTCCGCCACCATGTGCGTCTTGAACGTGCGTTTTGACGCCAAAGGGGGCAAAAACTCACGTGTTCTAAAAGCGAACATTATGTCCGCCAAAACGCACGTCTTGAACGAGCGTTTTGGCGGACATAATGTGAGTTTAGAACGCGCATATTTTTTTATCCCTTTGGCTTGCCATAGTTGTATAACGTAGACTCGCTGTAGCAGCGGCAGATTCACCAAAGAAAGCTAGAAATCCCTTATCAGAGGAATATAGGAAAAGAAAAGAAGAACGTGATAGAACAAGAGCAAAGACCAGAGTTATTATTGGGCCGTCTTTTCCTCGCTGGAGAGCTCTTTTAGAAAGAAAGGCATGAACTACAGACTCTAACCTAGCCGTGCTGCTAATGGCTAGGTAAGTAATAAATGATTTCATCGGAGTTATTGTGTTTGGTCGGGCATAAAGTAGTTATACAGTCCTGATAAAACTATTTATTCAATGTGTGGAGGTGGAAAAGTTTGTTTTCGTTGTTCTGCCTGACATTAGGAATGTAAACATGCCTCTTATGCCCGAGAGAGAGATTTAATGTTACGACAGTGACGTTACGCAGCAAGCCTCTAGAGGGCGACAGAGACCATATAACTGCAAAGTTGCGGAATGCTGCTTTAAATCTTTAGTGAAAATGCTTTTTTTTTAGTCTAGCTTTTAATGCAAGTTGACTCGGGCATTTCAGCTTTACTTTAGATAGGTTTTAGCTTATTTGTTCTTACTATTTTTCTGTGTCTCTTTTTTTTTTATTGTAGCCACATTTTTAGTCCTTTACTGCTTTTATTGTTTGTTTTTGTTGTGCAGCACTTTGGGGCAGTGTGAGCTGCTAAAAATGTACTATATAAATAAATGTGACCCTGACCTTAAAAACGGTATAAAAACAAGGTTTTTAATGAATATGATGGAAAGAAACGAGTAAAGGAGATGTGAAAAGAGGACAAGAGGGACATAAAATGTGTGTTTACCCTTTATGGAAAAAAGTCTCCATCTTTGAGTAACACCATGGGTGGAGACTTATTTCAGCCACACTTACACACTCATCTATACAGGTTATCAGCAAAAAAATGTTGATTTAGACGTTACTCGCTCTTTAACTTCTCCACCAACTAAACATGACTTCATGACTTGGTGACACCTGCATATGTTCAACACAACCCAACGTTCTTAATGAAGTGTACAAAACATCCAAACTAATTGCTGATATTATTTTTCCCCACAGATTTTGGGTTCCAGCAGAAACTTGAACTGGTTACGGGGCTGCAATAATTAACACCTCAGTCAGCGGGTTAGTTGTTTGCTGCTTCAAACGGTTTTTATACAAGCAAATGGCTACAATAATAACATGAAATACTTCTGCTTTAAGCTAAAATGCTAAATTATTCAATAGAATTAAACAAAGAGAAAGTGTTTGATTATCTAGGATAATCTGGGTTTGCTCAACTGCAACATTTGAAGGCTTAAAGCAACACTTGAATCCTAAATTGCCACAATAAGTTGTTAAATTTATACATTTAGTCCAATATTTATCTTACTTTATCTAGTTTTACTGGATTTTAGTGGCATTGTTTGCTAAAGCAAATGTGGTAAGGTCCTGAACGTTCTTGAATATTTAGAAATTACTTAATTTATTGTGTAATAAGAATTTTTTATATGGATCAATTTAACATTTCTCTTCAATTCCCTCAAATTTCTCTAATATGAGAAATTATAAATGTATTTCTCGGGAGTTATTTATCATTTTAAATTAAAAACTTGTCAACAGAGGAACTTGAACCTTTTGTTGTGATCTTAAGATCATCTAAACCCTGACCAGAGTTCATCTTTGTCTAATCGAATTCATTAGGAATGAATTCAAAGTCATACATTTCTCCTTTGAATGTCTCACAAATTACTGTTTATCAGAAATAAAGCTAAAAAAAATAAAGATTTAGATTATCATTATTATCACCACTAAACCTGTAATTATTTAAAAACCATCTGCTGAAGAACATAAATCAAGTCAAAAAGCAGTTGGCTCTATTCTCAAATGGAAGGTACTCAGTCTGACTGAGTGCTAAAAAATATCAAAGAACCACAATAATAAAAGTGACCACTATGACAATCATCACTCTGAATGAGATCCAGAGTTTCACCTGAAAACTGGAGAAAAAGCATCAGGTTAAAGCCATAAAGAGCAGGGCTTAATGGAAACGGGGGCCAGACAAAGGTTACTCCTGAATCCTGTCCAAAATAAAGCTGCAGCACACTGATTTTACCAAAAAGCACCAGACTGCCTTTCAGATGAGGAGGAGTAAGATCCTTTGATCTGATTTAAAACAGAATGAACTATTTGGTCAGTCATGCGTTCAACTGAAAACTTTGAAAGACCTACAGTGATACGACCATCTAAATCTGATCTCAGTGCAGAGCGGGATCTGTTGAGCTAAAACATTTCTACCAAGATAATAGATTTGAGCAAAAAATAAAGAAAAATACAGAAAAGGTGTCGCGGATTATGCTAAATTTTATAATAATAAAAACAAATAAAATAATGACAAGGCAGCAAAAACTACAAAGGAGTAAAAGAATTTACAGAAAAGACAAAGAAACCTGCAGATGACATTAGGCCGGGGGTGGGTGTGTGTGTGTCCATATACATGAGTAAACAGGAAAAAGTCCACAAAGTTTTTGTTAATATTTTAATATATTTATTTATATAGCTTTTTATACATTTTCATTTCATTTATTAATTTATAGAGCACCTTCCACAACCTTTAGGAGAAGCCCAAGGTGCTGGACACCACACTAAAAAGCTATTGCATTAAAAGACATAATAAAATGAAAATGAAAATAAAATAAAAAACATAGTAAAAACATAATAAAAACAGTATAAAAACAGATAGAAAAAACCAACAACAATAAAATCAAGACCCCAATGGAGAAAATGTCTGGACATAATAATGGGCCTTCAGACGGGACTTAAAAATCTGAAGGGAAGGCGCCAGCCTAACAGTCAGAGGTAGACCATTCCATAAGGATGGTGCAAGGACCGCAAACGCACCATCTCCCCTTGATTTACACCTGGAATGAGGGACCACCAATAATTCCTGGTCAACAGAGCATAGAGAGCGGGTGGGGACATGCCTATGTAGTAATGCTGATAAATAGGCAGGAGCAGTACCGTGAAGAGCCCTAAAAGCAAGAATCAGCACTTTAAACTTTGCTCTGTACTGCATGGGAAGCCAGTGTAGTTTCGCCAAGACTGGTGTAATATGGTCATGGCGTCTTGTTCCTGTCAAAAACCTAGCAGCTGAGTTTTGGACCAGCTGCTGGCGAGCAATCGCACCCTGACTCAGACTGGCATACAGTGCATTGCAGTAGTCGAGTCTGGACAGGACAAAGGCATGAATAACAGACTGTAAATGCTCCCTGGACAGCAGGGGCTTGATCTTAGCTAGGCGTCTCAAATGAAAAAAACTGGAACGTACTACCACGTGAGCATCAAATTTCAGTGAGGTCCACAGTGGAGGCTGCACCCACTAGCATACCTGGACTGAGTACTATTACCTCAGTCTTATCACTGTTCAGATGCAGGAAGTTGGACGCCATCCAGGACGTGACATCATTTAAACAATCCAGAAGAGGAGAAATGGATCCACTAGCCCCTCGGCGGATGGTAAATGGTAAAATGGCCTGTATTTGTATAGCGCCTTCTTAGGGTTCTACAACCCCCCAAGGCGCTTCACAACACAATCAGTCATCCACCCATTCACACACACATTCATACGCTGGTGGGGATGAGCTACGATGTAGCTACAGCTGCCCTGGGGCGCACTGACAGAGGCGAGGCTGCCGAGCACTGGCGCCACCAGTCCCTCCGACCACCACCAGCAGGCAAGGCGGGTTAAGTGTCTTGCCCAAGGACACACAGCAGCATTCTCTGGCCGGAGCCGGGATCGAACCTGCAACCTTCCGATTACTGGACAACCCGCTCTACCTCCTGAGCTACTGCCGCCCGGATAGGGAGATATAATTGACAGTCGTCAGCATATAGGTGGAATCTCACCCCATGTCGACGGAGTAGATTCCCCAGAGGCAGGAGATACAATGCAAACAATAGGGGGGCCAGGACAGATCCCTGCGGCACACCCCATTGCAGGTCCACCCAGGGTGATGATGCCTCACCCATCCTCACACAGAAACTCCTGTCCTGAATCCATTTCAGGGCTAACCCCGAGATCCCCACCCAGCTCAACAGTCGGTCCAGAAGAATGTCATGATCGACCGTATCAAAGGCCGCAGACAGATCTAACAACAACAGAACAACTGCATCACCCATGTCACTTACCAAATAGGCGTCGTTGAGAACCATGAGGAGAGCAGTCTCAGTACTGTGACCAGCTCTGAACCCCGACTGGTAAGTCTCCCAGACCTCTTGAGTGTTCAAAAAAGCAACTAGTTGAGAATATACAACTCTCTCCAGCAGCTTCGATAGAAAAGGGAGATTCGAGATGGGCCTATAGTTAGCCAAAATGGAGGCATCCAGTCCTGATTTCAGCCTTCTTCAGGGAAGCCGGAACCACACCAGAACTAAGACTACCATTTATAATAGCCAAAAGGGCATAACTCAACAAAAGAGCAACATCACACACAAAAATCCCCAAAAACAAGAAAAATACAAACAAATTCTGGAGAGACAGACGGCGTGCCACATACACCGGCGCCATCTTTACAGATAAATTATTAACTATGTATTACATAAATAAACATTCAAAATATTTAAAAATGTAACACTGCTTGTAAGTTCCTTCTCAAACTCAGTTAGTGGGATAAGATAGTAAAACGGCTTAAAGTTCCTTTAAAAACAAAACTTTAAAGTTTCGACCACCTACTCTAAAAATGTGTCTTGATTGTGGTAAATGATATTCACCTGCTGAATCAATTATAGATTCACTCATGTAAAGACAAAGTTTCTCTTACTAAATGGAATATCTAGAAATCAGAATGTAGCCATAGAAACACTACTTGGTATATATGTTGTTTGGGTGTGTGTATGTGTGTGTGTGCGCGCGCGTGTGTGTGCTTGTGTGTGTGTGTGTATGGGTATGGGGGGTGCGTGTGCCTGCTCTGTCTTCTCAACCCCCAGTGAGTCGTAGCGGATGGCTGCTCATACTGAGCCAGGATCCTCTGGAGGTTTCTTCCTGTTAAAAGGGAGTTTTCCTCTCCACTGTCGCTACATGCTTGCTTAGTATGAGGATTGCAATCTGCTGGGTTCCTTATATAGGAAACGTTTTTACTGATTGGCTTAATTAAGTATACTGTATTGGAATGTTTAGTGCCTTGAGACGACTCTTGTTGTGATTTGGCGCTATATAAATAAACTGAATTGAATTGAATATGCAATTTTATTTCCAAAACAATGTTTATTCATGCAGTTACTGTTTTTTTAATGATGGTTCTGTATAAATGCTGTATGATATTCATTCATCATCTAACCAGTGTATTGTTTAGTAGAGTCACGAGGAGCTGATGCCCATCTCCTGCAGTCAAACTTGCAACCTTTGTGCTGTGAGGCAGCCGTTACCAACTCTGCCACCATGTAGCCAGCTCCAGATATCAAACTTATACTAAAACATTTTATAACACGTTATATTGAATTTTGCATTACTCTGAATGCATAGCAATGATCATATAAGGTTTTTAGTCAAAAAACAACCGGCTATTAACCGTTAAGGGGTGTCAATAACCGGTTAAAAAAATTTGGAAAACGGGCATCCCTAGTTCAAAGAGACAAAATCTGTCTTTTTTGCTCATGTGTGACATAAATCTGTTTTTTATCAGTCTGAACAGCTTATTTTTTTATTATTTAACCCATGTGGTCGTGGATCAGAATCCAGAATCTCAAAGCAACTTCAGTCTGGTTTATGGTAGTTCATTCAACTTTTACTTAGTTGAAGTGTAACTGATGGCACCAGAGGAGGGGGAAAGCAACTGCATGTGGTGTCACATCTTCTTTTGCACATGCAGGTCACTTCAGGGCCATAGACAATGGAGTCTGATGGTGGATGCATTTAAATTATGGTGTGAACAAGCAAGTAGAAAAAAAATCAGATCTTAGCAAACAAATCAGATTTGAACACAAAGGGGTGGTGGTCAGAGAGCAGAGGGAAAGAAAGAAGTGACTCATGAAACTCATCTACAAAAAAAACATGATTAAAAAAGATAAGATATACTATTTACTTTCAAGACCCAGTTTTACTTTGAGTTTTCTCTCTAAAAAAACAAAAAACAATCCTGAATAATAAAAAACACACGATCATCTATGAATTAAAATATAACAGTGGTGATGGAAGAATAAAGAGAGGCAGTTTGGTGAAGAGGAAACAGGGCAGATGAAAAAAATGGATTTGGATGAGTCAGAAATTATGAAACAGATAAAGAAAAACTCCAACAGAACAATTCCTCTTATAATGTTATAAATTGGAGACAAATTTCTGATCACATCAATTGATAAGAAATGAGATCCAGACCTTTTTGGCATTGGAGCAGAATCCTTTGAGCTGCAAACGGGGATATTAGTAAATGTATTCATTCTGAATCAGTTAAAGGGGAAATGGAAGAAAGGTATAAAAATAAAAATCTGGGAAGGAAACCTGATCCCACTGAGCGAGCGTGGTGTAAGGTGGAAAAGCGAGTGGAGAGAGTAAACAGACGGGAATGCAGTGGTGATCGTAATGGTGAAAAGCTGCATGATGAGCGAGCAGGCTAGTGGGAGGGAGAGTGGTGGTGTAAGGAGGATGGAGATGCGAGGAGTTGGGGGGCTGGGGGTGGTAATGATGATGATGATGGCACGGGACGACGAGATGGCATTAAGTAAGAAACGATTTGCAAGATGAGGGTGAAAAAAAGGGGGAGTAAGGACCTCTTTCCATAATGATCAAGATTTAGATTTTTTAAATGTGGAGGAGGAGGGTAAAGAAGGTACTCAGATAAAGAGAAGAGCACCAGAGAGAAGGAGGGTTAGTAGAAGGAGAAAACGAGGAGAACGTGCGAATACACAAAATCTGCTATTGACAGAGAGATTTTCCCGTTAATTGCATATTCCCAATGATTGCTCTGTGAAATGTTGTGCTGAATGAGAATCACAATGGAGAAGTTTTCTTTTGCAGATACGTAGAAGCTGAGCAGAGGCACTTGGTGTGTTTAAAAAGAAAAAATATGCACCAATATAAGGAAGACGAGAACATAAATCTGCATCCACGTTGCAGTTTTTCACCACCATCACTTAGATTTCTTTAAAACATTGAGACAAGCTAAATGTTGATAATCTACTTGATGTAAAAGTAATAATCAATACTTAATTACTTTTCAATTCTTTTACTTTTAAAGCAATTATTTGAAGATCATTAGATACTTATTTGGCCATCTTGAATGCCGGAGAAAAATGTCATGGGGATCCTTGATCGATGAAAGTAAAGCCGTAAACTGCATCCTCTAATTATTCCCACGACTCACTGGATTTCCCCAAAAAGCTCATCTATCCAATCTCTTTCATTTTAACTGGAATTAAGCAGTTCACAGTTCAGTGCCTTCACTCTCTGGTCAAGATGAAGTTTCAGCCTCCTGCATAGTAATATTCTCTCTTCCCTTTTGTTTAAATTTTATGGCAGCTCAAGATCTTTAATGATGTCAAAATTAGCCCGATCAGGTCAAAGTAAATACCGTTTAATTTCATTTAAACTAGGGGTGGGACTCGATTTTAAAAATTAATCTAATTAATTAGAGGCTTTGTAAATAATTAATCTTGATTAATCGCATTTTAATCGTTCAAGAAAGTTTGCCCTGAAAGCAATTTTTTAAAATTAAAAATAATGATACAGAGAATCAAACAATAGTCATTGACATTATTATTGTAAACACAAGCTCTTTTAATTTCTAAAAAAAAAAAATGCTTTTAAATTGTATTTCAATTCAAAACAGGAGAATATATACATATATATATATATATACATATATATATATATACATATATATATACATCTACATATTGTACTTTCAGGTCTGTCCTATTTTTGCCAGTGATATATATATATATATATATATATATATATATATATATATATATATATATATATATATATATATGTATATCACTGGCAAAAATAGGACAGACCTAAAAGTACAATACTATTTTAAGTGCATTTTGATGATGGTATTGTCTTTAAAAAAATAATAATAATAATAATAATAATAATAATAATAATAATAATAATAATAATAATTGGGGGACCCTCGGGCTTAAAGGATTAAATGCGTTAATTTTTTTAACGCGTTATTTTTTCTAATTCATTAATCATAATTAACGCGTCAAAATCCCACCCCTAATTTAAACATTTAATTTAATGCTTTTAGGCTCAGCTTATGGCAGCTGGATTCATCCTGAACCACATCTGGAAACAGACTCCTGATGAGGAAGCGCAGTCGTCTAGATGAGTGGACAGAAAGTGGATGCAAAGAATCAACAAAAGGCTCCAGCTGAGATATGTCTGCTGTGGAGAAGAAAAAACCCCTGCAGAGTTAATGAGAACAATAATAGTATAAGTATAGAGTAAAGACCAGAGAGCGAGGAAAGGTAATCCGTACATCATGGGACGTCCCCCAGCAGCCTGAACCCATCACGGTAAAACCAAAGAGATGTTCAGGATCAATCACCCAGCCTGGCCCTCACTAGCAGCTTTATTAAAAAGGACAGAGAGGATGTCTGCCTCCCAAAGCCAACCTGGCAGCTGGTTTGACTAGAGAGCAGCCTGAAAGCTGAAAGCTTCTGCCTCCCATATTACTTCTTAAACTCAAAGAAAAACACGTAAAGCTGTAGTGTGAAAGCAAATAGCTCTGGTGCTATTTGGAGCGTATGGAGGCAGTAAGAGAAGCTGGAAGTTAAACTCACTTTTTAATTCTCATCTGTTATTTTAATCAACTTTTAGTATTCAAACATAGAAATAATTACATTTGAATTTTTTCTCTTTGTTCTCTTTAAAGCTACATTGTCAAGGGATGAACAATGTTCCTCCAGGTGTGCTGAGTGGTATGTGACATAAGGAAGCTGGCATCGGATCCTTTGAGTCCTGTGAATCATGTTGTGGGAACTACTGTTAACTTTTAATTAAACAAAGTCTACAGAGTTTGGAGCTTAAATGCAAATTATAGGGTTTTTTGGATCCGTAGTTGCTCTGAATACATTTTAGGTCTGCAAAAAAATAGATAAAAACAAATCAAGATAAAATCATTGTGTAAAAATTCTCTCCAGATTATTATATCCTTTTCTAGAGCAACAGTTTTTGCATCATGTACAGGTTTTGTAAAAGAAATGTTTTCCACAGACCAATAAAGGTGGGAAGTAACCATGTGCATAATAAAAGCATAAAATGTAACTATTACACATAGCCCAGACATCCATCTTTCCCCAGTAACATTCTCTAGCTCCTCCTGGGGAATTCCAAGGCATTCCCAGGCCAGAGGGGATAAATATTCCCTGCAGCGAGCTGTGAGTCTTTCAGGGAACATAAAACTTCCAGGGGAAGAAAACCAGAAAGTATCCTAGTCAGATGCTTGAACCACCCCCAGATGAATCCTTTTGATGTGGAGGGGAGGTGGTTTCACTCCAAAATCCTCCCTGGAAGATGGAGCTTTATTGCCCAATGGCCGCTTGTATCCGGGATCCAACTTTTTAAGTCACAATTCAGACGTCTTGACTATAAGTGACGGCTGGAACATAGATGGACCAAATGAGGCACAGACTGTGCTTTGGCCCATTGACTGGGGACCCTTGCAGTATCTTAAAGTGTTTGTTGTATGATTTAGTAAAAATGATCAAATTATCATAAGTTACTAGTAATTACTGCAGGTCGTCTTGACCCTTAACATGGCAAGTTAATCACATTGGAAGATAATACTTTGGTTCCTGTCCTTTTGACACATGCACGTTTCTAAAATAAAAAGAAACAACTAAATTTAAAAAAGTAATTAAAAATAAGTGGATGTTGGAATAAAAAGTTATTGCATTGTAGTTTTTTAAGCTTAAAATGAGTTTTGTTACTTTAAAGGTGCAATTTCTAAGAATTTTACACCAAAACAATAACAAAACAGTCTAATGTCTCAATCATGTTGGAAGGAAGGTTACATTGAAACAGATTTCCTTCTCAGTTGCTGGCTGGGCGGTTTCCATGTTTTCTTCTTTTAAAAAGGCCGCAGAGACGTAGGCCCAATCCCAATGATGGCACTGCGCCCTACACCCTTCTGTGAAGTGCACTTAGAGGAGGTGCACAGTAAGGCTTCAAGTGTGTAGTACACAAGTGTGCTGAATTGGGACAGGGAGCATTGCGTCATCAACCGTGACGCATGCTGGGATGCTGGTCGCTGTTTGTGCTACTTTTTTAAAAAACCTTTATTAACAACTTTCAAACAAACAATTATTTGACTAAATTTAAATTCATTGCTGTCCACATTAAATCTTAGTCTAAAACATTCAGAGCATGAATAAATACCATTAATAGTCTTAAAATGAACTTCTTTCATTTGAAAATACATATTTTCAGAAATGGCGCTTGAGCCATTGCTCTGTCTTCTTGGATTGTGGGTAATAGTCTTTGATTACAATCTGTCTCGACTCCATACTTCCTGGTTCCAGAGCCAATCATATGTGAGCCTGCAAGGTTGCCAAGTCTTCAACGCAAAAAATGCATTGGCATTTGTAATTTGACACCAGCTGGCGAAGAGCAGCACCATTGTGGAAAGAATGGAAGCCGGTTAAAGGAGCAAGCCATACGCAATAAGAAGTTAATCAATTTTTTTTTACACTAATATCGGGTAAAGAAGGCTAGAGGCTAATATTGAGCTAATGTTGCGCTAACAAGTGAATTAGAAAAAATTGTCGGCGCTAAAACGATGTCAAGCTACTTTTTCAATTACCAAAAACTCGATATCACAGTGAAATCTATCTATTTATCAACTTACTGTGTATGACTCGTCATCTTGAATCTTCTGGTGCTGATCTGCAACTGGCAACAGCCATTAGACTCAATAATGGGAGGAGGGATTGGCTGTTTTCATACATGGACTGCAGTACCCAAATTTGACCACAGGATGTCATTCTTACTTATTGCACCTTTAATAACGTTATTAATTTGCATTTTATAACCCTTGTTGGTCCCCCAAAAATGCAAAAAATTAATTTTTATTGCATTTTGCTGTGAAAAAGAGTTTGATTGTTATTTAGATTGTGTGTACTTTTTGATGCATGTGTTGCTAAGTGGTAGGGTTTTAATTAAGCTTTTCAGTCAGGCAAATGTTATGGTGTAAACAGTGCTACTTATTCTTATCCAGGTCCAAAGAGGTTGTGAGTGTTTATTGTATCACTCCTGAGTTGAGTGTCTGGGAATGAGGCGTAGATAGGAAGAAGTAAACAGCAACAACATTTATATGGTATCTAAAACACAGGGAATAAATCATGCTGTGAGCGCAAAAAAACTGCGTGAGCAAAGAATGCAGGAGATACCACATGATTGCTGTCTCCATTGTTCAGGTCTGAAAGGATACTGGCAAAGGAGAAGAAATCATAAAAGTCATCAGTGCTAACACGCCGGGAGACGAGATAAACATTCAGCTATTGTTGTGAGTCAAGCCACCAGTATAAGGTTAAAGCCACGGGAGTGGTGGGCATGTAGCAGTGGGTGTTTCCACAGATTAGCATTGCACAGCAAAAACTTCTGGCTTGTGTATTTTAATTGACAGAAACAGAGAGAAGGGTCTTGACATACACCGCGCTACTTCCTGCATAACAAAAGCCATCTCCAGCTAAAACTTGTAAAAACAAATCAATAAATAGAAGCACTGGAATACGCTTTCACAACATGAATCTGGACTCTGACACTACATCCATTTCAAACGTTAAATCAGATCAATGCTAAGAAAGTAATAAAAAATACAAGAATAAATCCTATAAAACATGGGCTATAAACACATGGACAGAAAAAAACAAATCCTGCAATATAAACATAATTTTGTTTTCCTTTACAGAAGCACAGTAATCATCTTTGCTACTGGATCATGAGTTATCGACAGATGACAGGAAATGTGTTTCACTGCCTGTATTATAAAGGAGGAAGTGGACACAGGTGTTTCAGAGTAAATTCAGATGATTGTTCAGGTAATGCAATTACCTGTGAATCATCTGCTTTGTGGAATGCCCATCTGTCTCCATAAGTGTTCATTTTTTATAAGCAGCGAGACTGTATACTGTGAATTTGTCTATGCTCCTCAATGCTTCAACCACATTTGCACTGAACCACTGAGTTTGAATACCTAAAGCCTGCATGAAAATTGAATTTATTATGATCATTATTATGTTTTGTTTCTGCAGAAAAGACATGTACACATGTATTAAGACAGCTTTAACAAAACGTTACCTTTAAAAATGTGATGAGAAAAGGTTTAGGACAAGCAGGGAAAATGCAGGACTTTGTATGGAAATGTATGGAAAATGCCAAATTTTGCCCTAAGCCTAATTTATGCTTCTCCGTCAGCTCTGAGGGAGAGACGCACACGCTTTGATGGAGATGTTTTGCCTTCGGACTTCTCTATCACCTGGGGAGTGTTGCAAAGCAATTCCCCACCAGGACAGCAGAGGGCGTAGCACTTTTCTGGGGTATCCTGTCATATTTCCAGTCCAAGATAATGCATTTACTATTGTGTTTATATGATATTGTTGAGACTGTTAACAAGGACAGATTTGTCCCTCATTCTCCTCCACCTCTTCATGCGCTCGCCACCTCTAAACCCACGTTTCCCCATCATTTCCGTTCATGAAAAAAAACTCTTGCTGTGTATCTTTATACTCCTCCAGTCACGGGTTTTTCCGCAAGGTATATGCTTCTCCGTGTCTGCCGCTAGATATCTTTGGTTCTCTTTTTACTTTTTTTGAGGGGGCAATCGGTCTTTGTCAGATGACGTATCGGGCGCTGTGGCGCGTTGCATGATGGGAGAGCTGGGTGTATAAACGGAGATTTCTTCATATGATTTGAAGAGTTTTGCTTGTCTATATTATGCTTATAAATTGTTAATGTGTAATTATGTTATTTAAGTGTCATTTTCCTTTCAATTTGGTCTCAAAAATATAAGATTTTGCACATAACCGTTTAATTTTGTCTGATAAGCTGTTTTTATCAAATCATTTTTTACTCTTACTTTAGTAATTTTGGGGATGGCTTCTTTTTACTGCCATTTGAGTAAAAATATGTTGAGGTAGCGCTACTCTGACTTCAGTACAACTTTCAGTTCCTCTACTCTGGTCTCGAGTGAAAGGGGATCCCTGAAAATGCTCACCTTGGCAGAGACGATCGTGTTGTTGCAGTCCTGCGGTCGAAATGTTAGCATATCTTGTACCCAGCCATGTGTAAAATGTCCATATGCCTCAGATGATTTGTAATTTTTAAACTGCTGACACGTGTATGCGCTGATCCCGAACACTAGATAGTTTGATATCCAACGCGGTAGTTGGAGGCAGTGATGAAACGTCTGATCTCCATTTGTTTACGTGGAGTTCATAGGGATCTACATTGTCGATTGTAGACCATTTCTCAAAATATCAATCCCTAGCCTCCTTCACAAGTTGATCCCTGTAAGGGACGCGTTCGTTCTTCATCTTTTTATCCATTGTTTTGATTGTTTTGCGTGCTGTTCCAACTTCGGCTGCAGATTCCCGCAGCAACGCGAGTCAACATACACACAACATGGCGCCAAGGGGGTGTGGTTCACAGGCAGATCACGTGTCTGACAAAGACCGATGGCGGAGAATCGAATTTAAAGGAAGCGGAGTCCTGACCAATCACAAGCTTGTGCTCTCCATCTCATTCGACGGATGTTTAGAAAAGTGGGCTCGACTCCGTCTGTCCTTGCGAGCCTCTTGGAGAGCCCTCACAACGACGAATAATGGCGTTGCGTGTCTCCGTACCGACGCAGACGGAGAAGCATAAATTAGGCTTAGCTGGATGCAGGTAGGGACCTTGTCCATACATTGACATTTGCCATATACCTAGACACATTCTCACTAATGGCTAGACTTGAATAAATGCTAAGAGACTCCGGTCTGGCTTGTTCTCTTACCCATTGAAGACAGGACATTAAGTTCAGTGAGAGTTAAAAATGTCTGACCTTGCAGTTTAAGTGTATGAAACCCAATAAAGCTGCACGTGACCCAGCAGTAACAACCAATTGAAAATATTTGACCCTTATTAAATAGCATGTGAACGAAGCCTATCTGAGCGTGCTGCTCTGTCTGCCTGTTTTAGTCAATCAGCCCGATGGTCCATGTAACCCCCCCCCACACACACACACACACACACATTCACAGCTCAAGTTTACACATGTATACACATCCATGCCCTGCCCTTTATGCTCGTATACACACTTCACCACATGACAGCCACACACACTTTCTCTGAGATCAATTCCAATTCCCCAGTTAGAGAACAGATCAACAGACACTTTTTCATCTTCTCAGCCCCTCTCACCCTTTTTTCCTACTCCGTGCACTTCTCCCTATTGATCTCTGTCACTCCCTTCTTGTCTTGGTTTCCATCCCTTCATCCATCCATTCCCGTTTCTCCATCTTTCAGCTCGTCTGACTCTCAAACGCTCCATCATCTCAGGCTGGATTTCTATGTTTGGGTCTCTCTCAGTCTTCTTTTATCTCTCCTCTCCGTTCCTCCCATTTCACCTGTCTGCGTTACCACCGACCGTTACACCTGTGCACTCCAAACACACACAGACGTATGCACACGCACATCTCATTAAATGAAGGTAATTTCTTCTCCGCGAACAGTTATTGACCCTCTGCAGAGGTTGCACATATCAGTTTGTGTTGAACAGAGCCGCGTCTTTGATCCACCTAGCAGACCTTGCAGCATGAGAGAAGGGATTTCTGCATCCATTACCTGCAGGATTATTTGTGGCATTTACCTGAGAGGGTTTTTCTTTTATTATTCTGGCCATATTTTCTGTATATTTCACACTCCTGTAGCATGAAGTGATGTTTGGAGGTGGATTTCATTTGTTCATGCTACAGACAGTAATTCAACTTGGTTTTCTGAGGATTTCATTAAATGAAATGTCCAAAGGGGAACCTAATGTGCACAGAAAGCAGACTGACGCCAAGAGACACACTGGATTTTTAGATTTGATTTATTGAAGCATGTCCAAAAATAACGCACTAGATTTAATAGCATTATCATCTAAACTCAATTTCCACGTCAAAAATGGAGCAGAAATAAAAACTATGTTGAATTGTGTTTATGTCAGATATATGTGGATGATTTGATGTGTGTTTACACACACGACTGTTAGGATTTTAAGGTGAAGTGCAGAATGAAAAGTCATAAAAAAAAGTGTTTGGATTTTGTGTAATTAGCATTTTCCCACAGATTTTATTCTATTTCAATGTAAAGCAACTATTTAAAGCCTTTTTAGAATTTAAGAATTTCTCCTGCTGTTACATGTTTTGTATAAAATAAGACAAAATGTCCATAAAACAAAGGAAACAGATAAAAATAAACTTAAATGTTCATATTTCAGAGGTTAATTTTTTGTGTGAAATTCTGGATCATTTTAGATTTTTCCAGTAAATTAACACTAAGAAGAGTTGCTCCGTTCCTCGTCTGACATATAACACTTTCTCACAGATGGAAAATAGTTCCTTTAATCCATCTGAACCCCTGCTGGTGTTGCCAGGCATGTGTTATCACAGCAATTCACAGCCATGTCAGACAAAAGTAATGCCGTCACAAATGTTTTCAAGGTAATTAATGGTGAAATTTGCAGTAAATTGAACTGCACAACATTTAGTAAATACATCTGCAATATTCTATCTTCATAAACTCTTGATTTTGTCCCAGAAATACACAAGTATAAGTAGGTCAAGAGGAAAAATCATTATCTACACCAGGGGTTCCCAAATTGGGGGTTGGGACCCCCAAGGGGGTTCCCACAAGATTGCAGGGGGTCCAAGACAGCAAGATTTTATTTGTAAAAATTACATTTAAAAAATCCCAATAACACACCCTACAGTATAATCAGACCTCCATATAAAAGTTATACCTCTGTATGTCTGTATAAAACTTGTAAATGATTACATTTAATGTGTTTATGCGTGTAGGAGTTGGGGTTGGGGGTCCTGGCTTGTCTTGGACACGGACAAAAGGGTCCTCAAAACATTTTGGGAAGCCCTGGTTTACACCTCTCAGGTAATAGCTCTGTGTTTAAATAATAAATAATGGATTGGGTATTTATGCTGAAACACATATGGTGGCATACATGGAGAAGTGCGAAGAAGTCTTACCCCTAATTCACACTGGAAGCATCAGCGCCGCAGAAAAGCAGCGGAACGGTTTACTCGTGAGTTTCGCTGTGTGCCAGTACACACTGGTAGAATCTCAGCCGCGGAGCGGCTTCTCCACCATCCTCCTCGCTGGACTTAACAAGATCCCTCGAGACTTCAAAGGTCACGGTTTGTTTATGCCATCCGCCATTAAACCAAAAAGAAGGAAATCACGTTTAACATCGCTGTTTGATGTCATATATAATGTTGTTCCTCTACACTGCCAGGATTAAACCCATGAAAATCACATCGCTGCACTTCTCGAATGATGCAGGGAGGTAATAAGCAGTGAAGTCACACGTATAGATGTAATCTACATAGATATGAAATTGCATAGACTTTTATTTTGAAAATTACCGGACATTTTACACTGAAGCCGCGATTGATTTCCTGTCAAGCCCTATGTTAACTGTGGAAATTGACGCATCCCAGAAGCGGCTCTGGCAAAAATAGAACTCGATCCTATCTTTAGTGGCGCGGTGCAACGTGCCGCTTCTGGGACGCGTCTGAAAAAAGTCCGTTTTGCGGCTGGTTTGAATCACCCCCACAGACTATAATGGATTCTATTTCCGCACCTCTGATGCTTCCAGTGTGAGGTAGGGGTTAAAATCTTTTCTTTGTCTGATCAAATTATTTATAAAAAGTCCCCAAATCAGTTCAGTTCAACACGTTTGATTTAAAATAGGTGAAATGTTCTTATTGTTTAATCAGCACCATGCAGACACTCCTACAAAATAAAACACACAAGAAAATAAATAATAAGCTAAATTGGTTTTTTCACTAAGAGATGATTTCCTTAATGTTTCCCACCAGCAGCTAAGCAGCAAACAATGAGATCTAGGTTCCAACCATCAGTTTAACAAACTAAAAGATAAAAAAACTACTGAAAGGTCAGTTCAGTCCGAGTGATAATTATTAGAATTAGATAACTAAACCTTTTGACCTCCTTCAGAGCCAGCCACACAGTCATGTTCCTAATCATGTGGGTTTTTTTTTTTTGTTCTTTAGAAAGCAAATTACACACTTACATGAGATGGGTAGTCGGTGGTGTAATGATGCACCAAGAGACACCAAGTAGCTTTCAGTGGGAAGATAAGAGCTCTATGTCTCCATGATAAGAGAAAGAGCAGCTCCACAAAGCATGAGAGATTAGGGTTGTAATGGTAATTTGATTAATCACCAACATGGAGGGCACAATGCTGGTGAGCAAGCTTGATAGATGATATTTACAAGAAAACACAACCAGGTGAAATCAGAACAAAATATTCAGCATGTATTTTTACTCAAGAACATTCCACAAATTAACCTTTTTTAAAAGTTAAATCGTGATTATTGAAATCTTAACAAGAACTTGTGAATTTCCAAGGATTTAATGGCCGATTGCCTGAAATATGACAGCTTTTAATTTATCAAAGCTTTCCATCAAAGCAGGAGAGCCTCAGAGGCACATGTTGAAAAATGACACGTGTGATTAAAGCTTAAAAAGCTTCACCTAAGCTGTGTGTTAAAGATTATAGCACACAACAGTTAGTAAATATTTTACTGTTTGTGAAAATGTTTTCAGTGCATCTTTAACGTTGAAGAGTGAGTGACCAGCTGCAGTCGAGCTTCTTCAGAAATTCAGACGGAGTGTTGAGCCACAGGCAACAGCAGGTGCAGGAAGGAGAAGGGGGCTCATTTGCATTTTCATGTATTTTCACGTTCAACATCGAAGCCATTTTACGACATGAAGGCACAAAATAAACAAGAGTCACCCTTGTTTTCCTGCAAGGCGCGAGACTGAAATATGACAAGTCCAGGAGGAGAGATCAGACATCCCTCTCTCCTCAGGGACACTCTCCAGCATCCAGAGGAGGATGTTCCCAGGCAAGAGAGGAAAAATGATCCCTCCAGTGAGTTCTGGGTCTGCCCCGAGATCTCCTTCCAGACGGATGTGCCAACAAAACATCAAGTGGTATATGAAGATGGCGACAGTGAGTCGCCGAAACCGTCAGTGAATTAAAGTAAATAAAACATTGTAATACTGTGGTAAAGCAAGAAAAACCAATGGAGACAAGAAATCAAGTGGTATCGTCCAACGCTGAACCCGGCCATTCTGTGAAGTAATTTTATAAATCTCATCCTAACAAAAAGCAGACATGAGAACTTCTGGTTCCCAAACCAGACAAGGATACTTTTCTTATATTTTACAATTTCACATTAAAGGTTGAATATGGAACAATTTATTAAAAAGCTATATTTTTTAAAATAATCCCTCCATGGGGTGTTTAGAGGTGTGCAGAATGAAGGTACAGTGTTTCCTTTAAAAGCTATATTTTAATAAAAAAATAATCAAATATTTATTTTGATTGGCACGACACTAGGTTTGTTTACATTGGCTCGGCCCCAACTGCTGCTGCTGAAGATGCCGTTGTTCTCACCTCCTTGGACCCTGGAACCTCTTTGAGCTTTTTCTGCATTTGACCCCCTTTCCCACTCTCCGGTTCGTTGAATCTTCTGACCAAACCAAGAAACGAGCCATAGACCGCCTAGTTGCAATCAACTTACTCTCTTTATTCCAATCATCACTCTTTATTGTAACCCGATGTACATTCGGGGAGATTACGGTTCACCTCCCAGCGTATAGTGAAGAATCTGGCTTGCATCTGCAAGTTACACAGCTTTTATCCTCTTTGCTCAGGACCTAGCCTGGCAAGCCATCCTATATATGTGAATATATAGTCTGGCCACGAACCATTGACGGCTCTCAGTCGTGAGGCGGGATCTACGGTTGTCTTTCAAAATGTCAGCACGCAATTGGATAGCGCTAGGACCAATCAGAGTAACGAACAACGTGACGTAATCACAGCGATGGAAAAGCGGGACCCACTAATGGCGTCAATGATTTCTGTCGTTTTTGTATAAAAACATGTGAATATCAGGTGTACTGGGACATTGCACTACTTTGTTTGATAAAAATAAGAAGCCGCTAAGTATATCAGACAGACTTACGCACGTTGGAGTCTAAATAATCCAATGTTGATGACAAAGCCGTTTCAAAAGAACGTGGCTCCGGCGCTGCCGCCATGTTGCTTGGGTTCGCGGCCGCAGCGCTGACGTCATCGGCTACTCCCGCTCTGTGATTGGCCCACAATACAGAGCGCTGTGATTGGCCCAACCAAAACTATAGCGAGTTGTGATTGGATAGACACAGCAGTGGTTTGGGCTGCGAGGGTTCCAATGAAGCGTGCCTAGACCAAACTCTGCAAAGCAAGAATTGGTCTAGTTCACTAGGCTACTCAGGACCTGTTACTGCCTGGTACTAGATCAAGGTCATAACTTTCGTTTCCCTAGCAACCAACATTCTTTTGGTATCTGGCCCTGAGTTGAGCTTGTCTGGTCCTTGAAGATACATCTGCAGCCATGATGGCTCCTGGCTTATCTTGGTGCAGGCCAGAGCACCCTGAACTTATTTTTTGCTTTACTTTATTACCTCTGGCCTGAAGGAAGGATGTTCATGAATCTGGCTGCAACTTAAATCCTTTTTCTAAACATGCATAAATCATGGTTATATGAGGATCAATAAAAAGTACATGAATCATATGTGTATCAATAAAACTGAAAAATGTGATTTACATATCAAATTATCTAGATTCTACGTTCTACGGTTAAATGCATGATCAGACATATATTTTTACCACAACATCTACCAGCCAACAGAGGGCACCATTGCGGGTTGCCAAATATAGTAAACAGTCCGCTCGGCCCAGCGAGGCTGGCACTGTGGAAAATGGCGGACTTGGCAAGTCAAGGAGCTGCTTTTGAGTCCAGAAGATGTCGTTATCCTTCTCAGAAGAGGAGCGACCTTAAAAGATCTAAAACCAGAGTGAGTTTAGGTGAAGCCTACAACAGATGGACCCAAAATAAAAGTTCACGGCATCAAAACGCATGAGAAAATGGAGAATTTATTCATGGATAGGTAAGCTGTTGTTGCAGCTACAACCTCCATTCACTATATGTGGCTTTGGTGTTCGTGTTCCATATTCAACCTTTAATATTGTCCGTGTGAATTATTATATTTGACTAATTATTCAAAGCATTTAGGTAACTATCTGAAAGTTTTCCTCTCTGAAAACTGCCTCCTTGCTGTACACTCTCCCTTTTATGTTCCACAATCTCGCCTGTGTACACATAAAACCAAATTAAAATAATACCCATAATCTAAGACAATAAAAATGCATCCCTTAAAATATTTACTCACCTTTGATTGCATGCTTTGTTTGCAGCTTAAATTAAGCTCAAACAATATTAAAAGTAAATTAAACTCTCCTTTTATCCCCTGCTTTCTCCTTCTCTCATGCACTCATTTTCTTTGTTTTCTCCATCGCCACTCATTAATAGTTTATGCAAGCGTGTTCAAAAAATGAACATATATTGCTGCACATGATGTGTTATGATGAAGATTCACTAAAGTTTATGCAAATGTTAAACGGTTAGAGCAACTATGAAATATGACTCTTATTTCATATGTACATAGGTCAAGTGTAATAACTTACATAACCTTTTTTAATATTTACACATTTAACATGAATAATCGTATGAAAAGTGCACAACAAATAATGCACATTCTAGAATTAAGTAAAGCTGAAATGCCTCCTCCACAAATCAGGTGAAACTATATGCTGTAATTTATTACCTAACCAAAGCAACTTTGACAAATTAAGATATCCAGTCCCCAGCATAAGTAAATCTGATCATTTCCTTTACTTTTTGCTGACTTGTTTTTAGCACCCCCTAGTGTTTGTTAGCAAATGCAAAAGTAAAACTTGTCTTCTCTTTGTGCGTTCGTCTTTTTAACACCTTAATCTAACTGCTGAATTGTCTCCTCAGCCTTCATTAGTGTCTACAGCAGCGGTTCATCACTAAGGCCCAATTCCAATACTCACATTTCCACCCTTGCGTCCTTCGATTGCACGTTCCCGGCCAGGGGCGCGAGCGCATAGGGTGTCCCGATTCTCAAGTGCGGAAGGCGACCACGCCCCTTTTGCACACTTAATCCACACTTTGCCCAAGTCTGCATCGATGCGGACTTTGGACAAGGGTATTACCCACAATCCATTGCTGCGTAGGAAATTTGAGAAGGCGGAGCAATGGCTCAAGTGCCTTTTCTGAAAACATTTTCAAATGAAAGAAGTTCATTTTAAGGTGATTAATGATATTTATTCATGCTCTGAATGTTTTAGACTAAGATTTAATGTGGACAGTAATGAATGTAAATTTTGTTTGTTTGAAAGTTGTTAATAAAGGTTGTTAAAAAAAAGTAGCACAAACAGTGACCGGCATCCCAGCATGCGTCACGGTCGATCCCTGTCCCAATTCAGCACACTTGTGTACTACGCACTCGAAGCCTTACTGCGCACCTCCTCTAAGTGCACTTCACAGAAGGGAATAGGACACAGTGGGATTGGGCCTCAATCAAACAAATCAGCTGTGTTCATGATCTAAAACATGCAGGAAGCAGATTGCAGCACCAGGTATGTAATCTGTCTGCAAAAAAGTCCAAAAATATGAAAAAGTTGCATAGTATGGCTTTAATGATCAACTTCATACAGTCTTTCGTTTGTAACGTAAAAATGTTCCTTTTCACACATCACTTCCTCCTTCCCAGCACTGGTGACACTAAATGAAAGCTGTGTATGTTATTGTCTGATAATATGAATTATTGTTTCATAAACAATGATATATTTCATCTACTGTCATTGACTGTTTTGGGTTTTGGTTGAAATCACACAAACATGAAGTTGGTTATGTTTACATTCAGAATTTGTCTTTAGAAGAAGAAAGAAGAAAACGTTTTTGTTTATAAAGCACCTCTCAAGATAAAAATCACAAGAAGGAAAAAAAAAGATTAAAAAATTATTTAAAAATAGGAAAAGTAAAAATTGTGATAAAAATAATGTGAGGAAAGGGGAAAAGAAAATGAATAAGAAAAAGGTAATCAGTGGATTATGAATTTCCACAGCAAGTGAGGAAGATGTACAGATATAGTATAACCTCATCTTCAGCCTCCAGGGAGTTAGACAGAGGACCGCGGAGGGAGCTGGGGGGAAGATTAAGTCAGCGAGAGGACGGGGCAAACTGAGGACAGCAGCAGAGTAAGGCAAAAATGAGAGACATGTAGCAGGTAAATTGACTTTGAGGAGGTTAAGGGACTGATTATGATAAGAAGAAGAAAGGAGGAAGAGGAGACCCATATTTCATTAAGAAATGGGTGGCAGGAGGAGGTGAGATGAGAGGGTGATTTATTCTTTTGTTTCTTTTTTTATGTGTTGGTGGACAAGCTAATTAGGTTAGCAGCTAATTAGCTTGTTTTGATTCACTAAGTCACCTTGACCCAAGCTTTGACCTAACAGCTACTCAGCGAATACACACACCATGATGGGCATGCAAACAAAAGCACAAGTAAAGAAAGAATAGAAAGAGGAACATGCGTGTACATTCACACATACGAAAAAAAAAAAAAACATGCACCGAACTGGGACTGATGAGCTGTAGCTGATAAAGTTATATTGGATTGGTTAGAAAGGTCAGGTCCAATAAAATTAATTAACTTTAACTCTCAAGATACAAAACTCTCCCACACAGCTGTGTTTACACCTCCCCCAATCCAACTGTTTGCCATCATGTTTGTCACACACACACACACACACGCACACACACACACACTTATAGAGTTTCCAGGTGTTGCATTACTTCAATGACAGACTAATAACTCCCTAAGTGTAATCAGATCATGCCTGATTGTCTCTAAAATCAGATTACGTATTGCCGTAATTGTGTGACACACAGATTAAATTACACCGTGAAACACAGTTACCAGACACAGCTCCATTATTTTCTCTCATATTTTGAGAAACTGTGGTGAAAGTCAGAGAGAGGGACACAAAAAGTGAAGGATTAAGACAGTAAACCTGTTTGTAGATCTAGCTGTCCTAGAAAAAGGGTTTTCTTATACAACTGGAAGACGTTAGCCTGGGAAGCTGTCCTATAAGTGAATATCTGGTGTGGAAAAGAGCCGTTAAAACCACCTAGTCATGGAGCGGAATTTACGGTTGTCTTTCAAACTTTCTCCCCAAGTAATTAGACATCACTAGGACCAATCAGAACAATGAATAATGTGACATATTTATTCTATGGAAATCAGTCAACGGGGCAGTCCGCCATACACTGTTGAAGAAGAAGAAGAAGAAGCAAATACACCCTTTTTAGAAATAAATGACTTTAGGTAAGAATAAGAATACCTTTATTTGTCCCTCAGTGGGGAAACAGTCAGGTACCACCTGTCTCAAAGAAGAACCCAAATTTAAATAGTTCAAAGTTGATGCCAAAGCCGTTTCAAACAAGCGCTGTTTCGGAACTGCCGCCCTCTTTGTAGTTTTTCCCTGTCACAGCCCTAGTGCCCGCCCAACAAAAATAGAGCACTGTCATTGGCAGGACACAAAACTGATGAGACTACAGTGGAGTAGACCAACATGCAGAGCAAAATCTTTTTGCTACTGAAATGGTTGGTCTAAATTTCTAAACTAGGAAACTGTTTTTTGAGCCTCCATAATGCACATGAAACTTTGTTGGGGCTCAAAATGGGCTCACATTCATTCTGAAATTCCTGGTACATCCTGGAACGTGAGTGCATCAACATTCTTCTTTGTGACGTTAGCGGTAACTTGGGCTACCGTTAGCTGTAGCTCGGGTTAGCCTTAGCAGCAACTTGGGCTATTCTGTGGTCAGCATGACTACCATCATTTATATATTGCTGACATTAAAGATTGGGACATGCAAATGTAAGGTGGTGTATCAAAGCTTCTGTTGCTCGTTTTTAGAGTACTTTCTAATCTCTTTGCCAGTTTGTTGTATTCTCTTGATTTTGTGTTTTAATGCGATTTTAATTTCTGCTCTGGTGTACAGCACCTTAGTCAACTGTCACAGTTGAAGGAACATGCCTAATGATGATGATGATGAGCATCTGACATGTCAAACCAGCAGTTCTCAGAACTAACAGTTTCTAAGCGGCCATTAGAACATTACTAATTTACACCAGGTTGGAGATGGCAGATGTTTTGGTATGCTACCCCAAGCTGCCTTTATTCAACAACAAGTTAAATGTTGCAGGACACCTTTAAGGATATCACTTAGAGTTTAGAGAAATGTGATGATGGGTGATTTTGTCTCATGTGGATAAGATTAAAAAAATAAAGGGTGAAATCTATTGTAAAATTTAGATGTCCCTTTTATTGAAGTATTTCCATATTTATTTCATGTGCACATTAGCATCTGGAGACAAGCAGGCTCAACTAAACATGTTTTTAAGAAGCTGTTTCAGTTCTAGAGACAACCTTCCAACACCATAAACTCCTTTCATGTATGTTTTATCTTTATCCATAAATACTTTAGAAAAGCTGAAGCTCCTTCGTTTTCCCCAAAGCTGCTTCCTTGACGAATGTGAAGCGCCGTTTTTAGGACGTGAGATGAGATGGATCAGCGCTCGGAGATGGCCCACTCAGTTTCTTAAAGCATCACAGGTGAGTCACATACATCTGGCCTGAGAAACGCCAGACAGAGGCACCCTGTGTGATCTCCACAGCTGACTGCACTTTGCACTGCCCCAACACTTTCCAAAAATAAAACTGCTCAGAGAACCTTGAACAAACTTTCCCTCGAGCAACCTTTCATCCCTCGGTCATCATCCAGGATTCTTTATAGTTTGTTCTCCTGTCACGTCACTCTTGAAGACTGTAGGAAAAAAAACACAATTATTAATACTTACAATATAAGCTTTTAAATTATAAATGAGCACATGACTAACTTTAAAATCCATGTAAGGTTGAAGAACATACATGATTAAATAATGAGTTTTGGTCATGTAAGGTTTAGCATTTTCTATATTTTTAAAGTCCTACGAAAGGATTTAGCTTTTTTATTGCACAAATAATCAAACTTTTCAATTTCTAAAACTTGTAATTTAAGTGTTTTAAAATGTCTCAGTTTAAATTTAAATAAAGTGATTTAGAGAATCATTTGAAAGCCAAACTTCTTCAGACTACACGTTATAAGTGAGTTTCTGTAGAAGATCAGTGTATGGAGACAGTTATCTACACGGACCAGTGTGGTCACAGGGTTCATCTCCTTCCTACAAATAGCTATGTTAACATCACCAGATTGGTTTAAAACACAGTTTACAGTCAGACTTTTGGTGATATTAAAAGAGATATTTAAAGGTGCATGAAGTAAGAATGACATCCCGTGATCCTCAGGTCAAATTTGGGTACTGCCGTCCATGTTTCAAAACAAACGAGTGACTCTTCCCTCCCGTTCCCTGAGTTTCATGGCTGTTGAAAGCTACTCGTCAGTGCCAGAAATTTTGACAAGCAAAAATGAGTCATACACAGTAGGCTCGTTTCCTTTATCGGAACTTCAGGGTAAATTCTGGGACGGGGAAAAGACCGGGAGATTCAAATGTCCCAGTCCTCTCAGCTGTTCTGTCTCCATTCAAATTCAGCTCTTTCAGGACTTTGCACAGACATCAGCATATCGCGATCCAAGGTGTTTTCCGGTGCGGAGTTTAGTAACAGCTGTGGGGAAATTCCGCCTTGTTTTCCAGTGTCGGGAGTTTAATTTTAAACACGATCGCTTATTCCGTTCGCTTCCATTCTGCTTCACTAGCAACTCTTCTAATTTTACTACTGCCGGTTTTTTTGGAGAACGTCGACTGCTGATGTCATTTCCTACTGAGTTACAACCAACAACTTAAAGCATAGCTAAGAAGGCAAACAAAAATCATATCTGCTTTCCAACAGACTTACAATTATCTGAGGTCCACTCTGGATTATAAAACCAGTAACTCTCCCCCAAGATCCTAAAGATCTATAACTATAAGAAACAATAAAACACTAGTTGTAACATATCCTTCCAAAGAACCAAATACCAAATACTTAAGCAGCGCTTCCTGTGAAGCAGAAAGAACCATCCTTCTGTTCTGCCCTGACAAAAGTTTATCCTCCAGCAGCCTCTCTCTCGTAACCTGCTGCTCATCAGCTAATCCTCTGCTGCTGCGGGGAGAAGAGCTCATTCTGAGCCACAGCGCTGTCCGTGGTGCTGATCTGCCCTGCACCCCTTTGGTGGAGCTGTCCGAGGTGCTGAACCGCTCAGAGAGAGTGGGGAGCACCGCAGTCCTCCAGCAGCCAGCGGGTGGCAGTCGTAACATAGGTAGATAAATACACTTCACTGTAATATCCAGTTGTTGGTAATAGAAAAAGTAGTTTGAGATAGGGCTGCCCACTTTATTATATATTAGGTTATCCATACATGAGAGCATGGGGGAGGGGGGGGGGGGTCTCATGTCACCTCGTGAGGGGGGTTGCTTTTTCAGCGTGAGAAATTGGAGGTGTGAAGGGCCCTGGCTTGAGATATTTTTAGAGTCGATTGTTTATTTCTAATTCACCATTAGTATTGTTAGCTCAGCGTTAGCCTCTAGCCTGCTTCGCCCGATATTAGAGTAAAGCAGAAAAATGCCGTGACTTACACAATAATAACTTCTGGGCTGCTCCTTTAATGGATAAAATACTGTCCACAACTCTGTTGTTTATTTGGCCGGCTGGTGTCGAATTACAAATGCTGTCGCAGCAGCGTTAGCTGGCGTTGACTTGGCAACCCTGCAGACTCACTGATTGTAAACAATGACTATGTCCCTCTTAAGCTTTTTAAAAGGGAAAAAAACTGGCCTCCACCCAGTGGAGGATCCAGTACTTGAGATTGCATTCACTTTGTTTTTATAAACAGAAAATCAAAATGATCTTACAATAGTTAACCACTTCGCACAACTACTCACCAAGATGCTTTGTTGTGTCTATCAGAACTGCTCCACCTGTAGATTTACTGGAGGCTGTGAAGGTACAGCTCAGGGGAGAAGGAGGAGGAACAGGCAACTATTGCCCTGAGTGAAACTCTGCACTAAGTGTCTTCAAAGAGATAAACGTACGGCAGCATAGAGCTGCCACCCACACAAAATAAAATTGGAGCGATATCATATTATAACATATTAACTTTATTTTTCTAACAATATAACTTTCACGTTTTTACAATATAAATATTATATTGTACAAACGTTAATAAAGTTAATATGTTATAACATGATATGGCTCCAATTTTATTTTGTGTGGGTGGCAGCTCTACGCTGTCGTACAAATGTGCTCCACATCAACACAAAAGCATGTTGTGAGTACAGGAAGTCAAGTGTGAGGTTTACTGAGACTTGGCTCCCATCAGTGTATTCCTGACTCCCTGTTTAGGGTTGAGGGTTTCTCTCTTATGCCGGTAAACTGAAGCACAGGAGGAAAAGAGCTGAGGGGGAGGAAATGTCTATGAGTGACAGCTGGTGCAGGAAGTGTAACAAAAAGGACAGCAAAAATACATCTGATGAGAACTTGCTGTGCCTCTGCTAATGTGTGTGTGTGTGTGTGTGTGTGTGTGTGTGTGTGTGTGTGTGTGTGTGTGTGTGTGTGTGTGTGTGTGTGTGTGTGTGTGTGTGTGTGTGTGTGTGTGTGTGATCCAGTTTTATTGTGTTTTATGAGTTTCGTTAGGATCTGAAGTTTTATGTTGATGTCGTTTTATCTTCTGGTAAAGTTTAATATATCAGCTTGGGTCAGTTCAACCTGTAGAGCTATTTGGTGCTCCAGATTTTATGCATCTGTGTATATTTGCCTTCAGAAAACAAGAGTTTAGAATTTTTTGGCAGATTAAGATTGTGCATGCAAGTGCAACAGTTTTCTAAAAAAAATTAAAAAGAAAGAAAGTTTAACACCTCTGCAGATGGAATGATGGAGAGTTTTAATTCAGTGCAAGCAAAAAAAGAAGATGCAGGAGTTTCCCAACAGTGCACATACATGTGTATATTGTAATATATTGTAAGTTGTTTATCTAAAAATATGTTCATATTAGGGGTGCTCCATATTGGCTTTTTTTTACCGATATCCTTATATTATCTCACTCTTAAATTCTGATACCAATATAAACCCATACTGATATATGTTGTGCATAAAAAAAGAAAAAGAAAACCATTGTAGGTTACTAACATCACATATCTCCTATCGTGCTTAAATTTTAAACATTTTCTGTGCAAAATGACAACTACTTCCATTTAAAGGTATTGCGGACGTTCTTTACGTCCAGGTGGATCATCTAAACCATTGGTCCGCACAACTGTCAATCATTCTGGTGAAGCCAATCCTGGGCTAGTTTTCACTAGCATGCGCACTCTGTGCAGAGCGCCTTCATTCCCCCCCTCCGCTCTCATGGACGACGGAAGGAGGCGAGCGCAGTCTGCGCGTTACTCCGTGTCATATTTATTTTTGTCTTCAAGACCAACTGAATCTCATTCTCAAAGCCTTGGTTGAAGATTCTTGTTTTTGTTTTAGTTGTTTGCTAGCTGGCTAGCTACACAGCTACGTGCTGCGAGGACAGCATACGTTCATTACACAGAGCAAAGTTGTGCCAAATAAACTAAAATATCTCACAAACTTTACATCAGATCTGTCATATTTTGACATTTTGAGAGAAAGGAGAATAGCTGAAGAGTTTGATGTATAATATGGTAAAGGTTTGGTCATTAAAAAACTGAAAACCGATCCCGATACTTTCCGATATTACATTTTATTGCCGATATTAATGGCGGACCAATAATATCGGACATCCCCAGTTCATAAGATTCTCTTCCTGTTTACGCCTCACTGATGATTTTGCATTTAGAAAATACAAACATGCAGATGAGTGTTTTCTACTGATCTGTTAAACAACATAAGAGCTGCAATGACAAATTTACTCAAATATGCGTTTTGACTGCAGGTAGACCTGGTTTGTGTGACATCATCACTACAAAATCTACACCTTCTGCTGCTAATTTCAAACAGCTGCTTATCTTATAAAGAAACAAAGCTGAAATGCGTAGAAAATTCCCTTTTTGTGGATATCTGGTCTGGCTCCTGGTGAAGTTGCCTCTGTCAGTGTTTTCTAATCTTGTTTGGGCCTGACTATGAAATCCTTCTAGGCATAATTCAATTATTATCTCTAACCAACACAAACATGTGTAAAGACCCACACCATCCTCTGATTAAAGTGCATCAGTGTCCTTTGGACCTTTGTCATTTTAGAGAATGATGCAAAAATGTAATGCTTCAGAGTTTGTTGAAGAAATAATGTCAGCCTCAGAACTTTCTCAGGCAATAAGGAAAACCTCTTTCTGTAAGAATTAAATCAAGACTTTCTGGAAAGCTGCCTCATGTAAGACACTTTTGCCTTTTTAAAAGCATGTAAACATCCAGTTCAAAACGCTGGCCAAGAAATGTGGATTTGTGTGCGCTCCACTGAAGGAGGAGATAAAACATGAGCATATGGTACGATGCCTCTGTTCTTGTATCGGTGCCTAATGAAAAACACACCATCTCGCCCGTCGTAAGCCAGTAGCTTGTAAACTGTGATTCCACTTTCAGCCTGAATGAACCGAAAAGGCCTTTCCATCTGATTTCACTTTTTCATTCTGTCACTCTTTTAGCCTTCCATTCCTTCTTGCCCTTCTGTCTTAATTTGTTTTGCAACCCTCTCTCTCTCTCTCAAGAGTCTTCGTCTTACCCAAGTCCATCCTTTTCTTCATCACTTGCTTTCAGTTAGTCCTCTCGTTCATTTCTTATCAATTTGCCTTAATTCTTCCTTCGTCCTTTCAACTCAAGGTTCCCTTTTTAATTTTCCCCGTTTGATTTTTAGTGTTTGTTCACACAGCAGCCCCAGTTTCTCATCCTCCCTCTCTCCCTTTCCCTCATTATCTTTCTGTCCTTCTCATCCATCAGTCCATCTCCTTCCCTTCCTCTGTGTCCACCCACCTGTCTGGGTTTACTTTGTGCACATCATTTCACTGTCATCAAGCCATCCCTTTCTTTGGTCCATTCTTTGTTAATTCTCAGCCTCTAAAATAAAACAAACGCTGAGAGGAATTTAAAAACAGTTTAAGACTTTCTTTTTTTCTTTAAACATTTTTTTTTTCTCGCCGTGCCTCAATATCGATCGCTGTCACCTCATTGAAACAAAGCTGATGGAGCTTTTTGAAGCTAAATGGGTTTCTGCTTGATGTTTCTCTGTCTGAAGCAATAAATATTACTATAGATACAAAGTGGTTATTGTGACTGAGTGACAGACCAGGTAATTGTCTTTTTCTACCTTTTTGGACCCAACTGTAAGGGCTGGGCAATAGAACCTCCAAATTATACCACAATGTCTCCAGGAAATTTATGTTAATAATATTTATAACAATTTAGCAAAACAAACAAAGTGAAATCACTCATCAGTGATTGCATCTTGCAGGTGGCAGCATTTATTAATGCAAACATAAGTATTTTCCATATTTTGTTTTTTACAGGCTACTGTGCGTGATCAATCTATTTGGTGCAAGAATGGGAGAATTCAAGTATTCTAGGGTGTGTTTTTCCTGATTTAAAAGCCACTAAAGTGCCTAAAGCAGCAATCTTGAGTTTTCCCCCTTTCAGGAATTATAGAACTCCGTGACAGTGATAGTTCTGTGATATAATATTGGAAAGTTGTCAATTTTTCTTTTGCTAAGCCCGCACTCCATCCCGTAGACCACCATGCAATTTGAAATGAGCATCGCTCAGCATTAGCCAATGGCGTTAGACGTCCGCTTGTCAATCACAGAGCGTGCACAGAGTTTGTAGACTTACCCAGACTGATGCACAGTTGGTGACATTTCTTATGAAGTCTTTAAAGTTTATATAAATGAATAAACAGCATAACATGAGAATGATAATCGTAAAACAATGGGTTCTTTTACTCTTTTGGCCTGCTAGAGGTGTGCATTTGCGAACAAGACGCGTTGCTTCCAGCTGTAACGGTGGCGGAAGTATGGAGAGGGGCTTAAGGTGTGATAATGTTTTCTGCCTCTAGATGGTGCCCTCTGAAATAAATCTCTGGATTTCTTTTTTAAAACTTGTATCACTTCATGTCACGATTCTGGCTCCCCGACCTCCACTTCATGCCCCTGAACTCCTCCACTTCAGACCCAAACCTGCCCCAAAACTCCATTAACCAGCATGAATCATCACACTCATCTTTCCCCTCAGACTAAACCAGCTTCTGGACTCAACTACCCAGCATGCACCACACCGGACGTCCTTCCCACATCCTGACACAGATCAATTGTAGATCCTGACACTTTAGAAGTCTGCAGAATACTAGAAATGCAGAGAAAGGAGAGTGAGAGAAAAAATCATAACTTAAGGATATGAATTTGACCAAATTTTTTATTCGTTTTTAATTTCATGACTTTTAGGGTGAGTGCATTTACTGTTTATATTTGCAGTTTATATTGTGCTTTTTTGTATTTCAGAGACTTTTTAACACGGACAAACTTGTCCCTCATTCTCCTCCACCTCTTCATGCGCTCACCACCTCTAAACCCACGTTTCCCATAATTTCCGTCCACGAATAAAACGCTTGTTTCGCATCTTTATACTCCTCCACTCACGGGTGAATAAACGTTCACATTTTTGAGTTTTACCGTGGGGTATTCTTCAAGCTGCTCCGTGTCTGCCGCTAGATATCTTCAGCTCTCTTTTTAATTTTTGAGGCAGCAATGGCGGTGCTGGTGACATATCTAAAGAAGCGGCGTTCTGGCCAATCACAAGCTTGCGCTCTCCGTCTCGTTGGACGGATGTTTAGAAAACAGAGCTCGACTCTGTCCGTCCTTGCATGCCTGCTGCAGAACTCTTGCAACGACGGATCATGGCGGTGCGTGCGTCCGTACTGACAAAAACGGAGAAGTATTAAATAGGCTTTATCTTCCCAAGACCCTTTGTCCTGTCTGTCCGTCTCCACAGCACTTCTCTGCATTGCTTCTGAAACTAGAAATGATTCAATTATGGATCTGATTAGCTGGTCTTTCTTTTTTGACAATGAGATCGGAACGGTGGGCTCCTTCATGTATGGATGGAACGCACCCGGTTAGGCATATTTTGGATTCCTGGAAGAGGTGGAATATAATATGCCTTTCCCAGCTTTCCGTGGAGGATACCGAAGATGTATGGATTTTCGGATTTATGATTACGATGATTATGATTATTTCTGCATATTGGCATGGGCAGTTATCTGGTATTTCGGAAATTTAAGGAGTTTCCGGGGGGCAATTGGAGCGCTTCGTAAACTCAGGGATGGAGTTTATCGTGCTGTGAATGCACATGTTGAGATGAATTGTAAGCTAGAGACTCTAGCTGCGATTCCACCTTTGACATGCAAAACACCATTATTCGGCTTTTTGGAGGAGTTGAAACCAGCAAAAAAACTTTAAGGCAGAGGGAAAACTCATCTCTGCCTGTTCCAAAACAAATTATCTTATCAGAATCTGGTGCCCTTGGAGTCTTCAGCATGAGCTGAAGAGAAAACCCCCCACATGTGGACAGACGCTGTAAAATGCTCTCCTCACTCCAAGTCTGGTTGGAACTGTGACCGGTGAAGGCCATGGAACCATAGGACTCAATGCATCCTCCAACCTCCTCAGACGCTCCCACACACCTCTGAGCAGCAGGGAGCATAGTGAGTTCTGTAGCAATGGGGTTCCCAGACCCCACCCCCTTCCTCCATTACGTGTCATCCTGTTGTCCATGTGTGAAGTTTGTGCTTTGTGTTGAAGTGTTTTTTTTCTGTAAACCGTCTCTTGCCCCCCCTGTAGGGAGCAGAGGGGGGGCGTATGTTTTTTCTCCTCACCCCTGCCTACCCTTGTGAGGATCCTTTTCTCATCTTCAAAGGGAGCGCTATCAGCTAGCAGCCTGCCCACAGTTCAGCCTGATGATGTTGTGTCTTGAATGTTCTGTATGTCAAACCTGGATGGGTTGCTCTGAAACCACATTTCCCCATGTGGGATCAATAAAGTTCTATTCTCATTCTAAAGACATTCAAACCAACCTGATCCTTTCATATCTCCTAAATGAATAAATGCACAGAAAAATCAAGATTATTTACAATTCTAAATAAAAATCATCAACATAAACAAAAGTTCTGTCTGATTAGAAACGTCTACACGCATCCAAACAGACAAATATGGAACAGCAGCAGTAATTCCCACGAACCTCTGGGTTTAGCTACCATTTAACAGTGCTGCTTTTTTGTTGATTCATTTGATTACCTTTAGACTTACACACAACCAGCTGGTTATCTCTCTTTGTGTGTCTTAAATGTCTAATTATATACTCTGTAGTATTTATTTGTTTGTTTAAAATGGTGAAATGGATGTTTTTTTCTTTTCAATTTGCACATTAAGAGATTTTCCACACCGAGAGGTCTGTCCTCCTGCAGCCAATCCACTTTCATATTATTGAAATAGCCTCCGTATGCTAACACGCTGCCCTAACCCTCACGTGTTTGTGCACCAGAGAACAGAAATGCACTGTGCATCATTAACATAACAACATGACACGTTCTCATTACATAAAGAGCTTTAGCAGTGTTACTGCTGAAGGTATGGCGCAGGCCTGCGTAGCAATCTATAGGAGAAAATGGACAATGAAGGAAAATAAAACTCACATGTAAATCTGCTTTTGTGAGTGAAAAAGGATCTAAAAGAATCTACCAAGGCTTTTTAAAAAGACCATTATACAATCAATCATTAGTATTTACCAGGATTTCCTGATCTTGAATAAACGTTATTACTAATGCACTCTTAATTTGGTGCAGTCCTTCGAGACAGTCTGAGCACATTTAAGTAATTAGATCATCACGACAAATAAATTAAATCTGACAATCACAGAAAATGACAAAGATTTATAATTATCCCAAAAGCATCAATAAGTCAGGTGAGAATGATGGCAGATCCAATGCGTGCTATTGGGTTCTTTTTTTTTTTTTGCATTGGTTCTTTTCTGCGATTGTTTACCTGCATATAACAGCAGCTGAAGCACACAGCATATTATCCATGGCAGTCTGCTCTGAAAGTGGCTGAAAAACAGGCTTAAAGGATCTCTGTGACATCTCTGCATTGAAGTGTTATTGAGTTTATGAGGAAATGGATGAAACACATCTCTGTTAATGAACGGGGTGAAGAAAGCTCTTTGTTTTCGGTTTCCTGCGATAACATTTCTGGAGCGTATAGCCTGCGAGTGGTGCAGGAGTACAGGTTTGACTGATCATTAAAACAAAATCAGACTTAGTTGAAAATGCAAAACTGTCTTTCTGGATAAATTCAAATGTTTTCTGGGTTTTATTTGAAGTTACGGTGAAACAGCTTCTTACTAACCTTGTGCATATTTCTCCTCATTAAGCTGATCCAGAACATACTCAGTTTTATATAACTCAGATTTTTCCCTTTTTATTTATTTATTCATTTATTTATTTATTGCAAAAAAGGGTTTCTGTGCACCAGAAAGGAATATTTCACAAATATATTTTAATACAAACATCCTATTTGAATATGTCACAAGTTGCTATCTTTCATCAAAATGCTTCAAAACAAGTATACAACCTAATTTTGGAGTTTGATAAGAACAAAACACCTCATTCTGAACACAAAGACGTGAAAAGAGGAAACAGAGTTAAGTAAACAAAAAAACAAAGCAGAACAAAGAAGCCGACATGATCTTTGGTGTTGTTTTTCTTTAAAGCTTTTTGGACATACGTGCACGTCCCCTGAGACACCTTCAGCATCTGTCACTGCAGGACACAAACATTATTTTAATGTTATTCCGTCCCAGGATGAATAGAAAGTGAAACATGTCACTTTGGGACTTAATAGAATTGCAAATGACAGCGTGAGTAGATGGAGACGGTCTGGGCCGTGCTCAGAGTTTGTTCACGACTTGATCAGCGGAGTTCACAGCCAGTGCGTGCACAAACATCTGACATTTAGAGGACAATTTTTATTAAACATACAGGTCATTTACTCTGATTGTAACAGCACATCTTGGTCAGGGAAAACCAAAGGCCCATCTGTCGTACTCAAACGCAACCAATCATTCAGAACTCGAGTCCAAGTGTTAACTAGGACGATAAAAACAAAGCATTAACCTCTATTCTCCCCGCTGTTTCCTTTTGAAGTTTTGTGCCGAGATTAAAATGTAATCAACTCGTGTCTCTATTTGTATAATTTGCTAGCTTGTCTTATATGCTGCTGATCAATGAAATGTGGCAAAAGCAGTTGTTTTTTAATGTTTTGAATCAGCACAATAAAAAAGACCTTTTCACAATCTGATTCCACTTTCACTTTTACCACATTTTTGCTCTCCCTTGCATGGGTGACTAAAGACACGGCGAGGTGATTGAACATGCGCCGTGATAAATGCGAATCTGGATCTTATGTGTCAAAGTGGAAGCAAAGTGGACCCATCAACATACATAATAACTAGAAGTAGGAACATTAGAAGTTGAAGTTAAAGTCACACTTGGCAGTTTTGCTTGCTTTTAGCACCCCCTAGTGTCCATTATTAATTATCTGTGATCAAAGCAAAAGTGAAACCTATCTCCTCGCTGTGCATTCGTCTGATGGGCTCGACATACGGGAGGCGACATCGCCTCTCCATTCATTTTCAATGAGACATGCGCAGCAAAGCGATAATCGTTGGTGTCTCCCTCCTGCGAAAACATGCATGTGAAATTTTGCGCTCATGCATGTGTCGTGCACACGCGAGCCAGCGACGTGATCCCATAAAGTTGAAAAATTTCAGTTTTTCATCGCTGTCGCTCAGACAAGGACCAATCAGCGGAGGTTTCATTGACTGACCAATGAGCGGACAGGATGCTTCTCAGAACATGTCCGGGCAAACATGGAGGAAAAGTTGCCATGTCAGATTTCCCAGAGCTTTACAAGACTTCACTTAACTCTACCAAAACCTTGTGAGACTTCATATCTACCGCTTTTTCAACTCTGAACTGCTTTAATAACCCAAAATTCCTTCCAATCTGACAGCCAATCAAAACAACGGAAAGCTCGGTATTCGCCCTGGAACAGAGACGTCGCTGGCTTTTGCTGCATGTCGCCTTCCGTGTGTCAAGCCCATTAGTGTCTACAGGATGTTCATCACTAAATGAAGCAAATCAGCTGTGTTCATGATCTGAAATATGCAGAAAACATGCTGGAAGCGGACTGCAGTGCCACGCCAGGCATATCAGCTGAATTTTCACAGGTGGCGACCTGCCATAATGAAGTTGCAAATGTGGTATTCTGGCCACAGAGGACGGTGGGGGTCTGAGTGACATTTCAATAACCCTGTAAAGGGTCATTTTAGCACATACTGGCTCAAGGAAATGATTTAAAAATATGAAAAAGTTGCATAGTATGGTGTTAAACAGAGTCAAAGAGACCTCTAGTGGATGGCTGCTGTAAAGGTTTTAAGTTCCGCTCCTCCAAGTAAACAAATAGAGCAATTAAAATTCACCTGGAGTAATTACTTCCAGATATAGATTCAGGTGGTCATTGCTGCTGTGTCTTCAAATTATTACTTTGGTTTTCTTTTAAAGGTGCAGTATGTAAGAATGAAGAAAGAATGACATCATGTGGTCAACTTTGGTTACTGCAGTCCATTTTTCTGAACAAAATGTCACTTTCTCGCTACCTTTCCGTGAGCTTCATGGCTGTTGCCAGTTATGGATCAGCGCCAGAAGATTCTAGATGATAACCTAAGATGAGTCATGCACAGAAAGTTGATAAGTAACACATTGTCATATTTGGTGTTAGCACTCTTGGGTGTTTTACGGTAGGGAGCACTTACCACGCTTATTATGGTAGTTTGCCTGCGGCGTTAGAGGAAGTGTGGTTGTTTGCCATCTTGATGTTATAGTTCTGAAAGACTCATTAAAGAAAATAAAACGCCACGATTGACTCGTTTTTCACTTCACACATACATTTCACTGTAATATTGAGTTGGTGTTAATTGAAAAAGTAGCTTGAGATATTTTTAGAGTTGACTATTTCACTGTTAGCTTTGTTAGCTCAACATTAGCCTCTAGCCTTCTTTACCCAATATTAGAGTAAAATAAAAAGATGGCGTGGCTTCTTAGGGGTACAAGAAATAACTTGGTTCTTTAAACAACTCTGAAGATTTACAACCATCAGCGCTGCAGCATTAAATCGGTGCAGGCTCGGCAACACCGTCCCGCTTTAATTTTTTTTAAGGAGATAAACTAACAACCCCCCAGCTGGCTGAGAAGAAAATCAGTTTTAATGCAGCCTTCCTTCCAACATGATTAGACTGTTTTGTTATTATTTCACTATAAAATTATCACATATAGGTATGTGGTGAGGAGGTTGTGGACAAGGTAAATGTTAAATGGCCTGTATTTGTATAGCGCCTTCTTGGGGTTCTACAACCGCCCAAGGCGCTTCACAACACAATCAGTCATCCACACATTCACACTCTGGTGAGGATGAGCTACATCGTTGCTACAGCTGCCCTTGGGCGCACTGACGGAGGCGAAGCTGCTGAGCACTGGCACCACCAGTCCCTCCGACCACCACCAGCAGGCAAGGCAGGTTAAGTGTCTTGCCCAAGGACACATCAGCAACAGACTGAGGACGTAAACCTGCGACCTTCAGATTGCAAGGCGGCCACTTAACTCCTCTGCCACCATCGCCCAGGCAAGCCTGGGGCACCCTATACATTTGATCAAATAGATTGGACACACTAGGTAAGCAGAGGGTGCCACCCCATCTACACGTTTTGACATGTGCATGTTCAGCCATTTTATAGGTAGTTCAGTTAACATTTTGTTTTATTGTTTTGATAGAGTAGGTTGAGTTAGGCTGTGTTTTGTTTTATTTATTTTATTTAATTTGGCACCTTTCACATGTCCCTTCTTTCCTCAACTAGGTTGGAACCAATCACTCCAGAAACCTGTCAATAAAGTTTTTTTTTTATTTACTGATTTTTTTTACACAAACCCCTCTTGTCTGGCCTCCTCTCTGTGATTGTCTAGTTGCATCCCCTTCCTAGACTGGCGTCGTAACAGCTCCTTTAAGTGTAGTTGTAGTCAGGAGATTGATGCTTAAGGGTTAGGTCTTTAGCCTCTCTCTCTAGCATGCAGACTCTGGAAAGACTTGTAAGGTCCGATTTACACGGCAGGATAATCATGCCAATTTTTGACCAACTCCTCTCCTTCCAACAAACCTATTCGTTTTTCATTTAACATATTTAGCACAAAGAGTTCAGCGCCTAAGACAAACAAAGTTTGTGTATTTGTGGTCTCTGCTCACGGAGAGAAAAAAGCCCTCTGTGTTACTGAAGGTGACTTTAAGTGATAATCTTTGCACTCTGGATTATTAATTTGCGAGTTAAGTCTGAGTAATGTCCCAGGCAAGTCTCCTGTCAATAACAATGGGCTGCACATTAAATCTAAGGCAGTGCAGATTTAGGTCACCAGCTTGTGAGCGCATGTCTTCCTCACAAAATGATCGCTAACCTACAGACTGAGGTACAGTGTCCTGCTCAAGGACACTTTGACATACAGTCAGGAGGAAGGGATTGAATCACCAACCCTGCAATTACCAGACAGCCCACTCCATCGCTAGACCTTGTCTGCTGGTTAATTTACTGTAAGGAACGCTGGTTCCTGTGACCTGCAGGCTGCCTTGCAGTTAAAATGTCCTACTGGGACATCAGAAATTCTCACTACCTTTTTCAAAAGGAACGCACCAAAGGTGAGTGAAGCCATTGGCAGCCCTGATCCATTTGAGCCAAGTCTTTAAAAAAAAGGTCAGAGATGATATTTCACAGCACTAACTCATAAAATGAATTTCTTTTCTTACAAGAATGATCTCAAAACACAGTAAAAAAATATATATATATTTTTTTTTTGTTTGTTTGTTTGTTCTTTTTTGTTTTTTTGTTTCTCCAAAGTCACCATTTACCTTAAAATGTTGCTAAGTTTTCCTGCCTGATGGAATAATAAAAACGTTGGATGAAACGTAACACGGTCCGTTACTAGCTCACGGTTTTTACTGCTGATTTATGGTCTCTCAGAGTCCATCGCATCTCGTCATCCTTTAATGATTTTTCTCCCACATTAGAGCCTTTGAAAAATCTCAGGTACAAAAGTGGTCATTTGAAGTCACTTTAGATCAAAGGCTTTTCATTTCTGAAAGCAGACTTCCCTGTTCCTCGTTCTGCATCAGACAGCACGCGCTCACGTTTGCAGAACGCAGTTTTAAGGCTCTTTGATGAAATGATGTTTCTGAACATTTTCCTCTGACAGCACTCTCTCTTATTAGCTTTAGCAACACGTGGTTTTAAAGGTGCCCTGTAAAATCCTTAGGTAGATTATAGATATCAGACCTCATAGCTTTTAATTTAGATCATTTAAAAACATTGTTGTCAACTAAATGATTAAAATCAGGGCTTTTACATGAAATCATGTAGGCTTGATTCTATAAGTGTTATAACAACTTTGAATTTGGTGCTTTAGGCATCTTTGAGATGATCACTGAGATAGAAGTAGACTATGTTAATGTGTTGAACTGAAGTTTTTCTATTTATTTGATTCCTATCTAGTTATATTCTTTCATCAAAATCAGAGCAAATCACTGCCCCCAGGCCTGTATACAGCTTTCACTGTGGGTCATTTCTTTAAACTCTTTCTGTCTGAATGTATTTTTCTTTAACATAGAGATCAGAAATATTCCCCCAGCTCCATAATACTTCTCAGTGGCAGCACAATCTTCTCAGGCTTTTGAACTCACTGTGAAGCAGCAGGAAGCTAAACACTGTACATTAGTGAACATTAATGGTGGGGGGCTTTTTTGACTGCGTGAAGGAGGAAAGTATAACAAGACCTTTTGTTTCCTTTTATCAAATCTTCATGGAGGAAACACCAAATTATTGCATGATACTGTTTACTGCAGAGATCAAACAGAAATGACATCCTACTGTTTTATGTCAAACATCTGAATGCACTGTGGTTCATTTTGCTGACTGATGATTAAAAACTGTTTGCTGTGTGCTTTTTTCTACACAAGCCTCGTTTTTCTATAAAACTTCTCCATTTTTATTGTGATTAGAAACTACTAAATACTAGCATAAATGTAACATATTCCCAGTCGTTACCATATGAGTGTTGTGGCAATTTTTTGTCTCCATTTAACCCTTAAGGACACTGGTGTCACAGCCCATTTCAAACATGTGCAAATTTGATTCTGGAGTCACATATTCAAGTTTGACTAGCCCAAGTGACATTGTATCCATACATATATTGAACATTTTTTTACTTCTTTATTTTATTTAATTTTTTTCTACATTGTGATGTATTTATTCCAAACAGGTTAAATATATTTTTATGTTTTTGATTTTTTTTGTCCCACAAAAACATTTTGAATCATCAATTACCTGACTAAATACAAAATGCCATTTTGCTTTGATGACTTGATTTATTGAAGGAAATTAGATCTACCATACTCACTTTATGTGGAAAAGTATTGCCTCCCTTTCTTATCCATAATCCCTGCTCACCACCACTAGTCACCTACCACTTTTATTGATCAGTGATAGTTTATTGTAATTTTTCTGGCTTTAGTATTTAGGTTTTATTGAAATTCTGTTGTTCATTTAATTTTAATGTTTGTTCTGTAAATGTTTCACCTACTTAGTCATCAATATACCAGCTTTTACTGCCTTAGCTTGGTCATTGTTTTCACCTACTTTGAAATTCCTGGCTGCCCAAATTTAGTTCTCTGCAGTGTTTTACGACACAAGATCTGCTGTTTGGTTTATACTATTTCTTTTTTTGGCCCCCTCTGGCCACCTACGCCTTCCCCAAACTTGCTAGCCTGGCCTGCCAGACTCTCCCTCTGTCTATTCTACACAGAGGAAGAGTCTGGAAACGCAGAGACAGCGAGCACCATGAGGGGCGGGACTAGCCAGCTCATAAACAACCAATCGGAAAAAGGCGGAAATGACGACTTATCGCGTGACGCTGTAGTTTTTTAGCTATAGTTAAAGATGGCGTCAAACGAGTGCTGCTAACAATCTCCCTCTCACTGTTCACGCCGAGCTGCACTGCAGTTAACCCCAGCTTTTTTACTTGTTGCTTCATTAGCGCAAGTAAAGGTGACACCATGACGTGTTTTTAGCTGGGTAAGCACCTTCCTCAGTAGAAATGAATGCACTGGGGGCGAATGGAGACCCATCTAAGATGGCGCCCGGCCACTATGGCAGCTCCAGTCCACGAGGCGTCTACATATATATGTCTGTGGGTAGCACTGCGCAAACATCTTTCTTCAGAAGAAAGGCTTTTAGCGCTAATTCTTGTTGTGGTTTAAAGACATGTCCAAGTCATTTAGAACAGAAGAAAGAGCTGCAGCGAACTCCGCTTCAGACGCCATCTTCGTTGTTTATGAGAAACTGAGCATCACTGTGTGACGTATGCTGCTCAGCGCTGATTGGCTTGGTGAGAACTCTCAGGGGGTGGGGTTATTTAAATAGGAGCGTTACCAGACCCATTGCTTCCCATAAGGAAGCATTGGTATGGCTGGCCTGGCTACAAACTTGTTGCCACTCACCTTTAGTCTCCTAGCTCCAGTTTTGGCCCTCTTTTCCGCTGGGAGCATTTCAGACATGAAATGGCATTGAAAGCTGGTCACAAAAATCATGGGAGAATTGCAAGACCACGTGTGATTTTTTTGGAGTTGACATCATAAAAAGCAAGGAGAAAGATGGCGGCATGTATCCAAAAAGGTCTGAGGTTTATTTTCTGTTCTATTAACCTCTGCTACGGAGATTTCACAGTTAATTATGTACATTTTTCACTAGTTAAGTAACTGGAAATCTGCACATGACGTCTAGTTTGAACGTTTCTAGATATGTCTTACCCTGCTATTGTGTTCGACTTCCTGTCTGGGCCGATCTAAACTGCAGAGTTTGACACGTTCTGAAGCGTGGCACATACAAAATAGACTTGAAGTGTAAGCAATGTGTTCCTACGCTTCTAGGATGCTTCCAAAATGTTATGCTTCTCGGTCTATGGAAACGCACCCATCCACTAAAACATCAGGTAATTGCTGCGTACTATATTTCGCAGATACGCGATGCTTACGCATCCGGTGAAAAGGCCCAGAGACAGGAAACAGATTCAAGTTTTGAGTGTTTAAAGAGGCACATGACAGCATAAAATGTGAGTTTTGCATAATTTGTCCATGACTAACCCCTCCCTGGGCTGCCACCTTATGGTGGTGGAGGGGTTTGAGTGTCCCAATGATCCTAGGAGCTAAGTTGTCTGAGGCTTTATGCCTCTGGTAGGGTCACCCATGGCAAACAGGTCCTAGGTGAGGTATCAGACAAAGTGCAGCCCAAAGACCCCTTATGATGAGTTCAACAGATGGATGCAGTATTCCCTCGCCCAGACGCGGGTCACCGGGGCCCCCCTCTGGAGCCAGGCCTGGAGTTGGGGCACGCTGGTGAGCGCCTGGTGGCCGGGCTTTCACCCATGGAACCCGGCCGGGCATAGCCCGAAGAGGAGACGTGGGTCCCCCTTCCCATGGGCCCACCACCACTCTCTACCACTCTGGAGTTGCTCCCACTGAGAGGCGCCGAGCAGGGGTGGGCATACTTCTTGCCCCCCATCTTGGTGCCTGTACGTTGGGGTTTACCCCGGTAAGTGAGAGGGTAGCCTCCCTCCGTCTTCGGGTGGGGGGACGGGTCCTGACTGTGGTTTGTGCTTATGCACCAAACTACAGTTCAGACTACCCACCCTTTTTGGAGTCCCTGGAGGGGGTACTGGGAAGCGCTCCTTCGGGTGACTCCCTCGTTCTGCTGGGGGACTTCAATGCTCACGTGGGCAATGACAGTGAGACCTGGAGAGGTGTGGTTGGGAGGAACGGCCCCCCTGATCTGAATCCGAGTGGTGTTCTGTTATTGGACTTCTGTGCTCGTCATGGATTGTCCATAACGAACACCATGTTCAAGCATAAAGGTGTCCATATGTGCTCTTGGCACCAGGATACCTTAGGCCGCAGGTCGATGATCGATTTTGTTGTCGTTTCATCTGATCTGCAGCCGCATGTCTTGGACACTTGGGTGAAGAGAGGGGCGGAGCTGTCAACTGACCACTACCTGGTGGTGAGTCGGCTTCGATGGTGGGGGAAGATGCCGGTCAGACCTGGCAGACCCAAACATGTTGTGAGGGTCTGCTGGGAACGTCTGGCAGAGTCTCCTGTCAGATAGAGCTTCAATTCCCACCTCCGACAGAACTTCGAACGTGTCCTGGGAGAGGCAGGGGACATTGAGTCCGAATGGGCCATGTTCCGTGTCTCCATTGTCGAGGCGGCTGACCGTAGCTGTGGCTGCAGGGCGGCCGGTGCCTGTCGTGGCGGGTTCTGGAGAGGAGGGTCCGTCAGATAGTCGAACCTCGGATTCAGGAGGAGCAATGTGGTTTTCGTCCTGGCCGTGGAACACTGGACCAGCTCTATACCCTGGGGGGGGGGGGGGTTCCTGGGGGGGGCATGGGGGTTTGCCCAACCAATCTACATGTGTTTTGTGGATTTGGAGAAGGCGTTCGACCGCGTCCCTCGGGGGGCCCTGTGGGGGGTACTCTGGGAGTATGGGGTACCAGGCCCCTTGATACGGACTGTTAGGTCCCTGTACGACTAGTGTCAGAGCTTGGTCCACATTGCCGGCAGTAAGTCGGGCTCGTTTCCGAGAGTTGGACTCCACCAAGGCTGCCCTTTGTCACCGATTCTGTTCATAACTTTTATGGAAAAATTTCTAGGTGCAGCCAAGGTGGTGAGGGGATCCGTTTTGGTGGCCTAAGGATCAGGTCTCTGCTTTTTGCAGATGATGTGGTCCTGTTGGCTTCATCAGAACGTGATCTCCGGCTTTCGCTGGAGCAGATCGCAGCCGGGTGTAAAGCAGCTGGGATGAGAATCAGCTCCTCTAAATCTGAGACCATGGTCTTGAGTCGGAAAAGGGTAGAATGCCTTCTCCAGGTCAGGGACGAGGTCCTGCCCCAAGTGGAGGAGTTTAAGTATCTCGGGGTCTTGTTCACGAGTGAGGGAAGGGTGGAGCGTGAGATTGATAGGCGGATTGGTGCTGCGTCTGCAGTGATGGGGGCGTTGTACTGGTCTGTCGTGGTGAAGAGAGAGCTGAGCCGAAAGGCGAAGCTCTCAATTTACCAGTCGATCTACGTTCCTACCCTCACCTATGGTCACGAGCTTTGGGTAGTGACCGAAAGAACGAGATCGCGGATACAAGCGGCCGAAATGAGTTTTCTTCGCAGGGTGGCTGGACTCTCCCTTCGAGATAGGGTGAGAAGCTCGGTCATCCGAGAGGGGCTCGGAGTAGACCCACTGCTCCTCCACATCGAGAGGAGCCAGTTGAGGTGGCTCGGGCATCTGATTAGGATGCCTCCTGGATGCCTCCCTGGTGAGGTTTTCCGGGCACGTCCAACCGGGAGGAGACCCAAAGGAAGACCCAGGACACGCTGGAGAGATTATGTCTCTCGGCTGGCCAGGGAACGCCTTGGGATTCCCCCGGAGGAGCTGGCCCAAGTGGCTGGGGAGAGGGAAGTCTGGGCTTCCCTCCTTAAGCTGCTGCCCAGAAAATAAATAAATGGATGGATGGATGGATGGATGGATGGATGGATGGATGGATGAATGGATGGATGGATGGATGGATGGATGGATGGATGGATGGATGGATGGATGGATGGATGGATGGATGGATGGATGGATGGATGGATGGACGGACGGACGGACTAACCCCATTATTTGGAAAGCTGAGTTCATCTTTGTGCCACACTCATGCTTGACTTCTACCAAACCTTAGGGTTAGGTCAAAGATCACTCAAGGCCAAAACCTCTGCTCATCAAGAAGAACACATATTCAAAGGCTTTCAGAGGAAATCAAGAAAACAGTTAATAAGATGGCAGAGAAGAGGAAAACAAGATGAACATCGTCATTCTATACAAGTCTTGACCTTTTTAGAAACTCTGGATTTGTTTCCCCCCCAAGCATAATATTCTGGTACATTTCAAGCCTAACAGCACTCTTAGACAGGCTGTTTCACCCGAAGGACAAAACACCCAAACAGAAACTGAGCGCCAGCGTTGTATCTGCAGGTCAGTGCAGCGAGAAATGTTCTGACCTCTATGTTGGTGAAAGAAAACAGCAGCTAAACAAACGGATGGCACAGCACAGAAGAGCCAGCTCATCAGGTCAAGACTCAGCAGCTCATCCACAGACGGGACACTTTACCGCAGCGGTTCCAAATCTGGGGAAGGTAATCCCCCATGGGGGGGTCATCACAGATGGCAGGAGGTCATTGATAAATTCCCAATAACACACCCAATACTATAATCAAAACTCTGTATAACAGTTATAACTCTGTATGTCTGTATAATGTTTGTAATTAATCACATTTAATGTGTGTAAGCATGTAGGAGTTGGGGGTCCTGGCTTGTCTTGGCAAAGGGGTCCTCAAGTATAAAGGTTTGAGAACCACTGCTTTAGAGGACAGTGATGTGCATATTTTAGACAGGGGGGCAAGTGAGTTTAAAGAGGAGGTGTTTATCTTGTTACACTTGGAGAAAAATTATTTATTACAGAAAAACACCAGCAGCCAAACATGGTGGAGGAAGTATGATGGTCTGGGTCTGCTTTGCTGCTACAGGACCTGGATTACTTGCTGTAATTGATGGAACCATAAATTTTGATTTCTAGCAGAAAATCCTGAAGAATAGTTGAACTTGGACCTAAACAATCTGCTCATGCTGAAAAATGCTCCAATGTTCCTGAATATAAAAAAAAAATTGCATTGATTAAAGCAACAATCCGGAGTTTTCCCCTTTCAGGAATTATGTATGATTTTTCAGAAATCCGTAAAAGGGATTGTCTTATCATGTAGTGTGATATAATATAAGCAATATCTTTTTTTTTTTGCTAAGCCTGCTCCCTGCCCCATAAAATCAGTGCAATAGGAAACTGAGCGCCGGTCAGAAATAACCAATAGCGTTAGACTACCGCTTAAGCGCTTCAGAGTTAAGGAAGTACCTCGGCTGATGCAGAGTTGATGAACTTTTCACGAACAACTAAGTCTTTAAAATATAAATATATGAAAACACAACATGACATGAGAATAATACTTGTAAAACAACGTGTTTTAGCTCTGTTTGTCGGCTACAGAAGCACATTCATAAACAAGAAACGTGCAGTCGCCATCTTAAATTATCGAGTCCACCGACTATTGGTGCAATATGCTTGTCAGCCACTAGATGGTGCCATCAGATAAAAGAAATACTCCAAGGAGATAGTTTAATTACCACTCATCATAATGGTTGCAGTTGCTGCCAGTGATGTCACAACCAGTTACTAAATTTATGGGGTGAATACTTTTTTCAATGGGTCAGATTGGTTTGGATAGTTTTTTTTTTTCTTTTAATAAATGAAATTATAATTTTGAAGACTGCATTTTGTATTTGTTCATGTTATTTTTTAGGTTAATCTTGTCAGTGGTCTAGTGGTATGAGTGTTCACCCTGAGACTGGGAGATCGTGGGTTCAAATCCATGGTCGGGTCATACCAAAGACCTTAAAAATGGGACCAGAGATTCTCAGGGGAGAAGTGACAAAAAGTAGTCCCGTTGTAATGTGACGTTGTAAATTTATCTGCTTTGTTTCTGAGATGTAAATTAGTCATGCTTTCAGAGGCTAATCCTTTTGTGAGGCTAAAAGGCGCAGAAACAGTGCCCCCGAAAATAGCCAGAACTACGTTGCTGAATCACTTCTCCCCTGAGAATCTCTGAGCAGGGGTGTGTGTGTGAAATGGGTCAAAGTTTACAGAGCACTGGGTGGGCGAAGGAACACATAAAACTTAATGTCTCAAAAAGCGAACTTTTCCTTTAAGGGGTTGGATTGGGGGGTTAAACCACCAAATAGTTCCTGAGCGTGGCCACAGCTGCAGCTCACTGCTCCCCACGGGGAAGGGTCAAATGTGGAGATTTCACAAGCATGTGATGATGACTAACGGGACTTTAACTTTATCTCGTCTAATTTAGTTTCTTTTTTTTTATGATCAAGCAAAAACAGGAAAAATCTGTAAGGGTGTAAATACTTTCTTGCATCATTGTAACACACCAGACTTAAGTATTTTAATTAGTATATAATCACAACTTTGGGGGTGGGCTGGAGATCTGTACTTTCTGTGATCAGGAACATGATGCAGGGTTTAATCCTGATAAGTCACACTCTAATGCATGAACAATTTAGAAACAGAAATTAACCTAACATGCACATCTCTGAACTGTGATGAGAAACCAGTGCACACACGCGAGAACATGTGAACACGCAGAGAGGCTGCAGGCAAGTTCTGAACCTCTCGCTGTGATGAGACAGGACTAATTACTGCGCCGCCGTGCTAAACACTATGACCAAGCTCATCTTTAAAACCAATTAAAAGTGTTTCGTTTTGAAGAATTAAAATGTTCCAATCAAATGCAGGAAGTTCAGATTAAAAGATTCAACTCCTTCCTCCTCGTCTTACAGCCGATAAACAGCGTCAACATACCCTCTCCTGGTGTGTGCCTGCTGCAGGAAGCTATTCTCACCACAGAGCCCATATGGCCACTAATTATACTTTGGCACTGAAGATTTCCGTGAGACCAAATCAGAGACAAGGTTGGGTACCCCACTACTGACCTTTTTTGTAGATCTAAGCAGCATCAGCTGTGGATAGCAGCAACAATGCCCTCTGCAGCATCACCGCTGTGATGTGAACCACATTTCACAGATCATAGAGCAGGACTGACGAGCTGAGATCACAGCTACTGGGGGATGACAAACGCCGAACTCATTTCTGATACAGCGCGTTTCTTTTTTAAATCTATGCACACCTCCTTTACATGGGCTAACAAACGCTTTTTATGTCATTTTCCTGCTCACAAATGATATTTATTACCAGATCAGACCTAAAAATCGTCTCTCTTGCCTTGCCGCAGTGTGGGATCCGTGTCAAACTCCACACCTGAAGGAGGAGGGAGGAACCACCTCCAACCATGACCATATGGCCGAATTATTATACACTGGCAAAGCATCTTACACATCGAAGGCCCACAAAGTGACAGTGATGTTCTTTTGATTCCATGCATACGATTAACACACAAGCATAAACACTAAACTCACTCTTGAAGATGAAATGAAGAGTTATTACCAGGAAATATTCTCTCTTTTTCTCCTTTACACAACAGAAATGTAGGAAAGGATTCAGGCCTGGGTGGATGCTAAATCCACAGATCTGCAGTGACACCTGGTGGTGACATTCAAACACTGTCTGACCAACAGCGTTTTATTTCAGTCTATTGCAGGAGTAGGGAACCCTGGTCCTGGAGAGCTGCTATCCAGCATGTTTTAGAGGTTTCCCTGCTTCAACACACCTGATTCACCTCTTCAGCTGCTCATCAGGCTCTGCAGAAGCCTGTTAATTACCTGATGATTAAAATCAGGTGTGTTGAAGCAGGGAAACCTCTAAAACGTGCTGGATAGCTGCTCTCCAGGACCAGGGGTTCCCTACCCCTGGTCTATTGTAACAAATGTGAATGCCCATTTCTATAAGCATCCAGCATCTGTTAGTGGAAATCAAATGATGGCCGTGTTCTCAAAAAACCTTTTCATCAGCTGTAAAATCAAAAAAGGACAGGTTTTGCTTATTTTACTGCTGAACTTTGGTTTAACTGGTGCTGGTGAAGGGGAAAAAGCTCAGCAGCAGGGAGAAAAGGAGCGGCCGAGAGGCTCCATCTTTTTCCCCTTTAATGACCCTTGTACCATCTTACTGCCCTCATAAAACCTGCAGAGATAACTTGATGTTGTCACACACACACACACACACGCACACACACACACACACACACACACACACACACACACACACACCCTGGTCAGCGTATCTTTCATAAACTGTGATAATCCTAACGTGAACACACCTGTAAGGGCAGAAACTCACCGTCAGTAGAAGGGTGTATCTTTTATATAAGCTGGTGATAAGGCAGCAAAACCGCCCAACAAAAGACAAACTGCTTCACGGGCTGGAAGAGACACACGGGCGGATTACAATGTTCCTTCTTGTGTTTTTCTGGACAAGTGGAAGCTTCTTTCATGAGATCTGCATATAAAAGAGAACCTGGCTTCTACGTGAAGTTGGCACGTCTTTGAAGAAAGACAAGAAAAGTAAATAAAGGAGAATTATCAAGGTGAGGTAAACTTATGCTAGAAAGAGAACGCTGTATTTAAATATAATTAAAATAAATAAAACGCTTTGTTCTTCTGTTATGTTTCAGTTGAGTTCTTACTGTGATGCTGGTAATAAATACGACTGCTGATTTCAGGTCCGTGCTGAAGCCGCGAGCTAGACGAGCACAATGGAGGAGCTGAAATACAGGGGGAAGAAAAGAGAGGGAAGACACAGGTAACCATCTGCCTCTTTACGCTCATCTTCTCTTATTTGCCGTTTTGTCCCGAGAAGGTACTTTCTTTCACAGAAGAGAGGCTGAGGACAAAATGTGACAAGAGATGAATACAAATTGGTAAATGGTATTTAGGTTAATGGCAGCCCAGTTAGCACACTTTGATCTTAATTAGCCTGCATGATTAAGACCAGTACACACAATGGCCTGGCTACACTTTCATTGTGCTTATTAGAGATTCATTTCCCTCTCTTTGGCTCATTTCCTGCCTGCTCCAAGGAAAAATCCACTGAAGTTCACTATTATACAAGAAAGTTATTACACAATGCTAATTTTTGGAAACTAGGAAATGCTAGCGACTGAATGCACATCAATTATTTTGTCCCTCTAACTTCAGTATGTTAAAATTGGCTCATAATTGCTTTTAAAGGCTAAATTTTCAGGTTTTTTGCAGTTTACTGAAGATGAAACTGTTATTCCTCCTCGTAGCAAAAGTTCTGAGCTTTAAACGTGTTTTTTCTAAAGGCTGCAGGGAGAGGAGCATATTTAACAGACAACTTTAAACTAGAATAGCTTCCTTTTCCTGTCCATAGGCACACAATGAAGCTTTATTAACCTCTTCATCATTGTTAGGAGGTTAATTGTTAGTGGGATTGATATTAGAGTTGGATAAAATTAAAAACTGCTCGCTTGTATTACCAGGTTTCAATTAAATATAATTTACAGTTTGAGGGAACACTTAATTTCCCTTGTGCACTGCTGTGCTTCTCTTTTATTGCTGTGGCTGATATCATCCCCACTGTTAATGCCTGCTGTTACTGGGGCTGTTTAAAATGTTAAATACATACTACAGTTTTAATCACATCCTCTATACGGGCATCTCTGAGGCATAAAACGAGTCGGTTTCTTGGTTAACAAACGGCAGCTTTTAAAACTCAGGACTGTGGAAAGCTCATTCTGTGATGAGTAATGCTGAAACGATCAGAGGGATGAAAATTAAAATCCAGGCAAGTTGAAATAATCTGAGCTGAAGGAGTCAGACTGTAGGCCGTCGTTTAGAACGCAGAAAGAACAAATCAATCGGTTTTTCTGCAGAAGTAAAGGGAATAGTAGGCTTTATGACCTGTGTCTTCACAGCTGATGGGACTACGTTTCACCAGGTGTGCTTGAGAGCCTCTCGAGTCGATGTTTGTGATTTCACTAAACACGCCACCAAGCATGTTGTGGAAACAGCCCTCTGCACTGATTGTCTAATTAAGATCTGAATGAAGCTGCATAAATCTGCATTGGAACAAAACAGTTGTAGACGCACAGTACAGAATTCACCCCGTTTAGATCAATGCAACCGCTGAATAGCTGTGATGATAATCTTAGAAATGTTTTTTCTTTTTTAATCTTTCGGTATTTTTTACTACAGCATCATCTCCAAAGGTCATCCCTAACAAAATGTAACTGTTATAGTTGGTGGCCGGCTACAGCAGGACAAGAAAAGGAAACAATAAATATTTGCATCAGTTTTAAAAACTGAATAACGTTGACTTGAGTTTGCATGTTCATAAAAGATTCCAACAATATCTTAAACAAACCGGGCGGATCGGATGTCTGAATTGTGTTTAAGTTAAACGTTTTCACCAAATTGAAGAAACCGTCACAAAATCTACCAAAAAGCAACAACTCCCTTAAAAATAAGTTAGAAAATGCATAAAGAGCTTTTAAGTTCAAATGATGGTAAAATGATAAATGGCCTGTGTTTGATATAGCACCTTCTAGGGTCCTACAACCCCCCAAGACGCTTTATAACCCAAACAGTTATTCGCACATTCACACGCTGGTGGTGATGAGCTACAATGTAGCCACAGCTGCCCTGACAGAAGTGAGGCTGTCGAGCACTGGCGCCACCCGTCCGTCTGACCACCAGCAGCAGGCAAGGTGGGTTAGGTGTCTTATCCAAGGACACAACAACCGCGACAGATGGAGCTCGAACTTGCAACCCTTCAGTTACTGTTCGGGCACTTAACTCTCCTGCCACCATTGCAAGTAAAAAGCAAGTGTATTAGCCTTACCCCGGCTTTCCACGGCAAGTGAAAGCATCGCAAAACGGCCGTGAAACGTACTACGCAGCAATTAGCCATACCATACCATACCAATTTATTTATAAAGCACCATTTAAAAATAGCATGGCAGCTAACCAAAGTGCTGTACATAAAAGAGCCAAATGCTCGAACATATCAACAAACACAATGAAAGCATGGAGCCGTTATAGTGGACAGGGTCCTTTCCATCGGCAGCTATGTGTAACGTTCTGGACGCATCCCAGAAGCGACAGGACGCTATCATTACGTATCGAGTCTCTTTTTTACGCGCTACGCTTCTGAGACACGTCAAACCCCGCAGTTTAGATCGGGACAGACAGGAGGTCAAACACGAGGCAGTGTGAAACATCCAGAAACTTCCAAAATAAAAGTCGCGTGCAGTACGTCATTACATGTGAAACCCCCGTCTGATGTAAACAGAACAGGAAATAAACAACAGACCTTTTTGGATACATGCAGCCGTCTTTCTATTTGCTTTTATTGTGTGGACTTCTGAAATCACGCGTGGTGTTGCACTTCTCCCGTGATTTTGTGACCTCACGGGATCAGCTGTGTGGAACGCTCGGAACTCGCGGGCAAAACGCGGCTCTTTTGTTACACGTCGTTTTCGCGGCCGGTGGAAAACCAGGGTCAGTCTCAAAAAAGGAACCTTAATCATCACAGTCACAAAGATCAGGCTCAAATCCCTGAATTATTTTAAAATTTGCATTTTTACCTGTATGCTAAAGTATTTTGTGATATTTTTACTTCTGCCCCTTTAAGACCTCGACTTCCCAAAAGGCCCAAATCTGTTCTGATTTGTCAGATGACACAGAGTACAGTGACTCACAGGACAGATGCTCATTTTTCTTTGTATTTAAGGTGTGCCAAATTAATCCATTAGGCAGGTATTATACAAGTGTGTTTCACAGCCAAATGCTAAGAACAGTCAGTGTTTCTGAAAGTTCTAATTAATAGAGACAATGACCCTTTTGATATGGACTTTAGTCTGTGCAGCTTTACAAAGAAAGCTGTACAAACGCAGAATCTTAAGCAAATATACTTATTATTATAATGCTGTGAAATGTTTTACAGTGAACCATCATAGAACTAAATAAAGTTTTAAAAATAGTAAAATATGTGACTATGGGTTTACAACAATGCTAAAACCTTAGACTCAGATTATAAATTGAGCGGTTAGCGTGAATAAACACGCTGTAAGGAACTTTCCTGAATCCAGATAAGGTTGATGAGACGCTGTTGACTGTATGAGTGGATTATTTAGCCTATCTAACAAGGAAAGCCCTCTGCCAGCGTGGCCGGGGCGGTCCTGGATCCAGACGTTTCAGTAGTTTTGATCGTTGCCATGACAGAGTCAAAGATCAGAGTGTTATCAGCTCCACACGGAGAGCCAACACCCAGGGGATTGCTGAGTACAGACACTAATCATGTACCTGTTTGGATGACTATGGGCTCATAGTTAAACCTCAGTAGTCATATTATGCTGATAACCAGAGATATTCCACTGGTTTAGTAGGTTGTTTTTTATACTACTGTTTGACTCAGAGTCATTTACAGCAACCCTGATGTAAAAATCATTCAGTTCCCGTCACTTTGACTACCCTCCCAAAAGAAAAACGACAATAAAACCAGAAATGGGTTCTTTCAGGACCGTTTCAGGACAGTTTCTGAGTTTCAACTGGACTTCTATTGAAATGTCCAATGCTGTTAATAAGTAATGAAGCAATAAAGTTCCTTTAAACTTCCTGCTACACTTGATTTATGATAATTATTAATGTTTGATCAGGTTGGCCACTATGTGACATGTTTACAAAGACTGCTGAGATTTAGGACCTTTTGTCAACAACTGATACAGGTGAAGAGTAAATGACTTCAAACTGATTTTTTTGGGTGTAGGGACTCTTTTTTTGGTAAATAAAACGTTGACCTTATATTGTTGCTTAAATCTTAGGGATACATGGGATCCATTCCAACTGAACCCTGTCGGAGCAGAAAAGGAGCAGAAAAAAAGATGTTTCGTGCTGGCTCAGTACCTTGTGGCTGTTATTGTGGGGATAGCAGTCCTGGTCAGTGCTGTTGTTGCTAAGGTAAGATCCACTTGTTAAAAGCTTGGTGTTTTTTTATCATCAATGTCAAAAACACAAAAGAAGTACCTCCATAAAGTTTTTGCTTGGTAAGAAAAAGATGAAAACACTAAATGAAAGGAATTTAATCTGTATAATTTCATCATAGGCACCAGATTGATGAAGCAACTATAACCCCGTTAGTCCCATAATAACAAAAAAAACATTCCATTAGAAATATTTTCTAAACTTTTACGAGACTCTGACATAAAAGCAAATAATGTTACTCTTCCCTAACCCACCTTAAAGTCCTCACAGCTACAATTATAGAAGATGTTAACTCCTCTGTGACCAGTCTGCAAATTATCAAGTAGTAGAACCCCAGTTGGTTTATTTGCCTTTTGAAGCATATTTAGGGCGTTTTATTCACATTTCTAATAACCTAAAATCATTGGTAGCTATAGCTATAGCTGCCATAGGCGTTGATTTTATAGTCCTGCCACTGGGTGCTCCTGCATTGGTTCAATTTAAAAGAAAATATCCAAAAAAAAAAAACATTTTTTTTTTCTAAAACAACTTGAGTAAAAACTTTCCCTGACATTATACTTTCAATGGGGATAACCACAACTTAATTAAAACTGATATTACTTAATGATAATTAAACACACAACAGCCTGGAGCTGGTACGAGAGCCCCTTACTAGCAACGCTGTGACCGAAATTACATTTAGGATAAAATCAGAACAAATATGGAATGAAAGTCAGTGTTTTTCTTATGAGTAATACAAGATTAGATGCCAATAGGTCTGCACTTAGCCAAGAGTGGAATAGATGATAGAAAAAAATCCTTAAAGAGAGCTCAAACTCTGATCGTCTAAGATAGTGGCGATTTTACAATGTATGACATTTATTTCTAGCTGACTTTGGTTCCGAGTTTTATGGCTTTAGATAAAAATGCTTTGGAATGTGGTTTTTAAATAATTTTGTCTGAGTACCTAATAAGAGAACCTCTCTTAGAAAACAAACACAAAATGTATAAAACACCTGATCACAAAGTAACAATGTTCTTGTCATAACCTTTAATCTCTGGCAGGGTTTACAGTCCTCCATCCTTCTGGACAGTCTCGTCTCCCTTTCTGCATATTTCTCTTCCTTGTGCATAGCATTCTTGTGATGTTCTGTCAATGTTTGACCACATTATGACCACAATTCTCTTCCTCATTTGGCCTGTCCTTCAGCCTTTACATGCAACATGTGTTACATAAACGTCAACTCAATTGTTTTTCAAAGAAATGCAAGACAGGTGAACCTTGTGGACTTCCTTGTTAGTCTGCAGGTAAATTAGGATTATAAAACAGAGGTGTGCCCATAGATGTGGTTAGCATCTTACCCTGGATAAAAGTGTTTACCTGTTGTTTCTAAACATCTTTCATTTCCTCATAATTAAACTGAAAGCAAGCGGATTAAACCGGAGATTAAAACTCTGAGTGGACCAGAGAAACAAACAAATATTTGTTGGGTTTTGGTCTCTGGCTGTTTTTATTTAAAGTCATGGAGTCATTTCTCCTTTCAGGGGTCTCTCTTGGTGTTGTCAACGTTGTCCAGTCCAACTTCAATGCGCACCCCAAAGGAGAAGCAGTTCTACATGCTGATGCTGGTGTTCTGCCTGGTCAGCCCAAACTTCCTGGTGTTTATGAAATCACTGTGGCGGTGTGCCTTCAAGAGTTTTGTAAAACCCAACATGAAGACCATGTCGTTGGTACGGTTCTCCAAACGTCCACAATAAGAGTTTAACAAGAGGCAATTGTTTGTCTTGTATCTAATTATTATTCATCATCAGAAATACTCGCGTGTGTAAATATTGCTGTGTCGTTTGCAGATTTGCCTCATTGAGTGTTTGGTGTCTCTTGGCACTTCAGTCCTGGTGCTTGTCGTCATGCCTCAGTTTGACATACTGACTAATCTCTTCATCAGCGGAGGAGTCTGTATCGTTTCTGCGATACTGCAGATAGTTTTCAGACTTCAAAGAGAAAATTGGAAGATTATGTTCCCAATCTGCTCCCTCGTTCTCACCACTGCTGGTAACCATCTTGAATTTCCTCACAATCTAAAAGAAACTCGTTATATCAAGCTTGTGTTTTAGAATCAGCACGTGTATCACATTAAATAAAGGCAGGAAGTGGATTTTAGGGATCTATTCTGTTTTAAAGACTAAGTTCACTGAGAAACATTTTTACTTGTTATTTTTTAAAATAAGATCAGACACTGAGTTTCACATGCAGGCTAAACGTGAGAATAGTCTTCTACCCCTATTTCCTGCATTAGCCATTGATAGAAAATAGTAAATAGATGGGGAAACGCACAGATTAGAAAAGCCAGTCAGTTGCACGTCACATTGAAAATGAGCAAATTAGCAAGATGTCCAAATATCAGGGGGAAAAAAAACCCTCCAAAACCTGACGTCTTCTGCTCACGTCTGACCTGGTTTACTTCTAGTTCCTGAAACAGGAGCGCCAGAGCTTTTGTTCCCCACAGAGATTGACTCACAAAGCATTCATTCATATCAGAGACCACTGCAAACATATTGAAAAAAACAAGTGAACCTGGTCTTTAAGGCTTCTGATGCAATGCTGTTGAACTTGATCTCCACTGTCGCTACATGCTTGCTTAGTATGGGAATTGCTGTAAAGTCACTGACACAAGTCAGTGACTCGGTGCAATCTGCTGGGTTCCTTATATAGGAAACTTTTAACTAATTGGCATAATGAACTGAACTCAATATGAATGTTTACTTTGTGAAGTGCTTGTTGTGATTTGGTGTTATATAATTAAATTGAACTGGATTAGAAGTGTAGCTGTATTGGTAAAGTGTGCTTTGGAACTGTATCCACCATATACATCCCTTTAAATATGCACAAAATTATGATAGTAAAATTTGTGAAGAGGCTATAGTAATGATGTGCATTTTCTGAGGCAGAAACCTCACATTGGCTTTACTAACTTGATTTAATGGATCGTTCGAGGTCCCTTTGTTACTGATTTTTGCCTTCTTAATATGTGGAATATGCTTGTTTATCAAAATAAAAACATTAAATAAAATTCTAATTCAAAAAGTGTTTAAGTGGCTTAATAATTGACTGATTAACAGGGTACAGCCTCCTGGTAATCGACTACTATGTCCGCTGGACATCCTATGTGGATAACCAAAGCGCTGAATGTTTCATCTATATTGGAGTTGGAATTTTCTCTTCACTCCTCATCTCCCTCTGCTGGTGGGAAAACACAATGCAGGCCACAAACAACATGCAGGTATGATGTTTTTCCTTGGTAGAGCAACAACCGATGCATGTCTGTAGGTTTATTATGTATGAATACAAAATGAAGGCTTGGCACCATCAGAGAAACTCTTTTTGCGTCTTTCCTCACAGGAAACGCTGTCAGAACTGGATGGCTTCAGGGATTTTGTCTTTGTCATCAGCAGCATCCTGAGAATACTGGTGATAGGTAATTATCAGCCATCATCATCTGAATGTTTGTGCACCTGTCAAAACAACACGCTGACAAGATCGGACATGTTCAGGAAGTGTATTATCAACACTTTAAATCATCGTGAATCAACATTTTGAGGCTGTAAAAAAATAATAAAACCAACGCTCAAAACAGGAAACCAGCATTTTCCTGTAATGATGACAGAGTGTATGGTATGGATGATATTTAACGAGTTGTGATAAAACCCTAAATAGCTGTAAAATGAGCCTTTATGATCTTGCATAAATCAAATTGCTCCACTAGAAAATAGAAATTTCATTGTTCTTGTTTGAATGTTTTGTTTATGTTAAATAAATGAGCTTTTAAATTATGATGCATCTTCTAAAGGTTCGGTATGTTTTCTTTTTTTCTTTTAGGGGGAGTTTACCTCATCTACTATGTGCTCATTGAAGACTCCATCGTCTGGGTGGACTTTAACCTGCAAAACAGTGAATGGGAACTCCTCCAAACAGGACTTGTGCTTTTTTTCTTACAAGTAAGAAAAACAGAAACAGAGATTTGGTTTGTAATGCAATGTAAACTAAGGAGTGTGTGCGTGTGTGTGCGCATGCGTGCATACGTGAGTGCAAGTATAACTACAACTAACAGCTCTTTCTTCCCTACCTTCTACCTTGGACTCTATAGCAGTGGTTCCCAAAGTTGGGATTGGGACCCCACTGTGGGTCACCAAGAACCACACAGGGGGTCCTGGGATGATTTCCAGAAATCAAAATAAAACTGAAAAATAACTGTTGAGGCTATATTTTTTAGCATAACTGTTACAGAAACTCCAATAAACCGTCATAAATGGATAAATATGAGCTGAAGCAGTTCTCTTAATTCCTTTATCTTTTAAAGTATGTTAAATCTGAGATATCTGGAGCCGCATGACTTGACAATTGCCATTTTGTGGGTCTGAAGCTAAAAAGTGTCAGAACCATTGCTTTGTAGGTTTGTCCCTCTATGGTCAGTTTCAAACTGGTATGGTGTAGAGATTGCAGTCTGCATCTTAGAAAGCATGGCTCATGTCATGCAACATGTGTTTAAAGGGTACAGGACTAACAGATACGTTAGTAAGAAATGCAATGTGAGATGTGTAGAAAACAAGCTGACATTTGACTCATTTAGACTTGAAAAGCTAAATGGCACATCATGTTTATGGCAGAAAATCCAAACTGTAACTTTTCATCTCACACCGTCAACATTTGCTTTCTGCAGGCCTCATGATTATTTCTTCTGTTTTTTGCCCCAGGCCTTCTGTGCTGCAGCTTGCCACTGGTTCGGTGTCGTCGCCTGTAAGATCCACGCTCTCAGGATGGGTTTTGCTCTGCCTCTGTGCCTCACAGGACCCACAGTGCTTGGGTTGGGACTTGTGCTTTTCATAACACAGGCAGCAAAGCTGGATGAAGGACAGTCAGGGACCTACCCTGGTGAGGTTTACTTTTGTTAATAATACACTTACTGTTGAGGGAACTGATCAAACATCACTTCCTTTAAGGCAAGTGTTTGCAGGATTGTTGTGACAAAACAAATTACTTTGCATTAAAGCCTCTGCTATCTTACAATCAGTTTTGAGATCTCTCTGTTTTTGAAGAGCTCTCCAGCAGCAATAATGAAGACCTGCTGCAGTCGCACCTGTACTGGTCCAAACCAGTGGCAATCTCCTCTCTTATGTCAGAAATGTCTCAAGTGTTTCTCTGTAATAAACATCAATGGGAATGTAATAGTTACACAGAAGTCCAGCATTTTTTCTCTAAATTAGCAGAGAAACAGCCATGATGACTCCAAAAGGACAGGGCGTCACTCAGGTTTTTGACCTGTTGTGGTTGTTTATTCTTGTAGTTATTTTGTAACATCTTTGGTTTAATAAGAGATAATGTCTGCATTATTGGTGGATTTACAGTAATAAAATGATTTCTCATTTTTTATTAAATTGTTTGCAGAATTCTGTGACAGCTTGATCTATCTGAGTAGCAAAAACACAACTCCTGTTGCTCTACTTGAGGTGACCAAGAGCATCTGCAGAACATCACTGAACAGGTGTGTTACCCTGCCGATGTGAAACGTTATGGGGAACCTAAGTCACGGCCATCTACTTCCAGTCCATGGGTCCCCTACTGCCAAAGAAAAAAAATTAATGGGAGTCTATGAGTCGATAAAAGTTATTTTCTGATCTCGTTTGATATGAGCCATGGATTCAACATATGATGTTCGTGAAGTTATTTTTTTTTTTTGATGCCTAGAAAGCGCTTATTTTCGACAGGCGGCAAAAGTTATTTTAGGTTTTGTGTGAAAAGACATAGTGGACTACAAATCCGTGTCACCAAATTGATGTCAAAAAGAAGTTTAGCGAGCTTCAAATCTTTCATCCGGGAGTCATGACAGAAGGTTAAATGTGGAGAAAACCACTAGAAATCTGGCCATGTGGAAAGTAGCAGCTATGCTGGGGGACGTCTGATTTGTAGTCATTTTAATTACAAATTTTTACAAGCAAATAAATCTCAAATTACATGACGGACAAAGTCGAAACACATAATTGTTTATCATTTAAGTAAAACTTGTGTGTGATTCAGGGCATAAGCCAAATCGGATAAGACAATAACTTTTATAGTCCCGTTCACTTGCATTCATATTTTCTTTTTTCCGTTCAGAGGACCCATGAGTCGACCAGAAGGGCAGGAGACTCAGGCTCCCTATAGTATTTCAGCAAACATTGCATGAGTTTAATGCAGTTTGGTTGTATGTAAATGTGTAAATAATATAAATAAGGTAATAAACAGTAGATACACTCCATAGACTCCACTCTGTTTTCCAGAGAGATTAATTTTTGATCAAATTCACAATCGTAGCCATTCCAAAACAATTGCAGCTAACCAGTTAATTTCAGTAAAGGTCCGTTGTCTGCATCAGTTTCTTGTTATGGCTCTTAATACAAGTTAGTTATTTTATATTTGATTATTAGAAAAACCTTTTAAAACTATGTCAATGTAGAGGTGGTGAAATAGCAGATAGACAGAGTGGAAGTGACACAAAGAAAGGAAAGGACATGTTTACAAGACTTTGCAAAGACATGCCTTTGATGTCTATATATCTAACTTTGACGATGATTTGTTCATTTGGTAGATTTCCTCTTCAGCAGTGGCGCCCAAAACGGGTGGCCAGGGGTGGCCATGTTCACCCCAAGAAAATTGCTGGCCCCCCCAGGGAAGACCAGTGTTAATAAATCATATTAATGATCACTCAAACTTTAAATTCATCTTATTTAATCAACACATAAATGTAAAACCCAATAAAAATTATACAATTAATGACTAAATAAATAATCAGAATTTTAAAAACGTACATATGTTTCTGCTGCTCACCGTTTTCAAAAAAAATTAAGTCTCTATAGCTTTTGTGAAGACAGCAACTGGCAAATTAAAAAAAATTAAATTCTGAAAGAAATTTTGAAATAACATTTAAAATAACTGAAATGTATTTTTCTGACATTTTTATACTTCTCATGTTTGAGTTAAGTGTTTTGGATGCATATTGTTTTTTAATAAAAATATCCCAGAGTTACCACAAGGACCAAATCCTCTCTGGCCCTGTATAAAAAGTTAATGTACTGTTTGGTTGACAGCCCCTACTTGCAATGGCCTTTCCTCATGCTGGGACTGGAGGGAGTGTGCATGTGGTCTGGATTTGTCACAAGTACCTATTACGTATGGAAAACCAAGGTATGAAAATAAACACATTCCATTATTGTATTAAAAAAAAACAAATTTAACAAAACCCGATTCACCTAAATTATACCAAGGAGATGAACTAAACTCCAATAATAGATGCGTTAGCTTAGAGCTACACTAGTGTCTGATTCACTGGTGAACTTATAATACACTTATTGCTTCTGCACCCTAATGCTTCTGTGATTCAATGTGCATTAGGTCCAGCGTATCGAGAGGACGTCTCAGCTATTTGTTCGCCGTCTCTACGAATCGGCTTTCATCGACCTGTCTTTACTACTCAACACTAAGATGAAGTTTCCAAAAGCTCAAACCAACGAGAAGTAAGGGAGTCTAAGAAAATACCAAATAGCATCTCTAAAAAAGAAAAAAAAACTACAGTAGAGCCTTTTTCATATATGGAACAAGGAAGATTTCTTCTGCTTGTTATGAGATCATCTTTCAAGGCTACTGTGACATGGACACTCAGAGTGTCGTTTCATTTTCAGATGCCATCAGAATAGTAAGAAAATCATGTCTGAAAGGAGCTAGAAAGAAATATCTGAATGCTTTTACATTATTTTTTAAATTAAATTTACAGATTAGACAACTTCACAGCTGTAATGAACCTCATCAGAGGTTTCCTCAACGTGATTCTCATTCTCCTCCACAGCCAAGACGAACTACAGAACTGTGTGATCTATCTTTGTGCCACCATGTGGCATGAGACCTATGATGAAATGCTGAAGATTCTCACCTCCATGTTCAGGTAACTCAAAGCTCTTACAGCCTAGAGACATAAGCCCTCAAGCATGTGGTGTCAGACATTATCCTGTTTGTTTCCCTTCACACACTCATTTTGCACGAAAGAGATACTTTTGGACTATTTGAAATCAGTTCACCGTTATTGTTTCAGGTTGGACCGCTACCGAGGCGACCCAAAAGAGAAACACAAGGACTGTTTTGATTTTGAGAGCCACATTTATGTAGACGATGCTTTCATGACTGAAAAAGACACCGAAAAGAGACTTGTCAATTCATATGTGAATGACTTGATTCATGTTGTGATAGAGGTTTACAGGTGAGTTTTCCCACCTTTATATCGCACATACATGAATGTACCAATGCACAGATACACTCTGTATAGTGTTTGCATGTTTAGAATAAGATTCCACAAATCTCTCCAACCCATTCTTTACCCATCGTCCCGCTCAGGGTGTTCACAAACAAAGAGCCAGACGACGTGTCCATCATTGACACTCCTTATGGTGGGAGGTTAATGTTTGTTCTGCCAGAGGGTAACATGCTCTATGTGCATCTAAAGGACAAAGATCGCATCAGAAACAAGAAAAGATGGTCCCAGGTATGATAACAATGTTCTGTGTGCATTTATCCTATTTTATTTGTCATAAATGATTGAATAAACTTGCATATTTCAAAATTAAAGCACTTGGAACCCACATTTGTCTCACAGAGTAATCAGAACTACACACTCCTGCTTCACCCCACTTTATAATATTTGTAATGTCGGGAATTTTCACCCTGCTAATTTTTCTTCAGATAATGTACATGTATTATCTGCTTGGCTGGAAAGGCTACATCGTCAAGAATCCTCAGAAAATGCCAGTAAGATCTTTTGTTTCCTCCACGTACATCTTTTGAGTTCACACTCCAACACTAAAAGTGCATAACCGAAATGCTGGAACCTGTCTGTTCATTTCATCCCAGCGTCTGAACACCAGCAGAGACAGTTTGGTCTCTGTGGATTCTGGAGGGAATATATATGTGAATCATCAGAATGACAGTGATACCAAAAGAAAGTTCATTCACGACGACAACACATACATTCTGGCTTTGGATGGAGACACTGACTTCCATCCTAAAGCTGTGATTCTGCTTGTAGACAGGTCAGCAAAATGAAATCGACCAGTTTATTTTTTCATGGATCAGAAATGAAATGTCCTAAATGGTAGAAAACACTTCTTTAGTCGTTTATAACTGAATGTTGTGTATTTTGTAACAGGCTGAGGATGTATTACAATGTAGGTGCAGCATGTGGTAGAATCCACCCCACTGGTATGGGTAAGTTTTCCCCTTTCAATCATTCATTCATGCATGCGTATGCTCCAAAACGTTTACAGAACAAAAGTCAATCTTGAGGCCAATGAGCCACATTCATAATTTTATCTAGCCTGTGAAATCATCTTCAATAGGCATCATAAGCTATAAAGCATTTAAAATGAAGTGTCATGAGCCAAACCCAGGTCTAATTTCAGCATCCAACTTAAAAATCTAACTAATTTAACTAAAAAGCAATCCACCCAACATCCTATGGAAGCATTATGCTGATCATAATATTTTAGTTATTTCCCTGCTCCAGCACACCTGATTTGATCATTGTACATGTCAATAAGCTCTGCAGAAGCCTGTTAACTGTCACTAATTAAACTCAGGTGTGCTGAAGTAGAGAAACCTCTTAGAGGTTCTTAATGAACCAAATATCAGTAAACTTTGTTTAAAAAAAGCATGAAACAGGTGAAATGCTATGCAGTCTGAGGTAAAACACGTGCTTTAGGTGGGTTTACAGTACTAATTCTCATAATGCACTGGAACAGGCAGTGCCATCACAAACCATGGATATCATATATATTGCTAGATGCCTTAACTGGGAGTCGACAGCATCCCTACACGGTGGCCATCTTAATTCAGACAGCTTACGTTACGTTCTCAATGGTAGCAGATGGAAGGTGAGTGAACAGCTTACACAAAAACACTCTTAACTCGATTAAATATTAACGGATTTACAAGCGGGTTGCCTAATTACACACCTTAACACGTAGGCTTAATACAACATATTTGCACATTTTTAAATTAATGGGCCAAATCCATATTTCACAGCCACATCTCTGGCATTTATAACAAATCAACCCGTTTGAAAATCGAGCAAGTTAGAGTTATTTAAATAGTACATGCACTATTGACACCAATGTTACAAAAGGGGCAGCTGTCCGAAGTAAGATGGCCGCTGCTTAGGAATGCTCGTCCAATTGACGTACAGCGCCAGTAAGGCATCTAGCAATATATATGATATCTATGTCACAAACTCTGTGGTACCTCCCTTCAGCTGTCTCAGGCTGTTCATTCGGACGCTGTTTACTTCTGTCCTAAAAACCTTATAAACATGAGCTAATAGAAAATGTGAGTTTAGGCTTTTATTCATATGGATCTGGGTTTATTTTAGTTTGATTTTTCTTTAATGGAGATCCCTTTGCAGCTGTTCAGCTGTTAAGATGACCTGTAGTAAAATGCAGAGTTATGACTCCAAGGGAAATAAATGCTATTGGCATTATTCAATTTAATCTTATTTAGATAATAAAATATCCTGTGAACTGTGGTTGTTCTGATCTAAATCATCTTGTAAATGGTTAACATTTCTGTAAGGATATCTGGAAAAACATGAGAAATGCATGTCTTTATTTTTCATTAAAAAACAACGTATGCCTTTTTCCCCCTCCCAGGTCCCATGGTATGGTATCAGAAGTTTGAATATGCCGTCGGCCACTGGCTTCAGAAGACAGCAGAGCACGTGTTTGGCTCCGTTCTGTGCAGTCCGGGATGTTTCAGTCTGTTCCGGGGGTCTGCCTTAATGGATGATAATGTTTTGAAGAGATACACAACAACTGCAACAAGAGGATCCGAATATGTGCAATATGACCAAGGTAGTTAGTTGCACACAGTGATTAAATTTGAGCTTAAGTTTAGTTTCATCTGTGTTAAAGATACACGTCTATGATTTTTGTAGGGGAGGATCGTTGGCTGTGCACTTTGCTGCTGCAGCAAGGATGGCGTGTGGAATACAACGCTGCATCAGACGCCTACACCAACTCACCACAAGAATTCAAGGAGTTTTACAACCAGAGGAGACGATGGGGACCCTCCACACTGGCTAACACACTGGATCTTTTGCACAGGTCTATAATCTATAGCATTAATTACACTATCAGAAGGTTGTTATCATAACATGTTCAATCAAATTTGACTTTTTGTGTGTTTATCATTTGTTCTCTGATACTTGGGACTTTTAGTCAAATCTTCTGATTCTACAGTCTGATATTCATTCTAGTACCACAACTTAGTTGGTAATGATGTTTCTGTGCTTATGATTTAATACAGCGGCAAAGAGACGGTGAAGAGAAACATGTCCATCTCCAGGCTTTATATCTTCTATCAGATGTTCACTGTTGGATCTTCTATCCTGGGACCAGCCTCTGTGACTCTCATGATAGCAGGTTGGTTTACTTTGGTTTATTATTAAAACTTCTTGGTTATAGCATTTAAGGTTTTGTCCTAGCCTGTTGACTTCACTAGACCATGATCTCCAGCTGGAGTAGGTCACAGTTGAGTGTGAAGCAGCTGGGATCAGAACCAGCTCCTCTAAATCCAAGACCATGGTCTTGAGTCGGGTAGAATGCCTTCTCCAGGTCAGGGACGAAGTCCTGTCTCAAGTAGAAGAGTTTAAGTAGCTCGGGATCTTGTTCATGAGTGAGGGAAAGATGGAGCATGAGATCAATAGGCAGATTGGTGCTGCGTCTGCAGTGATGCGGGCATTGAACCAGTCTGTCGTGGTGAAGAGAGAGTTGAGCCTATGGTCACGAGGGTCACGAGGGTAGTGACCGAATGAATGAGATCGCTGATACAAGCGGCTGAAATGATTTTTGTCTGCAGGGTGTCTGGGCTCTCCCTTAGAGATAGGGTGAGAAGCTCGGTCATCTGGGAGGGGCTCAGAATAGACCCGCTGCTCTTCCACATCGAGAGGAGACAGTTGAGGTGGCTCGGGCATCTAGTTAGGATGCCTCCTGGACGCCTCCCTAGTGAGGTGTTCCGGGCATGTCCAACTGGGAGGAGACCCAAAGGAAGATCCAGGACACGCTGGAGGGATTATGTCTCTCGGCTGGCCAGGGAACGCCTTGGGATTCCCCCGGAGGAGCTGGCCCAAGTGGCTGAGGAGAGGGTAGTCTGGGCCTCTCTGCTTAGGCTGCTGCCTCCACGACCCGACCCCGGATAAGCGGATGAAAATGAATGGATGGATGGGTTTAATCATAAACCCTTAATTGTAGCATCAGCATAATTCACATTCTCTGTCATTTTTTTTATACCAGGTGCTTTTCAATTTATCTTCCAAATGGCTGGTACACTCTCCATCATCGTCGCCTGCATTCCACCAGTGTTCTACATCATCATTTGTTTTGTGACCAAGTCCAACACACAAATAACAATCGCTGCCATCATGAGCGTTCTTTATGCATTCCTCATGACTGCATCCTTTTTTTCCATCATTGGTGGGTACTGCTTTATTTAAACTGTGTCAATTTTTATTAAAGGTTGTAAATATTTGACAATATATATTTTTTCTTCTTTTAGGTGACATGGTGGTGCAAGGGACGTTCTTGACCCCCACTGGAGTTTTTCTGGTTTCCATGGCAATCATGTACATGGTGACAGCTGTACTGCACCCAGAGGAAATGAGTATGTTTCTATAACATTCTCAAATTGTCATGTTTGAGGGTTTTCCCCACAAGTGAAAACTTTCCAGCCAGCACACATAGGTGGGCCCCATATAGAATATATATGGGCAAACTGTATGGGTCCCAACAGGTTATGTCCCTGGTTTCCAAAATGGCCCCATGGGGTTTTGCCCAGAAATTTTAATGGGCCCTACATGGATTTTCAGAGGGTTTGACTCAAACTCCCGGCAAACCCCTGTGGGGCCACCATGGAAACCGTGGACAAACCCTGCTGGGACCCATATGGCTTGCCCATATATATATTCCATACGGGGTCCACCTATGTGTGCTGGCTGGGTTATTGACAGCTGCTTTTACACGACTCATGTCAGTTGGTGTCAAATATTCTCACAAACACTAACATTTGTCTCCCAAAAAAATATTTTACTGAATTTTAACATTTTGATTGGTATTTTTAAAAATGACATTGCGTTACATTACAGTATGTTGTTACACAATGTATTAATTTACAGAACATTAGTTACTTTTTGTTACTTGACATTACTTAGCAATTTGTTATGTTCTTCTACAGTACGGTGTTTAGTGGTAAACAGTCTGTATTTAATATAACGCCTTCTAGGGTTCTACAACCCCCCAAGGTGCTTTACAACACAAACAATCATTCACCCATGCACACACACATTCACATCCTGGTGATGAGCTACAATGTAGCCACTGCTGCCCTGGGGCGCACTGACAAAAGCAAGGCTGCCGTACACTGGCGCCACCATTCCTTCCCAACCACCACCAGCAGACAAGGCGGGTTAAGTGTTTTGCCCAATGACACAATGCTATTGTTACATTACTTTATGTCATATTTAATGACTTTACATTATTTTATGCTACCTTTAGTGGCACTTCAAGGTTGTCATGGGGCCCAAAGCAAAAGGAGAGCATGGGAGTGGGTGGATAGGAGGTGTGGGGGTTCAGATGAGGAAGTGTGTTGCCGGTCTCTGGCTGAGCAGTCATCAGGGAGTGTGAGACAACCAACAGTGCTGCCAGCAGCTTTACACTGTCTCACTACTGTTGCGGTTCTGACTTGGTTCAAAGTTTGTCGTCGATCTGGGGGCCCCAAGCAATTACCTGCACCTCTACTATATTATGTTGAGTCACTAAATTACTTTACATATCTTACATTACTTCTTCACATTACTTTTTGTTACATTATGTTGTGTTCCTTTATATTACTTTACATTATGGTGTTTTACTCCGTAACATTACAATATGTTAACTCATGTCATATCACATTCCATTGAGTTACCTTACATGATATTATGCTACTTTAAAAGACTTGGTTGTTATGTATTGTTCATTTTAATATGTCACTTTTAAATATGTTACTTTTTTGTAATGTCAGATACTTTGATTAATGTTTTTCTTACACGATTTTGCACTACTGTCTCCTCCAGGTTTGATTATATATGGTCTGATGTATTTCATCTGTATCCCCAGTGGATACCTCCTTCTCACCATCTACTCACTGGTTAACATGAACAATGTGTCTTGGGGCACAAGAGAATCGAACAAGTAATGGAATGATCAGAAATTAGACATTTACTTTTCCTTATTGAATCAACTTCTAATTGCTGTGTCTTTGATTCTGACATACAGAAACATTAAATCTAAAAATCAATCAGAAAAGCTAAATGGATGTTTTCAGGCTTGATTCGGGGGTCAAAGTTGTTGCTTTTCAGACAGTGTGAATAAATTTCAAGGGCATGAATTGTTTGATTGTGGGACTCGTTTCAGTGTTCACCAATGATTGTTTGATCTTCACATCCAATAATGTATTAATTATGCTGCTCAGTGTTTAGATGAAAAAAAATCAAGGCACATTAATACTTTTGGACTTTTGACTGAAAAAAAGTCTTCAAAATGATCAGTTTTCTGTTGATTAAGATAGGCAGAGTCTCTGATCTTACACATATGCATCAACCTAATCAATCGCCATTCTTTTTTTTTCTGTTGATCCTTTCATCTGACTACCCTTTCTTCTCTCTGTTTATAAGGGGGGAAGGAGAACAGAAGAAGAACCACAATATTCTGTGTAAAAGAGACTGTAAACTCTGCTGCTGGGACATGAAGATACAGGTGATGTAAACAGACACCTACAACCAAAACTTTCACTGAGTGGATGGTTAGTTAGAATAATGTATTCTTTTGTATTGCAGATAACCCAGGAGACAGAAAATCTCATGCTCCAACAGATCACTGGTGTGGTTAGTCAGCAAGCACTTCCCCTAATTCCCACAAACACTGAAATAATCCCTCAATCTAGCACAAAACCTGAGCCTCAAACCAAAGTGGAAGCCTCCTCAGATGACAAACACAAAAACAAGGGGTCAAAAGGAAGTGATGCTGGCACTAGTGATCGGTATGTTTCATCTGTAGCTATGAAAAACACCTGCACAAAACTTTTAATCATCAATAATTTAACCAAAGCTGACAAACATGCGTGTGATTGTAAACAGTAGCAACAGTATTGAGAAAAGGAGCATTCAAGACTCGTCTGATGAAGATGACGAGGATAACTTCATGATTGATGATTTAGAGGAAGTAGAAGAAATCCCGATCAGTGGTGAGAAAAGCTTGGATTCCTTTTTTATACCCTGAATACTGCATTACATAACGCAATAGGCACAACATGTAGTGTACTATAAAAATGTACCTTTTACAGACTGGGTGGAGCCTGTGAAACATGAGTTTTTGAAGAAGCTGACTTACGCCAACATGAAGAGAAATCTACAAGCACAAATTCGGTAAATGTCTACGTTTTTACTTGTAAGACTTTGAAAGGACATCTAAAGATATTTTGACGGTGGTTGCATCAAATGTCTGTTTTTTGCTCCTGTCCCAGATACACACTTCGCAGCAAAGATCACGATGATGTGTGTGAGGATTTGGTGCTGATGCTGACAGACACTTTGAACACAGAGCTGGCTTCAGTTGGACCTGAGGATGTTTTGGATCAACCTAAAATTGAGGCGCTACAACATGAACTGACAAAGCAGGTGATTAGAATTGAATTTAGTTTAAAAATCTGTCTTGGATGAAAATTTTGATCAGTTTGTTTGCAATAATTCAGGTGACTTGTGGCTCCTATCTTTTAAAATACTGCAAATGAACAACCTAGGTTTTGGGGTTTTCAGAATGCTAAAAAATATCAAGTATGAAACTCATTTTGTTTGCACTTTAGGCTCGGCACATCCTTAAAAACAGTCGAATGATGCAGTTAGAGAAGAGAGTAAAATGTGCCATTGAGAAAACCCTCGCTGCCCCACAAATCGTAAGACTGGATGAGGTAAGTTTGTCCAAACTGTTATGCTGGTTTACTTCTACAGTACACATGCATGTTAGCTTTATTTCATATATGGGGTCACATTAGGTGTGAGTATGTGGTTTTGTGTTTATTGTCTGATAGCTTCTGGAAACACCTGACAAAAATGGTTGTCTTACAGTTTCAGAGTGGAGGGATTTGCGTCGGACAAATACCAAACAAGACAAAATTGCATTCATCATTTTTAAACTAATCCTTAAAAATGTGTGCATAAATGTGTGTTTAGGGTGAGAAGGACTTCTGGGATAAGCTGATTGAGCGATACTTGACACCAATCAAAGACACGCAGGAACACAAAGACAGAGTCAGCAAAGAACTGAAGTCCCTGCGCAACAAGGTAAACACACTCTGCATCTACCGTTACAACAAACTTGTAGGGCTTAAAAAATAATTTTACGAAATTTGTTTTTAAAGTTAAAGTCCCAAGTCATCATCACACAATGGTAAAATTACATTTCCGCATTTGACCCATCCCCATGGTGGGGAGCGGTGAGCTGCAGCTGTGGCCGCGCTCGGGAACTATTTGGTGGTTTCCACATGATTATTGTTTGAATGTTTAAATACTGATAAATCTGTTAGAGGAAGAAAACAGGATCTCACTCGATGACGATTCTGTTACAACGTACAAAAATCAGTCTGAACGTGAATGTAATTTTGCGTGATTTTGTTGAGGTGTTCGGGCATGTTTTATACCAAGGATGTTTTATACCAAGTTAGTATGGTGGCAGAATGTCCATTGGGGGGACATTGCTGTGGCTTGGTCATTTTGAAGCAGGGCTGGCCATGAATAGGGTATGACTACATCAAATCATCTGTATCATGATAGCATGACGTCTGGTTGTGCACGGGAAATTACCAGGCTATGCTGATGTGGACACTCATTACCCTATCTAGGCCAGGTGGAGCTGATGCTAGTGTGTAAGTGCCACTACACCCATGTGGGAATCCCAGACATGTTACAGCCTATCATTAGCACAAAAACCATTAAGGTTTAATCTCTGAGTGGCTAGCTCCTAATGTTACAGCTTAGTACTTAAAGGAGTCAGCACCTGAAATTTTCACTTTTCCACTTGAAAATAAAAAAATTGTATATAATGGCTTCCTAATGATTTTTCACTCGCCGAGAAGCCGATATTTAACATTGACGCGTTTGTTTACTCTGGCCTTCTTCAACCAGCTCATATGCACCCCACAAGCACGCGCACTCCAAAACGAGATTTGCCTATATGTCGTAACAAAGGCCAAATATAACCAAACACAACAAAGCTCATTTCATAACGTAAAACGCATAAATTACGTCTTACCGTTGCTGATCTGTGTTATGGGGAAAAAAAGTCCACTCGGTTTGCGTATTCGATCTTCACAACAACATGATGAGCCAATGACAGGCTGCTTAGCTTGCTTTGTCCCATCCAGACTGTTTACAGATCTCCAATGCCGCGTCCCATCATTTTCCGGTTTACGGCGCTTCGCTGAAAAAAAACTCAACAAGCGAGGAAGCCATAACGCACAAGGCGAGGCTCGGGCTAGTACTGTTGGATCCCATGGGTCACAGCCAGGTCGGGTTCAGTTATAACTTTTGTTATTTTGGAGCAAGGTGCTGAAGCTGCTTCCTGCTTCCTTCCACCAATCAACGCGCCCCTTAGTCCCGCGCGCGTCTGAGAAAGCCGAAATATCGCGTGTGATCTCGCGAGAAAATATGCCCTTTACAAAAAAGAATCAGAAAAGCACATTTTTAATTTATTTTTCCAATACAATTTATTTTAATGGCCTAAAAGACTATAATAGGACGTAGATATCCACGGTATTATAGGTGATGACTCCTTCAATGCTAAACCATATGCATCTTTAAACTGTCCTATTTTCACAGGCTGTCTTCCTGTACTTCATCATCAACGTGCTGTGGGTGGTAGCCACCTTCTTCCTGCAGGCCATTGGAAATGATATCATCAGCATCAAGATCCCCAAGTTTTCTCCAGATGGGAATCATACTGGAGAATATCTCAAGGTAGGGATATAGCTTAAGATGAAGAAGCAGGACTGTGATTTCACCTGTAGAGTTTGTTTGTATCCCACAACTGTTGCTGTTCTCTGTTGTTCTGACAGGTGGAGCCTCTCAGTTTGATGTTCCTGTTGTCCTTTGCTGTTCTTCTACTTGTCCAGTTTTTGGCCATGCTGTATCACAGGTAAAACAGACGCTATATTCACACCCCTACAAGTCCATTCTGGACTCACAAATCAGTGATTGAAGATTGATCTTCTTGTTTCAGAGAATGTAAACGTCTTTCAAAAGCAGAGAAATTTTTTTTTTTTTACTTAGTTTTAAATACCCCCCCCCCCCCCCCCCCCCCCCCAGTATTGGATACATAAAAAATCTTCTTTATTCTAGTGTTTTTGTGTCATTTCTAAATATCTTGAGCCTTTCTGTGTGCAGGGTCTACACTCTGATCCATGTGGTGTCTTATCGTGGCTCAGAGAAGGACTACATAGTGAGAGAGACTGTAAGTAACCATATCAATGAGGTGCCACCTATCTACAAACAGAAGTTTGTTAAATGTGAATTAATTTGTAAATATGACCCAGAAGATCTAAAATTAGTGTCTTTTTGCAAAACAGGAGGATGAAATGGAGGATCTCACCGTAGAGAACCAATATGCCATTACAATAACCAGCGATGACTTCTGAACAACTGCAACATAAAGTTTCTTACCCATCCGCGGCTGCTCTTTCTCTGAGGGTTTATTTCTTTAAGTCACACATAGGGTACTAAGTTTTGTTGTACCTAAAGTCGTGTCCTAACTTGGTCGACACAGGAAGAAAACCTTTCACACATTCTGCAGGAGCTGTGCTGCTTCCCAGAGATTTCATTGTAATCAATATTGGAAAGCTAACCGGCATTAGGGAAATCTTTTTCTTTTTTCAAAAATTCAATACGTTTTGTCTGGCAGTAAGAAACAAGAAAGTGGATGTATGTTTTTAAAGTCACTGGAGAGAGTGGTTTTAATGACTGTTTTACCTAAATGTGTTTTTGTCTTTTAGGATTTGTATTTATTTTGTCTAAATGCATCTTTGAGTTTGATTAAAGATGATGGCGCACAAACCATGCTCTCCATTTGAGAGTAATGTTTTATTGATAATCTTTCCATTACATATTTGCACAGACTTATACTTTACGGTTTATGATGTTCTAGAGTAATTTGGATCGAGATCCCTTTAGAAAATTGCCTTTAAATGAAGTATGAACTTTGGTAATTGAAAAGCGGGAAAAAGTCCATGAATGACTTCACTAGCTGGAAATACAGTAGAATTAATCGAAACTGTGAATAATGTACTTGTATTTGTAAAATGGCCTGTATAAACTTCAAATAAACTATTTTATGCAAGGTACAATTTCTTTTCAATATCAAATTAACCCTAAAATAGCTGGATACCAGCCAATAGGGGGCACTGTTGCGTGTTGCCAAATACGGTAAACAGTCCGCTCGCACAGCGAGGCTGGCATGTGGAAAATGGCGGACTTGGCAAGTCAAGCAGCTGCTTCTGATCCCAGAAGATGTCGTTATCCTTCTCAGAAGAGGAGCGACCATAAAAGATCTAAAACCAGCATGAGTTTAGGTGAACCCTACAACAGATAGACCCAAATAAAACATTTTCACATCAAAATGCATGTGGAAATGGCATTTTCTCATGGATAGTAAAGCTATTGTAACTACAACCTCCATACACTAGATGTCGCTTTAGTGTTCGTGTTCCACATTTCAGCTTTAAACCCAGTGACTGATCTGTGCAGCTTTATTCAGCAAAGATAACTAATAAGACTGAAAATCCTGATTCTTAGATATTTCTATTGGGATTCTGGCAGTAGTAAGGATGGTCCATTTTAGACTTTAAAAAGATTGTACACAGTATGAATTGAATTTTTTATGAATTGGTGAATTCATTCAGATGAATAGAAGCAGTACAGTTATTAAAGGCAATTGCAAAGCAATCATCTGATACAGGTTTGAGATGTTTCAGCTGATGGTGACGCAGCAATCAGTGAGCACTCGGTTAAAGTTCACATATCACTCTTCCTCTCAGCGCAGGACAAACGGCATGTCCAACATGATGGGAGTCTTATGTATAGTTAATGTCCTTTGATTCCATTTTAAATGGGACATGTTTTTCCATTTGGTAAAATATCTCTTCAAGCTCAAAGGCTGATCACTGCTGCTGTTCCCCAAACACCCAGTTCAATACTATAAACCCAGCTTACGACACACTTCAAGCTTTATTTTTTTCCTTTACGTCTCCACATAACTATAATCAAGCCTTTTTACTCATGTTTTACTGTTTAAGATGTATCACTTGAATCCTACATCATAATCTTAAACAGTAGGAATGTATAATTTCAAACGTTTCGGCTAATGTATCAAGGTCAGGCAAAAACAAAAGAGAATCTTGATGCGTCTGTATTTTTAAGATTAAATCCTTTTCCACAGACATAACTGGAAGTAGATGACTTTATTCAGATAATATTTATATTTCTGACCTGAGGTCAGTGCCCTGAATGACAGCCAATAAAAACAAAGTGACAGTTTAGTCCACAGTTTTGACACTTCAGTAATCAAAAGCTTGGCTAAAGGAGCGTTTGTGTCCTCCTCCTCCTCCTCCTCTGTTGTTGCCATATCCACCTCCACCACTCCGGAACCTGTTGCCACGGCCACCGCTTCCCCCAAAATTCCTGCCCCTTCCACCTCTGAAACCTCCTCTGTCGCCGCGGTTACCGCTGCCAAAGCTCCTGTCGCCACGGTAACTGGTCTGCTTTTCCTGCAGCTCTGGGAGCTCGGCGGCTACAGTCAGCTGCCAGCGGCGGCCGTCGCTCCATGTCTCCTATTGAAGGAGCAGGTGAAATTAGAGGTTTAGAATGACGAGAGACAAAAAAAACTATTGAAAATTTGGAAAATATTCCTTGAACTTTATGTTTTGTTTTTATTCCTTAAATTTCAAATCATATTCTAAAAACATGAATTATTGTTCTTACCTGCATCTCTTTGACTTTATCAACTGGGACATCAAAACAAACTCCCTATTACAGACAGAAAAAAAAACAATGAGTGTTTCTGATGAAATCCTACTTTCACAACACATGCCATCATATACAACCTCAGACGTTTCAATAACATCAATAAAACTACGTTTATAAAGCAGATTTCTAATCTTATCAAGCTATAAATCTATGTAATGACATAAAGGAAAGGCACCGTCCAGATTTTGCCCACATTACACATAAAAAATACATCACTGCTTACAGTTCTGCCTTTGAGGAAGGTCATTCTGTGAATGTGGTTGTCAATGTTTTCTCCTAGCTGTTCTTTGATGGTTCTCCAGGCGTAACCGATATTATGCATCTCCTGAGAGCACACCAGCTGCATGGTGGTGTAGCCCTGCAAAAACAAGCAAAGCATTAGGAAGGAAAAACAAATATATACAATTCTAAAGGAACAATGAATCTTTAAACAGACCAACCCTGGTTTACTCTGCTATGTGGGGGAATCTGGGTAAATAAAGTGATGTAGCTGTAATGCCTAGAGCCCATCTATGTGGGGCTGTGTTGTGATCTGGTGTTTTTCAGAAGGCATCCATGGGTGGTCTTTGAAAAACTAAACATTATGACTCTTATATAAACTACTAGACTCTCTCTAGTGATGTGAAAATTAATGTTCAATAATGAAACCATCTAACCGGATGGAGTCTGAATGTTTTAGACAAGAAAAACTAAACAAGTGAATAAGTAGGTCTGGGCAATATGGGAAAAAATTCCTATCACGATATTCATTTTTGATGTCGGCATATAGCCCATTTGATTCGATTCAATTTGATTCGATTCAATTCAGTTTGGTCTTAAATAACACTGGGACGAAATGAAAAACTGGGTCAAAGTCGCAGGCCAAACTCAGTATTATTGAAAAGGTTATGGCAAATGTGCACATTTTCCTTTACAGATATGTATTGTTGAACCTTTTCATTTGGAAACAACCTTATTTTTGAATAAACAAATTACACATGAGCAGGTCAATTTGAAATAAAACACACATCAGTGGTATTAGTTACTTATGTCTCATTTTTAAAAACATTTTTTTACTTAAAATGTGTATATATATATAGTCAGCATTTTTGGATTTTTAATCTTTTGAATTTTAAGTATTTCTATTTTATGTTTTCTTGTTGTTTACTCTTTATTCTTAACATTTACTCTCCTCTTTTTGCTCCTGTAATGAATATCATTGCTGCTGTGACACCAAACCTTCCCCACTGAGGGACAACAAAGAGATTTTGTATTTTATTTCAATTCTATTCTTCTATCTGTAGCCTTTCCAGTTACTGTTTTAAAGTCAGTTAAATCTTTTTTAACAGGCCAACAACAAAAAATAGTAATTCTCCTAAATGAAAATGCAATATCTCAGCTATTACCTTCATGCTTTGGAGCAGAAAAAGTGCATAAAAACACAATAATTCAAGCTCAGTTTGCTCACCTGTTCAAGTCAGAGACCTGCATCTATCTCTCTCTCTATCTCTGAGCTGAGGGAGGAGTTAATCAGTGAGACTCCTGTGTTGTTTTTGTTCATCTTCATCACAGACACCAGTTGCTCTCACAGGTTTGTGCTGCTGAACATGCAGAGCATTTAAGCAGCTTGAGCAAGTAGTTGGGTCAGTGTGTCAGGGAGGATGGTTAGAAACTGCAGCAGCCACAAACTCTGACTTGAGCGTGTCACTTCACTGGAGTTCAATTCGTCTGCCGGTTGGTGCGCTTTATGACCGCCGCGGCCCGCGAACAGGTTACCAAATCTCCATTTCTGGGCTTCAAAGTTGACAAAGCACTGAGTAAACTTGGCGCTGAGTAAGAGGAGTGTTTTCAGTTTGTCCCACACTGAGGAGGGTAACGCTGCAGACGCTGCCGACACTATTAGCACGGACGCCAACAACCGTAAACAGAAAGGAGGGGGCGCGTTCGAGTGACACACTAACGCCGCAAAGCACCATGGGATTTGTACACTTTGCAGCAAAACGAGCCAGCGGGCCACTCTGGTTCAAGGGAAAACTCGATCTTAGGCCTAATGAATCGATTTTGCAAACTTTACATGAAATCAATCCAGAATTGATTAAATCGATTTTTTTACCCAGCCCTAATTTTAAAGATTTATTTTTAAAAGCTGAACATGTAAAACATAACTGTTTTGGATTAATAAAAGAGATTTATTTTAAACTAAAATCTTCAAGCATTAGTGGAGATCTGAACTCAATAAAACAGGCATCGAAATATCAATGTCCCTGCTTGTTTTAAATATAGCTTCTTTAAGAATAAGCAATAAAAAAATAAATAGGACAAAAAAAACAATGTTTTATATCAGTGAAATTTTAAGCAGCTTTAAAAGAAAAAATCTAAATGATACAATGGAGATAATCTATTTTCAGAAAGAACAGAAATTTAAATTCTGTATATCCTCTGTAGTTGCTGTAGTAATCTATTGTGCAGGGATCAATTAGTTTAGTCTGCTGTGATCTTCGTGTTTGGTCTTGACTATAACCTTTGGTTGTAGAGCAGTGAGAACATCGTGTAGAGGAGTGAAATAAATGTTACATGCATGGTGCTTAAAGTAAATCTGTTCAAACTCGCTCTCATCTGGGATTGTAAAGTTCTACATCCTGCTGTTCCAGCAGGTAGAGCTGCTTCCTGAGTTGAAAGAAATCTGTGGTTTTCCCCCAAGTTTGTCAGAATCTGCACTCAATATTATTAGTTTCACAGCTACGATGCTAGCCAAACTGCGTCCAGACCACCGAACTGTTCTGCCCCATATTTTCAACTATGACATTCACGGTGTCCTCCGTCTGTTTTTTCTGTTCGGACTGCTCTTCTTTTTTTTTTAACCAGGCATGTAACCTGCTACCCGCAGCAAGTTAAAGCTACACAAACATTAGCCATTAGCAATGCGTCTATCTGGCCATTCTCAAATGTCTATTGAGGAATGGTTATTTCAAAATATTTATTGATATTGCTTTACCACCCAGTCCTATGAACAAGTGTGTGAAAGCAACACTAGAGTTTTTAACACTTTAAGCTATTGTTTTCAAACTGGTTTCAGTTATTATTGAGCAATAAACTTGAGCAACTTCACATTTTACAGCACAATGTAGCCTGCTACTGACTAGAAACTGCACTTTGTGGTTTGGGTAGGAACACTAATGGGAGCTCTCTAGGTAGCTAATATACAAGCTAGCATTTAGCTTTTTTAGTTTGCTGATCGTTAATAAAAAAGCTCAAGAAAAAGGTGAATTTAGCTTTTTTGTTGGCATCACGGCAGAGCCTGGAAGGAAAGGAGCAATGTCTTTGGTGGTGAAGTAAAGTGCTATAACGAGAGTGAAGATCGGTGTGGCCTACACTCGTTTGAGGATGCTAAAGGAGGCTACGGGATCACAGACTGATGGTGACCTGGCTTTGTTGCTACTGAACATCTAATGTTCAATCTAAGTAACAATATTTTTTTGTCTGACAGTCTTTTTACCTCATGGCTTATTTAGTATCAGTTGGCTCATGTTAGTTAGCATTAGGTTATTGTTAGCACTAGCTCCAGCAGGCTGTGGCAGGGTTGTTAACAACTGTTATATTTCTGCTTTCAACCAGTAGGAGGGAGAAATGTAATGTAAATGTTTAAGTTTAAAAGAATATGTAGCTGAAATAACCAAATGTTGGTCTAACTGAATCTACTGAGTCTGAGACATAAATGCGTAAATAAGTTTGTTTTCAATAATAAAAACTAAGTTTTACTCACACAGTTGAGAAGAATTGTGAGCTGATTGGTGAAAAATTATTATAGACCAAAACACTTTATCAAACATGAATATTTAAAAGTCTGGCAACCTTCTGGCTCTACTTTAAATTCGCAATAAATAAACTACACAGGAAAAGATGATGATGTGATGTGAACAATCAACTTTGTTTTGGACTGGTGAGTCAAAAATCACTGCAGTGTGTGAGTGTGTGTGTGTGTGTGCACATAATCCTTACAACATCAGAGTTGAGCAGTGATCTCTGTTCCAGACTTGTGGCTCCAGAAATATGAGCCAGAGCAGCAGCAAGCGCATCGACCGCTCCTCGCTCCTCAATCAGCTTTTCAGCGGATTCTCTGAAATAATTGATGGCTGTGACTGGAACCGAGTCCAGAAACCTAAAAACATAATAAAACATAAAACAATCAGAAAGAAAATGCTCTTTTTACCAACAGAAACCAAGTTTACCTACCTGACAGCATCTTTACTCGAGGACTTGATGATGTCGTTGGCAGTTGGAACACCAACTCTTCTGAATGTGATGCCCTGAAATTAAATAGATTAATTTAGACAAAAAATTTTTTTTGTATCTAGCTTTTGTTTAATAGAGAAAATATGGGACTGTAGATGTGAATTAGCTTTAAGCTAAATCTAGTACAATGCATCAAATGGTAACATTTATGCTCAATATTGTACATGGTCCTCAAATAAACTTGATTAAAAAAAAATTATCAACAAACAACTCGAGAGCTTTGTTTACATCAACCATTTCATTCTGAGATTAGACTGCTGGTGTGATTATTTGGTGTTCCACCTCACAGTCTGGCACTGCACGTTGTTTTTAACCACTAGCCTGTTTCTCAGTGACTTCTGAGAGACTTTTGGAGGCAAACATATTCTTATGAGTTTCTAAAATACATTAAAATACCTGAAAGGGTTGTTTTTCATGGGAATTTGATCACCTGTTGCTGGAAAAGTTTAGTTCAAATGACCAAATATTCATTACAGATGTCTAGACCATGTCTCAATTTAGTTTCTGTGAATCAGAAAGTTGGAGGGACAGAAAAAAATTTGGGAGAGGTTGGCGACCAATTGTCAACAAACTGGAAAATAATTATGACACAAAACTTTGCACGACCGTGAATTCTATGCCCCATATGATGAAGCCTTAAATTAGTCAAACTTATTACAAAATTGACATTCGCACCAATTTGGTGTGATTCTAACTGAATATCTGCATATTTTTACCAGCAGCAGCAGTCTAATTAGACTAACTTTTAGCCTTTTTCCCAACTTTTAATTGAGCCCTGAAATTAATTTCTACCTTTGATCTATTATGAATATGACAGTTTTTTTTCCTTTCTATAATTATCTCTAAAAATCATAACTTAATTCCAATGTTTACAAAGACACCTACTGCTTTGTTTTCTACGTAGCGCAGCTGATCTTCTTCTTTCCTCTGGTAGAAACAGATGCAGACTCCGGTCCTGCCCGCTCGGCCTGTTCGACCTGAGCGATGGATGTACGACTCCACGTCCTGACAACAGCCACACAGAAACGTTTAAGAAAATCTAGTTGAGACTTTAAATTTCTAAACAACTTTCTTTATTTTGTTCACAATACTGTAAATGTTTATTTCCCATTATAACCAAATTAACAAAAAAAAAAAAAACATAAAATATGTTTTAAAGTTCTATTCATATTTAGTTATAACAACAGATCAAACCTTGGGGGGAGAACACTGGACCACCAGGTCGACTTCGGGGATGTCTAACCCACGAGCTGCAACATTTGTAGCCACCAGGACCTCAAAGGCACCGTTTCTGAAGCCTTTAAGCGTTGTCTCTCTCTGTTTCTGTGGAATATCACCATGGAGGGACTGTGCACTCTAAAAGCATCCCAACAAAATAAAGAGAGATGTGAATTTCAAAATAAAAGCTCAGGAAACAAATATAAAAGTGCTAAAATGAAAATATGAGATGCATATTAACATTTCATAAACTGAAGGTGTTACGTGTGTCAAAAAAACTGCCCACTGTCCAAGGGTCTACCTGTTTAATGGATGCATTCAGGGAAAGTTCGCTGGCCTCTCTCTTTGTCTCACAGAAGACGATGGTTCTTCCGTGGCTGCCGCTGTACACCTGGATCACGTCTCCTAGCACCGCAGCACGCTGGGACCAGTGACACGCTATGGCCAGATGCTACAGCAGACAGACACAGGAAAAAATTAACAACAAAAGAAGCGATAAGTGAGGGAGTAAAGAGAAAGATTTGTGTTTAACCAGCAGAAAGGATCTTATTGCTTCTTTACAGTATTCTGGTACGGGGGGTAAAAAATGCCTCTAATCTGTAGTCACTGTATTACACGTTTAAACTGCACCTATAACACTCCCCGCCCATTTCCTCCACTTACTTCAACAGTTGTTGCAGTTTTTTGTGTTTTCTTGCCAATCAGGTCAATGTGCTTGCAGCCGGGTCGCATGTATTTCTTGGCCACAGCATAGACCCAGGGGGGGCAGGTGGCCGAAAACAGAAGCGTCTGTGGGTTAGAGGCACCATCTATAGGGGGAGAAACCGGTAGAGTTTATTAATATTTAAATCTACTTTGATTTGTTCATCTTAAAGCCACAGTGTGCAATATTTTTACTTGTTTACTATCAAATTCTGTTTAGCAGCTCACAAACTTGTTCTTTTTCATGAATAATTCTCACCAAAGTCTAAATATTCCTATTAGCTTGAAATTTTACATTTTTATATACATAAACTGTGCTCGACGCTCCATAGTCACGCTCACGCACCATCTTGAAATACCGTAGCTGTTTAGGGACATACAAGATATAATGCTGTCTTTGCACTTTGACATGAAAGCTCTCCTCCCTCCAACGTTGTGCGAGGGTGGCACCAGTTTTCTTCATGGCAGCCTTGCTGATTTGGGGAAATTATGCTCTATCTCCTTGGGTTGCTTGCCCTGCTCTAACTATATTTGATCGCTGAATGGAAAGCTGAAAGTCATGTATAACTGTGGCTGTGCGCACACGGCCGTGGGGGGAGAGGGACACGAGTGACGCGTCAGGTGCATGGCAGGTTATACGCGGCAGAAGCATCAGCACTGAAGTGAGAAGACAGTAGCTGCTGCAAATGAATGATCAGACCCCTTCTTCATATATTCACAGGACACGAACAGAGGGCTCTTTAATCCCTGAGAATGGTAAATGGTAAATGGCCTGTATTTGTATAGCGCCTTCTTAGGGTTCTACAACCCCCCAAGGCGCTTTACAACACAATCAGTCATCCACTCATTCACACGCTGGTGGGGATGAGCTACAATGTAGCTACAGCTGCCCTGGGGCGCACTGACAGAGGCGAGGCTGCCGAGCACTGGCGCCACCAGTCCCTCCGACCACCACCAGCAGGCAAGGCGGGTTAAGTGTCTTGCCCAAGGACACACAGCAGCATTCTCTGGCCGGAGCCGGGATCGAACCTGCAACCTTCCGTTTACTGGACAACCCGCTCTACCTCCTGAGCTACTGCTGAAGGAGCAGAAACATTAAATAAAACTTGCAGACGGTTGAAAGCTGGTGTGTGGTGTTTTCACATTGCCTTTTTGATGCGTGTGGGCTACTGTAGCTGCAATACCTACTCTGAACTGCGCGGCGCTAAGGAGTCAAATATTTTTACACTCTGGGGCTTTAACCATCCTGCATGTAATCATGAATAAAACCCAAAACTCTTGTTTACTGATTTGATTTAAATGTACCTTTCTCATATGACGAAGCCAAAATCTCCTCGACCTGTTCTGCAAACCCCATGTCCAACATTTGGTCCACTTCATCCAAAACAACGTGTTTAACTTGAGAAAGGTTGAGTTTATTGTTCTGAAGGTGATCTTTAATCCGACCAGGGGTTCCAACCAGAATATCAATTCCAGTACGTATGGCATCGACTAAAACAAAAAAAAACGTTATTCTCATATGAAACTTGTAAGACTACACAGAAACCACATAAAACTAAGAAATAAAACATCAACACTGTATTTTTATCATCAGAATTCAGCCTTTTTTTAAATAAAACATACTTTGTGGGTTGTATGAGCTTCCTCCGTAGAAACACGAGATCACCACCCTTTTGGAAACATCTTTGAAGTCCTTAGCGACCTGAATGGCCAACTCTCTGGTAGGAGTCAACACCAACACCTACAGATATCAGAAATAGCTCAAGTTAAGAAAAGGAAAACATTAAGGCAAAATTAAACAAGTCTGTGAGGAGTGAAATCCTTGGGTGAGCACCTTCGGAGGACGGCCTCTGATCTTCTCGCCTGCTTCCTTCTGGAGCTTCTCCACCAAGGGAATAGCGAAGGAGAAGGTCTTTCCTGTTCCGGTGCGGGCTTGGGCAATCACATCCTCCCCGTCGTAAACAGGGTTAAAGGATTTTACCTGAATGTCAAACAAGTAGGAAACTCCTCGAGCTGAAGATGTGATAGAAAAGACACACACACAAAAAAAGTTAGATGAGAAAGAACAAAAAAAAAAGTAAAAAAAAACTCCTTCATATAAACATAAACAATAACTACACAGTTTTAATCTACTTGTCAAATGAATAGATGCATAAAAGTTTTCTATGTTTACCTTTCAGTTTATCAATAGTGACTTGGGAGATTCTGAAGTTGGAGAACGCTCCTTCTTTCTGCTCTGGTGTCAGTTCCTAAATTAACCAACAAATACCTGTTTTTACCCAAACTTTAAGTGTCTGCAAATGAGTCACAAGTACAAACCACCTTAATTAAGACTTAATTAAATCATATGGTGCAATGAAATATACAATAAAGAACTTTTATAGAGTTAAGAGCCCAGTGAAATCCATTTAAACGTTTCAGCTCTTTTTTAACCATCATATACTGTTTATTTTAATCTTGTTGTATTTTCAGAGAGGGGTAAAGAAGCACTGAAAATTATTCAAATTGATTTCACAGGACTCGAAATATGCCAGATCTTACATTTTCTCGTTCACTGTCGCTGGCTGAGTCGTCACTGGACTGGGACGGAGTCTGGATGGGAGTTTGAACTGGTGTGTTCGGAGCGGAATGACCATTGGTTGTTGCCACAGGAGTTTCTATTTTTTGCTTCTTGTTTTTCTAAACACACCCCAAAACAAAATTGGACCCAGTAAAAACAGGTCAGAAATAGAATATTTATCCACCATAACACACCTAAAATTAGTTTTTGACTGTAACCCCAGCCACACACTATAGATAGTGTCCAGACTTTGACGTTTTATCAACAGGAAGCTGTAAATCTGCACAAACTCACCTCTGTTGCTTCTTTTTTCTTTTTGGTTTTCTTTGGTGCTTCGACACCATTGCTGTTACTGTTCTCATCTGTGGCCTCATCTATGTGGCCGTTGACTTGGTCCGCTGCCAGTTTGTCTTTTTTCTTCTTCTTTTTTGGTGCTGGAGGTTCACAGTCTGGATCCTCCTGCTCCTCCAAGTCCTGCTGCTGATGCTGCTTCTTCTTTTTGCCCTCCTTGGTCTTATTCTTCATCTTTAAGAAAATCAACACAATTTGGATAATTTAAATAATCAGAGGCAAAAGTTTAAATGCTACCACAAGATGTTTACTAACTTTTGTTTTAAAATACATTATTAAATATATCAGAGTGCATTATCCTGCTGATTTTATGAAGATGCACTTTTTTTCCTGTGATTTATTATGTTACCAAGTTTTGCATCTCACTTGGTCTCAATGATCCATATTATTTCAAAGAAACAGTGATTTATCAGACCAGATCACATTAGTTCAGAGTCGTGGTGTGGTTATTAAATCATAATGTTTTTAAACTCATCAGCCTCAATTACACAAGATTAAGTTATGCTTTACACATGTGTTAAGGCGTGACAAAAATCCCCTTTATTCAATTGTCTAATAATTGTTCAAAATGACTCAAAATACACCATCAGAAATGAAAACTATTCTGTAAAACATCCTGTTTAAAGCCTCATCGCCAGCTGACAAATTGCGTAACACGTCACCGATGTGCGTCAACAAAACAGATACACATAAATATCAACCCTCGCCTTGAGGCCTCCGTTTAGTCAACTCGTGGTTCCATATGATTTACAGATCAGCTGAACAGGAGGACATTGCGTACGTAACGTTAGCTACGTAAATATATGCTAACACCACGTTAGCAAGCAATAACTAAATAAAATAACATTTTAACAGAGACTAAACTAGGGGAAACCTGTATGCTGTTGTTTTGTTTCTGGTTTTGTCTTTTTCTTTTATTAAAGTTTAAAAGCGTCGCTCATTTAGCCGAAGTTTAGGTTTAGCACAGACAGCCACATGTTGTCAAACATGGAGGAGCCGACGGAACCTCGAAGGAGACACTCATTTATTACACTTTTTAGATCGACACGAGTTCCAACACTCACCTTTAAGGTTTTAGCCTCCGCGACAGTGTCCATATCTTGGTCCATGATGAATTCCTCACTTTCTGAGATGACTTTTACTGGCATTTCTCTACCCAGTTGGAAACCCTCAGCGTGGACACACAGGCTAACCTACGGGCACGCGGATGGAAAGGAACGCGCTTATGGCAGGCGCGCGGATACGCGGTCGCGAGCTTGACACAGAAATAGAAATAATAGAGCGGTACTAACACAACAAAGAGATAAATACAAAAAAAAAAAAAGAATACAGTGATTTCTACATTTGAAATAAAAGAATGTGGCACGTTTATTTTAGCCGTTCATAAAATGAATTCACTTACAATGTTTAAAACAAACTCTGAGGGATTTTTTTTAAGCCTGCTAAATTTTAGAAGATTTCCACGAACATATGCCACCTACTGGCTATAAGGTACAACACCAAATAATCAATGAAAAACTAGGCATGACTGTAAAAACACATCATCAGGGCCATGATAGACATCAAAAGGTTCCTACAGTCCGAATGAGTCTATCAGGGCTGTCAACTCTCATGCAATCAGCACGCTCTCACGCCACACCTACAATTTCTCACGCTGAAAAAAATGAATCTATTTGAGCTTCACATTGCGTCGTGCTACTATACACACTCCCCTAGCTATAGTGCTACAAACTCAGTATTAAATTGAGTTCATACCATACAGTCTTTGGTTTATACCTATACCAAGGTTTATACGAGCGAGGAGGGGGAATTGGCGCCCTCCAGTGGGGACAAGCTAGAACTAAACTCTGGTTTTAGAGAATCTTGTAGCATCCTTTTTCTCAACGTAGCTGAAAACAAATCTTAATCTTTGTTTTTGTCTGATTGTGAACATTAATATTAAGGAGAAAAAAAAGGAAGAGGAGAAGGAGAAGAGGGAACTGCAAAAAGTTACAATAGTAACTTATAAGAAACACTTCCTGTAAAGTCTTTCAAAAAATGTTCCAGTGGCGAGAAGCTGGAACTATACTTTATTTATTTATTTATTTATTTATTTATTTATTTGTTTGTTTAAACAAGAAAATCCCATTGAGATTAAAAACCTCATTTTCGAGAGAGTCCTGGCCAAGAGTCAGCAAAAGATATAGTTACAAGTTATATACAAAGTTATAAAAAGCAGTTGCAACACAGGGAGTCTGTCTCAAGTGATCTCAATCTGGTTTAAAATGTGTTCAAGGAAACAAGCTCAGTTCATTTCCAGCTTTCCTGCATCCTGTTCCATGAAGAAGAAGCAGAATGAACGAAGGTCCTTTTGCCCAGTTCTGTGCAAGCAAATGGAACACCCGATCATTTGCACACAAACTGAGAAAAAACAGTTCTCCGTGAGATGAAGTTACAGATGTAGGTGGACAGTAGTCCAAGCATGGACCTATAAATGAAAGTGTACCGATGTCCCAACCTCCTGGTGGACAAAGGGTTCTACAGTTAAAACAGTCCACCATAAATGTTGACAGTTTTTAACCCTGAATTTAATATTAGAAAAATATATTTTCTAGTATGAATTGGCCATCTGTATGCTATAAGCTTACTCATTATAAGAAAGTGTCATAACTGTTCTGCAGTGAAATTAAAGGTCAAATTTAAGTTCATGATGAAAATTACTTGTTTTTCCACCATTTTATCAGTCTCTTTTCATGTTTTGCTCATAATTATTAACAGTGTGGGGTTTTTTTACATAGGAAAAAGTGATTACAGCATCTATTTTTATTTTTTTTTGCCTTTGAAATTTTAAATCTGCTATCACTTTATTTCTCTCTTATAAAGTTTATTCAACACACCACATCACCCTGGGTCTTTGCATCATCTTAATTAACCCCCAAATGGCAAAATCTGGTACAGTCAGTTTACAAATATAAACTTTTAGGCAATGTGTGTTAGCAGTAGCAGCATCTTTCCAACAGAGGGCATACTTTACTTTCTACTGTTCAGCGGGAGAGAAATTGATGATTGGCAATTCAGATTGATGCATTTTACCCAAAATATTTGAGTTTTGAGTTCAGCAAATCTAGCAAGGTGATCCGATAAGGTAAACTAAACCTATTATCCAAAGTTGTTGTATTAAATTTACTTAAAGACCAAGTTCACTTGTTTTTCAACATATTTGCAGTAGTCTTTATCATAAATTAATAACTTGTGAGTCATTCTCTGTGGGATAAATCTCTAATGCTCCTGTTTCAGGAAGTAGCCAGAGCCAGTGGCACCCCCAAGGGGTGGCCATGGCCACCCCTAGAAAATTGCTGGCCACCCCACTGTCCACACCCAGTGAAGACCAGTGTTCTTTAAGATGTAATATTAATGTTCACACAAATCATAAATTTATGAAAATGAATAAAGGATCATTTATTGCATCACTACAGGCTAAACTTACCCAGAGTTACCACGAGAATCCATTTGGTGTACCACCCCAAAATGTTCTCTGGCCCCATGGCCACCCCTATGAAACTTTTCTGGGGACGCCACTGGCCAGAGCAGAGGTGAGCAGCAGACGGAAGGTTTGATTTAACTGAAAACCTGATGATTTTATTGGAACTCATAACAGCAATCGAACAGATTTTATTAACTCCATGTCTGGAAAGGCTTTCAATGGGAAGCTCCTAAACTCCACATAAAGAAAACACACCTTCAGCACACATCTCCTTGAAATCAATCAGGCATGTCTCTCTCTCTCTCTCTCTCTCTCTCACACACACACACACACACACACACACACACACACACACACACACACACACACACACTTTTATCAGACTGGCAGATGCTCTGTTGTTGAATACGATGTCTCTTTTACTTATTCAATCATCAAACTAAATGGTTTGTTTTTCTTGTGATTTTTACCTTCTACTGTGTGAAATTTTAACATCAGCATCAACCCAACCATTTTAAATCCTCCAAACATGAGAGCTCACAATGCATCTTACATAATATTCATAAAATGATCTGAATTCAGGTTCATATGATGCTAAGTCACTGACCTAATTGCTTCCACGACCATTTTTCTATTGTTACATCCTGGCCTAAGGATTTTAACAAACAGAGGGGATGACTGAGCAGAGGAGCAACACTGGAGAACAGGGATGAGTAGCCTTTCTTGACTCAGAGCAGATCCAGTTTCATTCTCTCTTTTTTCCTCAAGAGTCTTGAGCAAGCATCTTTCACACCCCTTCATCCTCTGCTGCTCCTCGTCCTCTCAGTCTTTTCATTCCTCCGTCATCACAGCCCCCTTGATGATCAGGTCTGGTTTAGCTTCTGTCTGCAATTAATAATAACAATAATCTAAAAGGGTTCAGATGAGGGTCTGTCTTAGGCCCTGTGTTAGACTGGTTCCCTTGTGGGTAGTTTTGATTAGATGCAGGAGGGTGTGACTTAGACTGAAACTGTTTTGGAATCAGGATCAGAGCTGCATTGTAATGGTAAGGTGAAACCCGAGGCCCCTCCCCCTCTGTTTGATGGAAGTCTGTCCCATTTGACTTTGATGTCTTCCTTTTCTCCTCTCTTACACCATCTAACTTCTCTGTTCAAAATCTGTTCATCGCCATTTTCAAAAGTGTGTCCGTTATGTCCTTGATGTGTAAGTGGAGAGCAGAAGAGGTGGCTAATAGATTTTCTATTATCATTGTTAGTATTTTATTTTGTCACAGTGACAGCAGAAGCACTGCCTCCCTGCCAAGAATAGAATAAAAGATGCATGCTCCAAATGAAGTTTGACTATATTTTAAACTCCTCCAGCTACCGCTGATCATGGAGGAAAAACACACAAAATAATTTTCCTAAAAAAATAAAAATAATAATACAAAAAAACATTAGCGCAGCGCACTGGCCTGGGAAGTTTTATTAAAATCATTAAATATTTTTTATTATTTTTTTGAACTTGTGGGAGCAGGTTAAATTCATTTTCGTTTAGGTCTAAATTATAAAAAGTTTTCAGTAACTATTTGGTTTATATTTCTGTAAGCAAAGAACGGCAAATAATTTTTAAAGACTCAAGTGCGTTCAGAATCGAATCATCTGTTTCTGCCCGCTGCTTTTTTCCTTTGGAACTAAACGTCTGTGATGCACTGCAATCCCAAGCCCACTAGTGCGTTACTACTTAACATTTACTTAACATTCAAGCAAAAATATCCACAACAGATTGAAACAACAGTTAGATTAAAATGTTTATACTGCAACAGAATCATTCTTGAATTCTTAACTTATTATAGGAATAAAGAGAACTGGCTTATATTTTGTGCATTTTCATCTGTCTGCATTAAAAATTTGTTGACAAGCTGCTCTTGAAAATGTAATTTTGGAATAAATTAAGTTTCAAAAAGGTTTATGTGAGACTCAGCTGATGAAAACGTGTCCAAATAGAAAACAGAAGCATCGTTATTAACATTACAGTTCAACTAAACATTATTTTTAATATGACATAGCTTTGTGAACATAAAGCCATTTCTGCTCCTGCAGGTCCCACTTGTGAAAACATCAAGATGAAACCCACTGACCTGATGAGCGGGTGTCCTCCTCACAGGAGAATCTGCATACATGAATGAAAGGTATCTTTCAGGTAAGAGAAAATCAGGTTTCTGCAGCGAGTAGGGGGTCCAGAGTTTCAGCTCATTAAGCAACAACAGACACTTTATAAGCTTGATTCCCATTTTCCAGTTAGAACTGACAAAGCTGGAGACGCCAAACGTTCAAGGAACCAAACAAGCAGTTGCCTTCTTCTGAATCCTTTTAGATGACCGTGACCTCGATGACCGAGTAGCTATTTCACCTCCAGACTCTAAAATGATGAGAAACACCCCCAAATCCCACATTTTGATCGCCTGCGTTTCTTTAGTCATTGCAGTGTAAGTATTTCTCAAGTGAACCAACTCGGGAGGGGGGATTATATGTATTAGATTTATAAATTGATATGATAGCTATCGATATTTTCAGAATATTTTATTATTCCCTGCAGACATTTTCTTTGCACTATTTTTGCGAAAGGAAACTGAATAGTATCATTCATTCATTCATTCATTCATTCATTCATTCATTCATTTCTGATTTTCTCCCAGTCTATATTTGAAACTGAGAACTAGTTTTCTATGATGCAATGACGAATTTAGATCTTTGTTATAATGTCAAAACGTTGCAATTTAATACCTCATCATTACACTATGACCCGTTTTAATAACATTTTTAAAATCTTTATAGTAAAAAATATAGAAAGGCTGGCAAAAACAACAACAAACACAGCTCTAACTATCTTTTTTTTCTTTCTGCAGCATAAGGAGGTAATGTTGATACTATAACTGTATTTCTTGCATTGACAAAATCTTTCTTTGTGTCTTCACAGCGGAACCTACATGTACATGAAAGATAACCTTCCACCTATCCGGTAAGAGCAGCTCAGGTTTCTGCAGCAAAGAGGAAGAATTTGATTAAAACAAACAACAGTTTGTTAGAAGTATTCACACTGACCCTTTCTTGTCCTTTCACAAATCATGTATAATTTAAAAATGTGTGTTTTTCTTGTAGAATTTACCAGAACTGCCCTGCTCCTGATTTGGACATAAATGCTTCCACAAAAAATATTGAAGTGCTTGAGGACTGCGAGGACAAAGGCAAGTGGAAGATCGGTGACCTGGTGATGACGCCTGGGTGAGACTTATATAATCTTTTCAAATTTGATTTGAATTAACCAAAAGGTGAAGCGTGACTGCCTCAGATCTTGATAAATGTGCTGTCAGAAATGAAAAACATCCTTTAAAAAGGAAAAACAATTATAATCATTAATTGTAATTGATGTTTAACACTGATGTTGCTGGAAAGACATAGTGACTCAAACTTATTCCACATACTAAATAACAATAAAGTTGATAGATTTTCTTTAGATCAAAAATTATTCTATTATTTAAATTCATACTGGAGCTGCTGCAGATTGAATTCTCTGAAATGTTGACTTCCTTCTTTTTAAAAAAAAATAATTTATGTGGTGAAAATGTTTATTTGCAATGTCAAGATCAGCTTTTTTGCACAAAGCCTTGTGGAATTTTTTTTAACAATAATTTGACCACAAACTATTAATTTACCAGAGATCTGGACTTTTTGCATGACATGGAGCACAAAAATTCACTACTCTTTTTTTGCTCTGTGGCAAGACTGAATAAGGCCAATTAAATGAAATTTGAATGTTCATGCAAGCTTTGTCCTCCAGCTGTTTAATTCACCTGCAACTCTATCATAAACTGATTCTGTTTTACACAGTATGTGAGCAAAAGACGTTACTGCATTATTTTCTTGCCAATGGCAAAATTTCCTTGCTGAAAAACAGTTTTATAAAACAATTAAAGGAACACTTTATGAACATTAGTATGATGTTAAGCCTGCTGAAGTGCTGGAATAGTGATCTAGTAGCTTCAGTGGGTGATTATTCAGTGTCAGCTGTTTTGGTGATAATGAAAGTAGCAACAAGGAAAGGACTCAAACTGGACAGGACCACCAAAGGTCAAAGGATGAGGAACAACAGCACATAGAGCTCTGGTATCAAACACATCATGTTTTTTTTTTTAGTTTTATCTTTCTCTAAACTATAATTTCCTGGTTTAAAATGTTACCTTTTTATTACTGTCTTCATGTATTTTAATGAATTGATGCAGATCCCTGATCAAATTATAATCAGAGTGAGGCTCTACATTCTCTGCTGTTGCATGGGTAAAACTATCTAAACTATTATCATACGAAAAACACACACACAGTATGAACGTACCAAAGATGATAAACTATTATCAGTCCTGGTTTAACGCTGACCTTGTTTTTTTTCCCCTCCAGACTCAAATATGCCCAACCAAGCGCGCTACAGGGGTAAGCAACATTTTTTCAAGTGTCTCAAATAACAAAAAAAGTTTAAAATGTTTTTTTATGACTCATTAAACCACAATATAAAACTGCAAGATGGTAAAATTGCAAATATAATAAAAATCTTATTTAAACATAATTTTCAATTGCATTTGCTTGTTTTCCAAGACGCACTGACGTGAACTCTGTGACAAACGGGAACGCTCCTTTGGTCTGGGAAGGGACCTTTGATCCATGCAGTGGTCATTGATGCCATCTACAGGAAAATGGACCCAAGAATAGCCGTGGTGGTCTTTGCTGTTGGCAAGTATGTCCACAGAACTTATTTCCCTCCATTAGCTGTTGTTTACTTTCCCTCTGTTGCAAGTTGATGACCTCTGCTTGTCTCCATCTTTTCTGCACAGATACACACGTTTTCTGAAGGGCTTTCTTGAGACGGGCGAAAAGTTCTTCTTCGTTGGTTTCAGGGTCACTTACTATATTTTCACAGACAATGAGGAAGGTGTTCCTAAGGTGAGTTGTTTCATTTATTTTTTTTTTGCAGAGTTGATCATCGTTTATTTATAAAGGTTACATGTGTCTAATTCTTGTACAGATCTGATGAACTTTGACAAAAATGGTCATTAAAAAGGTTTTAAATGCATTTTTTGTCCATTAGTTTTAGATCAGCAGGTGCTAGTGAGCAATAATGATCATTGCAACATATATGATGGGAAAAAATGATCAGGATCAGAATTATACAAGAGTGCATAATTCAAGTCATTGAAATACTGTTTTCTACCTGGAAGATCTTCAACCACCAGACCAAAGTGATATAGGATGACGCTGTTTGCAGAAGTGATGCTGCCAGAAAATAAGACAAAACATGGATGAGATGTGAAAAAAAGGTTTTGTTAACTTTGTTGGCCTGAACAGAATCAACTCTCAGCACCATCTGAACACCTGGAGGCTTTTTTAGTCACTGGTAAAAAAGAGAGCAGGTAGTGGATGACTCGTAAATACTAGTAATTAGAATGTAATTGTCACTAGTTGTAGTACATATACATTACAACAAAATTCATTTTGCTCATGCTAATAACTGCAAAACTAAAAAGAGACATTCATTTAAATAATTCAAGAAAAATTGAATTTTCAGAAACTTTAAAGGTGTCCTAGAATGCAATTAATCAACAATCTAAAATAGAGCTTTGAGCCTCCAATAAGCATAAGAACATTTTTTTTTGGCTTTCATCTGTCCCAGGAGCCCTGATACAGGCCATTCTAAACCCCCTTACTCAGGCCTTCAGTGAAATGAGCTGTTTACCCCTCCCACTCGGCCAGGACATGCTGATTGGTTGGTTTCCCCAGAAGGCCTCAGACACATGCAGGTTTGAGGAGGCGTGACTCCCCCTTATGACGTGTTAAGGAAGGCTTTCTCAGAACAGGAGGTTTTCTCTCGCCTTTTTCAACTTTCTAATTTACATAAAAAGTAGGTCAAACATGGCTTTGACTTTTTGGCATGCTACTGATGACCACCCAAGCTGTCTGATTCAACAACAAGGAAAATGTTGGTTTACATTCTAGGTCCCCTTTAACCAAAGCACTTTGTTATTGCCACCTGTTTGAACTTATAATAACCAGGAAGTTAAAAAAATGTCTGTTGTTTACCAACCAAACATCACTTTCATTACTTGAAGCTGGCATTGAACAAGTCAAGAGATATAAAGTAAATCACCACTTGTAAATAAAATATTTAACAGTGTATTCTTTGGAATAAAAAAGGTGTGGTATGAATACCTCACAGCACAAACCCAAGCAAGAACACTTCTAACAGAAGTAGTGGTAACTTGTACCATTTTAAAATGTTCATGTGTTTTTTCAGTTACTTAAGTAAATTCCAAATGTGAATTTAGTGGTAAAATAAAGCTGCACCGGGTATAAAAAAATACATCTCCAAAGTAAAATTTTGTCACATTGGCTAAATCCAAAAGCAGCAAATCTGGTACTGACCTTTACTTTAAGGTGTTTTCAAGCCAGAGCTTGGCTGAGACGTTTGCTTATGACGGCACAAATAAAGGACATGAGTGGTGAAAACTGACACAGGGTCAACTCCAAGAATGGTGCGAATACTAAGAGATGATGAGATAAGTGACTGGAGCTGTTCCAGTAAAACTCTCTGAAACTCCACAGCTACAATCAAATGAATACATGGGGGGAGGGGGAAGCTTTTGACACTTTTAGCACATTTACTTCTCAGGCATTTTCAAAATAAAACTTGTTCTCTTGTGATATAATAATTTAGTTATTTATGATACTATTTTATATTATTTCTGTGACTTTCAGATTGAATTAGGTAAAGGCAGAAACATCACAATTCTCTCGGTCCCTCCTGCCAGCCAGTGGCAGGACGTTGTTCTTGGTCGGATGAAGTGGGCCACCATCTCCATTGAACAACGGGTAGATACAGTCTACACGCAGAATAATCCAAGGAAGTTCCTGTTTTTGTCTATTCACTCATTTTTTCACCTTCTCTGTGGTTTCAGATCCGTAATGAGGCAGATTATCTATACATGATGGACATCGACAGCGTTTTCTACAGCCGGTTTGGAGCGGAGTCTCTCAGCCGTCTGTCAGCTGTACTCCACCGAGGCTACTACAAGGTCTCACCTTTATTCTGCCCTTAGATCACAATCACTCTAAAGACATTTACCCCATCTTTAATCTGCTCTGCTTAGTGTTATGCTCTAATTTTGCAAATAAATATCTTATTTTCTAACAATCACATCATTGTCCTCCCTTGTGGAGATGAGCTAAAGAGATATTTTAACCATTTTAAAGTGTGTTTCTGTATAAAAGTTATGTATAGCCATTATCTTATCCACAGTGGCCAGTCCAGAGAGAAAAAGTTCTCTTCTGACTAGACTGATAAGCTAACGGCTAGTATGAGGCATAGCCAAGACCAGAAAGCATTATTGGATCTGTTTTTAAGATGGCAGCAACCCACTTTGGTTTCAGCTGTGTTCAGACTAGAATACAATACAATTGTCCTTAACTGTCATTATACAACAAGATTGAGGGTTGTGTATTGACAAGAATCTGGGGATTTAGTATTTACCACAATGCAGGGGAGACGACATTAAAAGCCAGACGATTTTTGCATCATTTTCCGGGATCTCGTGGTCCAGAAGTAGATGGACGTGACTTAGGCCCTCTATTTTGAGATCTTGCTTTTCCGTCACAATGAATGCAGTAAAATCTGCTGCCACCTAGCAGTCGGAGTTTGAATTGCACCACACACAAGACATACAGTAAATGCTCAATAAATAAAAAATCAATACACTGTTTTGAAATATTGATTCAGTATCATAACATGAAATATCAGGATGTTTCAATGTATCAGTTTTAAATATTTTCTTATATCCCTTGTTCAGACTAGCTGAAGCTGTAAGTTCTATTTCGTTGAACAAAGGCTGTTCAGGAAGCCAGCTACAGTGGTTAAGAGAGAAATTATTATTTTTAAATAGAAACTCACTCCAAAGTGGTTCAAATATCCCCCCTAAATCGATTTGTTCCATCTAAACATCTTTTATCTTCTGCTTTGTGTCCCACTCAGGACTCAGCTAGAGACAGTTTTCCTTATGAGCGTCGGCCGCTGTCCAAGGCCTACATCCCCGCTGGTGAAGGAGACTACTATTACACTGCTGCTGTCTGGGGTGGATATCTGGAGGACATGTACAAGCTTGTCAAGTAAGAAAACTCATTTATATTTCTGACATTAAACAAACACTTTGTTTTCAAAACTATGGTCCTTTTATGTCACTAGTTGCAACCAGCAGCTGTGATTGGTCTCAGAGTTTCCTCTCTGGTATTTTATCAGGTACTGCTACCAACAATCAGAGGAAGATGCTAAAAACAACATAGAAGCTGTTTGGCAGGAGGAGAGTCACCTTAACAGGTACCGTGTTACACAACTTACCAACATCGTCATCTATCTAAGACCAAAGAAATGCATAAATTATACATTTATTTGTCTTTTCTACTTTCAGGTACTTGTTATACAACAAACCACCCAAATTACTGTCTCCAGAGTACCTGTGGTCAGATTATGATAAAGTACCTTCAGACATCAAAGTGATCAGGATCTCTCAGCTGGTTAAGAATTATGCAGAAGTACGACCCAATGGTGGAAACTGATGTCATCAAACTCTCAGGGTTTCAAAAGTTGGAATCGCTGGTGTGGGTTATTAATGTGTGTTTGGGGGCGTAAGGAGAAAGAATGTAAAATATAATGTACCACATATAGTCTTTTGGAGGTTTTTCATCCATAAAAACACTATTTGTCACTAGTGACATGAAAGGCAATGATAAACGTGCTTGAAAATGCTTTGGCTACTGATCCCTCCATTGAATGAAAGCCAAATCTTAAAATCAGATTGGTAATCCACTGTAGGCACGAAGCAGTGGTTCCCAACCTTTTTACTTGATGATCCCCTTGTCTGGACCCCCAATCCCAACGGCTACTAGCATACACACATTAAATACAAACATTCATGTGCAATAATAAATGACAGTTGCAGGTTTCTGTACTTATTCTCCTTGTTTTAAACTATAGTGTGTTTTTGGATTTTATAAATGTAATGTTTACAAACATCATTTTGGTTACTTCACAACCTCAGCACAGACAAAACTGTGAGGAACCCCCGTGATCTCTAGTGACCCCCATGGTGGTTGCAGACATCTGGTTGAGAACCATTTTTTTAAAGGATTTCCAATTATATGACTTGTTTTTGTATTTTTATTTTTTGCATTATTATTTGTGCTGTATTTTTTGGTGTGTATCTGAAGCTGCTGTAAAGTCAGACTGTACTTGAAATTTTGAGAGATGCAAAAATTGTACGTTTGCCTGTCTTTTCTACTCTCAGGTACTTGTTTTACAACAAACCAACCAAAGTTCAAGGAGGTTTTGCTCAGACAAGTTGGTACCTGTGGTCAGATTATAATAAAGTACCAGCAGACGTCAAAGTGATCAGGATCACTCAGTTTAAGAATTATGCTGAAGTACGAACGAATGGTGGAAAAGTGGATGGGTGTCACTAAACTCTCAGGGCCTCATCTGTTGAAACATCACTGGTGTGGGTTGTTTATCAGGTTGTGTGAAATTAAAACAAAATAAAGAATAATTGCTGAAGTCATCGTCATTGTTTTATGTGTTGAACATTTTACAAGCTGCTCCGTTATTGCAACAACAATAATCATGCAGAAAAAATGCACTGGTTGCTCAGTCTAGGTTGACTTACTGAAACAAATAGACGTTTGTGTGACATTCTAAATTTTTTTGTTTTATCTGTATTTTCTCATTTCCCCAGTCAAAACCAAAACAACAGGGGCAGAAGGGACACAGCCCTTTCCCATTGAGTAGCGTTGTGAGGTCATTTCTCCACCAGAGGGCGACCTCTCCCTTCTGATGTAATGTTCAGGGGAAGAGCAATAATTATTGTGTGATAATTGACAATTCAGACTGATGAATTTGACCCAAAATATTTGAGTTTTGAATTCAGCAAATTAAACAAAGTGATTCCACAAGGTAAGCCTCTGTGGTAAATTTACTTGATGATTAACTAAATGATAAATGACCTGCACTTATATAACACTTTTGACTCAGAGCAGAGGAGTCCAAAGCGCTTTAAACTACAGTCAGTCATTCACACACTGGTGCTGATGAGCTACATATTAGCCACAGCTGCCCTGGGGCACAATGACAGGGGCAAGGCTGCCGTACACAGGTTCCACCAGCCCCTCTGACCACCAGCAGGCAAGGAGGGTCTTGACATTGCCCCCTCACACACACACACACACACACACACACACACACACACACACACACACACACACACACACACACACACACACACACAAGCATGCATTGGCAGATGCTCTGTTGGCAAAGAAAGTATGACGACCTTTGACTGTACTGAAGTCAATCAGACTTAGTTGTCATCATGTTGTTCTCATGCCCCCCCACCCACACACACGCACACAAACCAAAACCATATTTTTTATTATGTTTGCAGATGCTCTGATGTTGAACGAGATGTGTCTGTTTTACTTTACTGTATCCAATGTTGCCAAAAGGAAGTGTTTATCCTCATAAAAGTTCACAGTATGCAAATCTAAAGACATGTCCGTTTTTTTAGCAACTCCTCCAAAACAAAACAGTATTTCAATCATTAAACTAAACATCATATGGTTTGTTTTTCTTGTGATTTTTACCTTCTTTTAATGTGTGAAACTTAAACATCAGCATTTACCCAATCATTTTAAATCCTCCAAACATGAGAGCTCACGTTGCATCTTAGTATTTATAAAGTGATCTGAATTCAGGGTCATGGTGTTAAGTCATGGACTTAATTGATTCCCCGACCATTTTCCTATTGTTACACCCTGGCCCAAAGAGACTGAGCAGAGGAGCAACACTGGAAAACAGGCAGGATCAGCCTTTATAGAGCAGGAGCACAGCTGGCTCAGGTGTATCTGTGTATCTCACACCACTAATCGGCAGGTTCTAACATGTAAAAACCTAAATAAAGAGATCTCTATATAGCGGTGGGGTTCTCACACCATTCAAAAAATTTGTTCCAAGTGTTTCCAAAGCCGAGACCTCCACTTAATCATTTTCAGTCCCAATTTTGCCCTCTTCGGGCATGCATGAGTGTGTTTGTGTTTGAATGGATGAACTAGATGCACTTTGCAGACCATGGGTGAGGTTTGAAAGACAATATTCACTAACAACCTTATTAGGTACACCCTGATAGTGCTGGTTAGGACCCCCTTTTGCCATCAGGACTGCCTTTGTCTTTTGAGCCATGGATTCAAGAACTTGTTTGAAAGATACCTCAGCGGTTTGGGGTCATGTTGACATGAAACCAACCAGGATGTGGATCTCCTGTTCCATGTCATTCCAAAGGTTTTTGATCTGACCGTTTATAGTTACAGGTCCCGTTTAGGCGGAAGCAGACAACTTCAAGTTTCTACAGATAACAACTTGGGTACAATGCCAATCGGATTTTTTTCAACTGGTTTCATTTGCACAGGGAACAATGCCCAAACTGTCATGAAATGATCAGGTTTCAGTGACGAGTCAGAGAGAAAAACAAGTTAAACAAGCATGTTTATCCATTTTGCAGACACTTGTATAATAGGTTTATGAGGAAACTGAACTATCTGGAAAAAACCCACACATGCAAGGGAAGCACTAGCAAACACAGGTATGGCCGTAGATTAGATTCAAACCTATGACCTTTATGCTACGAGGCAACAGCGCTAACAACTGTGCCACCGGTATGTTTAGAATTTTCCATGATATTCTAGAGCCATGCACTGGGACTGGGGCTTCGCAGAAATAAAAGCAAGTCTCAGGAGCGAGCGGTTCCAAGATTGTCGTTAGGATGAATGCAACTGAGACTGGTGATAAAAGTAAGACTAAAGAGAATAAAACCTACCAAAGAAAATGATGGATAATCCAATATATGGAAATTCATCTTCATTAACAAAACACTCTTTGCATTTAAGTGTATTTAATTGTAAAGTGAGTTTTTATTTTAATTAATGATTCAGCAGGTGGAGGCGAGGTTGGTCACAAATAATGCAGGAGTGACAGAAAAGTAGTGGGACTAAAACACCTCAAATGATTTAATTCCAAGGAATTCATAGATCCTTCTACCAAAATGTGGCTAAAAAGGATAAGATGAGAATAAAAGCTTTCATTTTTGAGATGCTACAGAGTTTCTAATGCTGTATTTTCCCACCTCTGCCTCCGGGGAATAATACCCCCTCTAACTTCCTGGTCTAAAACCCTCCCCTTTCTCATTCATTTGGGTGTTGAAGCTATCTCTGGAGGCCCTTATTCATAAAATGTATTGTTCTAATTTAAAAACTAAATAGTGATACAAAAGTGCATACTGATGGCAAACCTTTTTCCTTATTCTTATTTAAGTCAGTCACTGAACTGACAAACTATTAGCTCTCCGGCCAAACATGTGACAACACCTCTATTATTTACTTCATATTTACTTCACTAACCCTAACCCTAACCCTAACCCTCTATTATTTACTTCATATTTCACAAAGTAAAAATCATATATATATGTATATATATATATATATATATATATATATATATATATATATATATACACACACACACACACACACACACAGTATATTAGTTTTTAATTGCTAGGTTAAAAATTATTTTCTTTGAGCTGACAAAGTCAGTCCTAATTGTGCTCATCATTTCCTTAAAGGCACACTTTGCAGTTTTGGCTTGCATTTAGCACCCCCTAGTGTTCGTTAGTGAAACCAAAGTGAAGCACATAGGAAACATTGTGATTTTGTTAAGTCTTTTGTTTTTAATGTTAGTGCAAATCTTGACTGACTTTGTGTTTTCAGCAGAGCATGAACCAAGCATTGCATTATATTGCGGCACTTTAAGCACATGTAATTCATTATGTATTTATTATATCCTTTTGGTGGCAAAGGAGTCAGGTGCCCACCCTGTAACCGGAGGGCTGCAGGTTTGTGCCCCTTTCAGTCCGTCGCAGTTGTGTCTTTGAACAAGACACTTCAGTCCCTCAACTGGTGGTCAGAGAGACTGTTGTTGCCCGAAAATGACAGCTTTTAGTCAGTGCGCCCCAGGGCTGTGTGTGTGTGTGAATGGGTGACTGGATGTGTTGTAAAGTGCCTTGAGGGGTTGTAGAACCCTAGAAGGTATCCAATCCACCTTTATTTATATAGCATTTTATACACAACTCTGGTGACCAAAGTGCTGAAGTGCAAATAACCAGCAAGGAAAAAATACTAAAAACATACATAAAACAATAAACGGCAGCAAATAAAAGTGTGTCTTAAGAGATTTAAAAACCACCAGCGAGGAGGCCTGTCCAATGTTGACAGGCAGCTGATTCCAAAGCGTAGGTGCTGCCACAGCAAAGGACCCGTCACCTCTCAATTTCAACCTAGCCCTCGGAACCACCAACTGCTGCTGGTCAGCGAACCTCAGCCGGCGTGCTGGCTCATAAGGCACAAGCATGTCCGAAAGGTAGGCTGGTGCCATCCCATTTAAGGATTTATACACCAGCACCATGATCTTGAAACAAACCCTAAAAACAACTAGAATCCAGTGGAGCGAAGCCAGCACTGGGGTGACATGCTCAAATCTACGGGTACCCGTTAGTAAACGTGCCGCAGCGTTCTGGACCAACTGTAGTAACACTGACTTATCCCGATATATAGACCATTACAATAGTCGATTCTCGAGCTGATGAAAGCATGAATGAGTCTTTCCAAGTCTCTCTTCACCAACACAGACTTGACTTTAGCCAGTTTCCTTAATTGGAAGAAGTAGGATTGCAACACACTATTATTCTGCTGATCAAATTTCAGCCCTGAGTCCACTTGCACCCCCAAATTTGAGATGACGTCTTTAGCATAAGGTGTCAGCAAGGTACTTTATAAATACAAGCCATTTCCCATGTTTAAAATATTTTAATAAATTAATGATTTATTTATTTGTTTGTTTATTGAATTGTATTTTAGCCCTTCAAAGAAATACTATGCAACATTTGATTTTATTAGTTTAAATTAATCAGATCCTCAAGTGAAATGAACCTGCTGCCTTTAAGTGACCTATGTTATGAAGAGCAGAATTTAACCGAATATCAAATCAAAATTAGGATTTTCACTGTTACAGACACAGCAGTAATTAAGCAAAAAATAATTAAAATTCAAAATATTATTTTGATCTGCAAAGAAGCAAAATCAGTGTGAAAAGAAAGGTTCAGCTTTTTACCTCCAAACAAAATTTAATCTTGCACCATAATCTGTAAAGACAGATAGCAGACAGACTGCATTCTGATTGAGACTTTGGTTGTCTGTTAAGAGGAAAAAAAAATAATGAAACTAGATCTGCTCTTGTGCAAGCATCTTCACCTTCACCCCACCCCTTCCTCTGCTCCTCCCCAGTTCTCACAGTCAGTTCATTCCTCCATCACCACAATCCCCTCAACGATCGTTTAGCTTCTGTCTAGTTATCATTATTCTCTGATAAAAATATAATTTATCTCTAGTGCCGAATCTAAAATGCTGAGAAACACCCCCAAATCCCACATTTTGATCACCTGCGCACTTTTTGCCATTGCAGTGTAAGTATACTACTTATTTCTTTACCACAGGGCAACCGGTTTGGGGGTGGGGGCTGGGGGGACCATATGGTACAAATATGTTTTTTTTTTAAATAAACAGCCTAAATAATAAGGTGCATACAGTTAATGTGGGATAAAATATAGCCTAATTTACACATGAATAACCTTAAAGTATTAGATGGATAAACTGATACTAGGATGAAATGACAAATTTAGATCTTTGTTATGTCAAAAAGTTGCAACTTACATAATAATTTAGACCTCATCACACAATAATAATAATTCTGGGTTTTCACCTTTAGTCAAATGGAAATCCAAAACTTGTAGCTTACATCTAATTTCCAAGATGTTCGGAGTCTGAAATTCACATCAGCTAAGATCTATTTTTGCTTGTTTCATTTATGAATTTGGTTAAATCTGTGATAGTACTCTCTTTAAAGTCGCCACAAAGGCAAAATAAGCTCAATTAAAGCTGAATTTAAAAAAATAATAATTCTCAGACCAATTTTTTATTTTACTTGATTTTTTTAGACTCCAAACTAATCAAACACTCTGTAAATGTGTCATGATATGTTTTTTACACCCTTTACAGAATTTTTTTACTTTCAGGTCATGATTATTATGAAAGTGTCACAACTGTTAATTTTCCTGCTGAGTTTTCTGTGAAGTTGTCAGTCGGGTGGCACCACTGAGGCATTGATCTTCCAGGGCCTCATCCATCATGTTTTCTGTTTTTCTGACCCAACACATCAAATTTGAACCAATAGTTAATTGAAAGCCAGAATTACACAATATAATGAACAGGTAAATCAACCACTGGCTCAGGTGTGATAGAGCAGGGAAACAACTAAAACATGTAGAAAACCCATGTGCACTTTTACAAAGTGAAAAGAAGGAAAAGTTTTAATGCCAATTTTATTAAAACAAAAGCCCATTTCAAATTAAAACAGACAAATAATGTATACAGTACAGTATGGGTTTTGTTCAATGTTGAATTTTATGATTCATGCTAAATCTATTCCTCCTATGATGTAGTGTCTATTACCAAAGAACTCCAGAGTTAAAGGAAGTGTAACACAATGGCTCATTTTATTTCTACTTCCCTAAAGGAACATACAAGACTTCAGCCACAGCCATAAATCTGGTTGTGCAAGTTGGATTTTATTTACTGTAACACTTGACACCAGTTTTAGGTTTGTTCTTAACACATTTACTTTTATGATCCATAAATAACTGGCAGAACTGGCTGATATCTTGCCAATTACTGTTACCAGAATATACAGTATGTGTTGCAGCACATCTCACTTCTTAGCACAGCAGAGGAGCTCCTCAAGGATGGTTATTTAGTCCTTTGCACTTCACCCTGCAAATTCATTAATAAACAACTTATTAAAATAAAAACTGCTCAAGGCAAAAAATGTGGTGTGAATCCTTAATGAAGGATCTTGCAAAACTGAGGTGGAGCAGTTTGTGAGCCAATGCTAGAGACAACATTCTCTTAAGGTCAATGTAACTAAAGAGCTGATTGTGGATTTGAACTGAAAGTCAATATCCTTGCATAACTTCCCTGTCAGTTACGTTTAGACGACCTTACCTGTCAGGTTTTCTTGTGGTTAATGTACGTTATAGAAACATTTTAAATTGTTGTTCAACCAAGTCTTTATCTTTTGAAGCTCACCTACCAGGGTCATTTCAGGTTTTAAAATCTTATGTCTTACTGCATAGCAAAGGTTTAAAATATGATTTTATTAACCTTTTTACTGAGATATATGAGAATGGACTTAGATTGAAGTGGTAGCAGCCGGCTGTTTCTCCTCTGATATTATTGAGCAGAGAACCTCTCACACCAGTGGTGTTCTGTTGATAAATACGTGTGTCATGAGTGGAGGACCCAGGGAAGTGCGGTGGTTCGGTGAGACCAGCAACCGGATGGTCCAATGGTTGCTTTTGGTCCAAACTGTGTTGTTGGTGGAGGTTTTAGTCAAATGCGAGAGAACCACTTTATTAATTTTTTTTTTCATCTTCACAATATACTTAGAGCTATACTATTTTAGATTGTTGTTAAGAGCCATGAATAAATGTTTTAAGCTAACTTGCTTTGCAGATATGCTATTGTAGCTTTAACTAAGTCCAATATGAAAGAATTATTCTAAAAACAATGTTATTAACTTTAACATAACAGTAACACTGATGTTTGAGCAGCATTTTTAATATGTTGATCTTTCTTCATTGAAAACAAATAAACTGGTTTGTCAACAAGATGCTGTTTCTCTTGTTGTTTTGCTTCTGGAAATGTTTTTACTACCGTGTAAAAACACCAACATCTTCTGTAAATGTTACTGACCTGATAAACTGCTGTCTCTGTGTCTTCATAGGGGAATCTACATGTACGTGAAAGCTAGCCTTCGATCTAACCGGTAAGAGGAACTTAGGTTTCTGCAGCAAAGAGAAAGAATTTATTAAAACAAACAACAATCTATTAACTTAGAAATATTCACATCTACTCGTCCATGTTTTGTCATTTGTCAAATCATGCATACTTTTTTGAAGTGTGCTTCTCTTGAAGTGTTTTCCAGGATTGTCCTTCCACTGATTTGGACATGGATGCTATGACAAAAAATATTGAAGGGCTTGAGGACTGCAAGGACAAAGGCAAGTGGAAGATCGGTGATCTGGTGATGACGCCTGGGTGAGACGCAACTTTTATGTTACACTGAAATTTGATATTTTACTAAAAGATGAACCATGACTGCCTCAGAGCTCAATAAATATGCTGTCATAAATGAAAAATATCCTTTAAAAAAGAAAGAAAGAAAGTAATCATAAACTGTAATCGATGTTTAACTTTATTATTTCTGAAAAAATGTAGCGACTCAAAATTATTCCACATATTATGAACTTACAAAGCTTAATAAAATCAAAGTTGATAGATTTTAGATCAAAAAGAAGCAAACTGAAATTAGGGATGCTTGATATTGGCTTTTTTAACCAATATCCAATATACTGATATTCTTAATTACTAATACCGATATATACCGGTATATGTGGTATAAAACAAAAGAAAACTGAAATCATTTTAGGTTGCTAACATTACAGTTCTACTGTCATGCATACTTAAGCTTTCAATATTATCTGTGCAAAACAACAACTACGTCAATTTAAGTTAGTCAGTAGGAAAAAGTGTCATGTTTAATTTGTCTCCAACAGCAGCTGAATCTCATTCTCCCAGATAATCATCATGACAGATAATTACTGAGTTCATGATGGGAGATGATTAATAAGTTAATAAATAGTACAAGTAAATTAGTGTTAAAAGGGTAAAATGTTTTGGGGTTTTAAAACGAGTCAAAGTGACAATCTTTGTTATATCGTCTGTGTAAAACGACGACCTTTGACATATTTTTCTTTGCTCACGTTTACATTTAGGCAGAAACAAGAGAATAAACAGCTGATGGACACACTGAATGTGTTTATATGTTTGTGCCTTGCAGAACATTCATTTTTGTAACTATCAATGTGTTTAGGAAATGTTTGGACTTGTGTTAAAGTGACTTAATTGATCAAATGTAAGCAGTGCACACATGCTAAGCTAGGCTAATTGCTAAGCGTGACTCTCAGTTGTGAGAGTGGGCAGCAGTAGATCAGGAGGTAGAGCAGGGTGTCCAGTAATCGGAACGTTGCAGGTTCGATCCCAGCTCCAGGCAGAGAATTTGGCTGTTGTGTCCTTGGGCAAGACACAAGGTGGTGGCCTGCTGGTGGTGGTCAGAGGAACTGATGGGACCTGTGCTCGGAAGCCTCACCTCTGTCAGTGCGCCCCAGGGCAACTGTGGCTACAATGTAGCTCATCACCATTAGCATGTGAATCTGTGTCAATGGATTAATGATACACTGGACTCCACTTTGGAGTCCTCTGACTCTGAAAGGCGTTATACAAGTGCAGGTTATTTAACATTTCATTTAATTTATGTGTATTAGTAATGCATTTTTTCTTTTTCTGTATTGGTGATAAAACATTTATAAAGATGTTCAGTTGAGAAAAGCAAGTCTTGGGTGAAGATTCTTGTTTTTGTTTTAGAGGTTTGTTAGCTGACGTCCTGAGAGTAGCATATGCTCACTACACAGGGCAAATTCCTACTTATTCACAAATAAATAAAACAGAAATATCTCACAAATTAAACCTCAGGTTTGTCATATTATGACATTTTGAGAGAACGGAGAGGAAGCTGAAGAGATTGATGTATAATATATGCACAGTATGTAAAGAAATAAAAACCAATAACAATATTACATTTTAATGCCGATATATCGGCCGATGCTAATGGTAGACTAATAATATCGGGCAGCCCTAAAATAATACTGGACGTGCTGCAGCTTGAATTCTCTGAAATGTTGACTTCCTTCTTTTAAAAAACAGCAAATTTCATTTATGTGGTGAAAATGTTTAAAAGCAATGAAGAGATCAGCTTTATTGCACAAGCCTTGGGAAACGATTTAAACAATAATTTTTAGAGAGCTGGACTTTTTGCATGACACGTGATGGAGCACAAGGATTCACTATTTTTTTGCTCTGTGAAAAAAAGGAAATTTGAATGCTCATTTGAAATTTCATGCAAGCTATGACCTCCATCACAAGAAACTCTGTGTCCTCAGCAACTCATTTTGTTTCACACAGTCTGGATTTGAGCAAAACAAATTATTGCATCATTTTCTTGCCAAGGGCATCTTTTGGGTCCTTGCTTTTACAAAACTGTTGGAGGAACACTTTAAGAATATTTAGTATAATGTCAATAATGTTAAAGTGCTAGCATAGTGATCTGGCCATTAAGTAGTTTTAATAGGTGGTTATTCAGTGTCAGCTATTTTGGTGATAATGAAAATATCAACAGGTCCAGCATTACATCAAGAACAAGAAGGGATTCCAGGAGACAAACTCTATAGGAGAACTGGACAGGGCCATCAAACTGTTCATCCTTTATCTGCTCCCTCTCCAGCACATCCTGAGCTATTTTAAAGGAATCTCAAATCATCTTTTTGCAGATGACATCCAACTGTGTATCTCCTTTAAGCCCCATCAGATGTCTAAGCTGCAGCTGTTGCACAGCTGCTTAGACTCTATTAAAACCTGAACGGCTAGGAACTTTCTACAGCTGAATGAAGACAAGCTTGAGATCCTCATCTGTGCCCCAGACAAGCTGGTTCCCAAAGTCAGAGACTCTCTTGGTCAGCTTGCTTCTCACACCAAAGCCTCTGTCACTCTGGATTCTCATGTCAGTTCTCTTGTTCATTCTTCCTTCTTCCCTCTCAGGAACATTGCTAAGCTAAGTCCCATTCTGTCCCACTCTGACATTGAGATTGTAATCCACACCTTCATCTCCTCATGCTTAGACTACGCAACTCACTTTTCACTTCTCTGAGCAAAACCTCCCTGAACCGTCTACAGGTGGTCCAGAATGCCTGTGCTAGGCTTCTGAATAGGGCTGCACGATATTAGGAAAACCTGCGATATGCGATTACAGTGCTTAATACTGCGATATCGATATTACTTGCGATAAATGAGCAAATACTTAAATCTGCAGTTTTTGTATATATACTTTAGACCAGGGGTGCCCAATCCTGGTCCTGGAGGGCTGGTATCCAGAATGTTTTATTGGTTTCTCTGCTCCAACACACTTGATTCAGTGGTTGAATCACCTGCAGCAGCTCATCAGGTTCTGCAAAAGCCTGTTAATCATCTGTTGATTGAAATCAGGTGTGTTAAAGCAGGATTAAAACAAAAACATGCTGGATACTGGCCCTCCAGGACCAGGATTGGGCACCCCTGCTTTAGACACACCACTCCATCCTATATCATTATTAATACAGTAACAAAATGAAATCATGCAAGTTTACATTACATTTCTAGAGCCCAGTATATAGATCTTTATGGTTGCGTTGGAGGTGACAACGGAGATTTGTCGTGTTTCCCCTCATGGTTGCCACGGGTGTTTGACATGTCTTGCAAAGTACTTGTGTTTGTTGAACACAAGTACTTTTAAATAATATTCATGCTATTTGAATTATGAGTTCCTTCTCGCTAACATTTTCCACACACGTCTCACCCTCAGTCATTGCGACGCTCTCTAAGCTAACTCAGGTGTTTGCTAGCCATCCAAATGAAGTGCCGTCCACCTAGGCACCAAGGCATCTAACCTATAAGAACCCAACCGATTGGCCAAATGGGTGAAGGGCTCTATTTGATTAGTCAAAAACTTCATGCTTCCATTTGATTGACAAAATGCATCATGTGTAGCAAAAATCTGAGATGACCATTAATTGCGATAGTTTTCTGTTCTTTGCGATATGCCTATTGTGCATGCTGACCTCCTTCAAGACAAACTGTCCCAGATGAACGTGCCTGACCCAACCTGCAGGTGGATCACTGACTTCCTGACAGACAGAAAACAACAAGTCAGGCTGGGGAAGAATGTCTCGGACCTGCGGACCATCAGCACCGGTTCCCCTCAGGGTTGTGTTCTCTCCCCTCTGCTCTTCTCCCTGTACACCAACAGCTGCACCTCCAACCGCGAGTCTGTCAAACTAATCAAGTTTGCAGATGATACCACCGTGATTGGACTCATCTCTGATGGGGATGAGTCTGCCTACAGAATGGAGGTGGAACGGCTGGTGTCCTGGTGCAGCCACAACAACCTGGTGCTAAACACCCAGAAGACAGCTGAGGTTGTGGTGGACTTTAGGAAGCACACAGCCCCCCTCCCCCCCATAACCCTGTCTGACACTCCCATCACGATGGTGGACTCATGTCGCTTCCTGGGCACCACCATCACCCAAGACCTCAAGTGGGAGCCCACCATCACCTCCATCATAAAAAAGGCCCAGCAGAGGATGTACTTCCTGAGGCAGCTGAAGAAATTCAACCTGCCAGCACAGTCGATGAGGCAGTTCTACACCGCAGTCATCGAGTCCATCCTCACCTCTTCAATCACCGTGTGGTACGCTGGAGCCACCACCAGGGACAAGAAGAGGCTGCAGCGTGTTGTACACTCTGCTGAGAAGGTCATTAGCTGCAAACTCCCATCCATACAGGACGTGTACACCTCCAGGACATTGAGGCGTGCAGGTCGGCTCACAGCTGACCCAACTCACCCTGGACACTGTCTCTTTGACCCGCTCCCATCTGGCAGGAGGTTCAGATCCATTCGGACCAGAACCTCTCGCCACAAGAACAGTTTCTTCCCCTCTGCTGTTGGATTCATGAATGTCAATCCTAGGGCTGCCCACCCCAGTCGCTTGGTCCCAGTCACATGACCAGGTGTTGTGTTTGTACCTGAAGCTGATCCACTCTGATTAGTACCTACACTGTGTATATAGTAGCTGCTTCTCTAATTATTGCCACTTTTTATAATAATTATTTTATCATGAGTATATTATTACTTCCTATATTTGCTTATCTCTTATTTTTTTATCTTTCTTTTTGCACCAAGTACCGCAGCAATTTCCTAATGTTGTGATTTCTCATACATCTGGCAATAAAACCCTTCTGATTCTGATATTGCGATAACAATAAATTTTCAATATATTGTGCAGCCCTACTTCTGACCAAGTCCTCCAAACACACCCACATCACCCCGCTTCTCTTCCAGCTTCACTGGCTGCCGGTTAACTTCAGGGTTCATTTCAAGATCCTGGGTCTGGATTTTAGGGCCTTACACGGACAAGCACCACCATACATTGGTGATCTTCTCAGTCCCTACACCCCCAGCAGGTCCCTGAGGTCCAGTGATCAAAGCCTACTGGTTGTGCAGCGCAAAGACCAAAGGTGACAGATCATTTGCTGCTGTGGTCCCCAGACTCTGGAACTCTCTCCCCCTGAGCCTGAGATCAGTGGACTCAGTGGTCTGCGTTAAAAAGCAGCTGAAGACTCACCTGTTCAGGCTGGCTTTGGTGTGACCTTCGGTTGATTCTTCTTCTTCTTTTCATGCTGCTGTTTCTACCAATTCTCTTTCCTGGGATCCTGTGTTACCTTTTCTTATTCATTTTCTTTCTACCTTCTCATTGTTTAATTTATAATTTTCCATTTTCCCCATTTTTTATTACAATATTTTTTTAATCATTTTTATATTAATATTTTTTAAATAATTTTTCATTTTTTATTCTTGTGAAGCGCCTCATGATTTTTATCTTGAGAGGCGTTATATACCTGTCCTTTATAACCCCATTCCTTAACTTTGCGGATATATGCTTTTTGTCGCCCTCTTGAGGCTTGCTGCGTAACGTCACTGTCGTAACATTAAATCTCTCTGTGGCATAAGAGGCATGTTTACGTTCCTGTCAGGCAAAACAACGAAAACAAACTTTTCCACCTCCACACATTGAATAAATAGTTTTATCAGGACTGTATAACAACTTTATACCCGACCAAACACAATAACCCTGGTGAAATCATTTATTACTTACCTAGCCATTAGCAGCATGGCTAGGTCAGAGTCCGTAGTACATGCCGTTCTTTCTAAAAGAGTTTTCCAGCGAGGAAAAGACGGCCCAATAATAACTCTGGTCTTTGCTCTTGCTCTATCACGTTCTTCTTTTCTTTTCCTATATTCCTCTGATAAGGGATTTCTAGCTTTCTTTGGTGAATCTGCCACTGCTAAACCGCGAGTCTACGTTAATTATGGCAAGCCAAAGGGATAAAAAAATTGCGTATTCTAAACTCGCATTATGTCCGCCAAAACGCTCATTCAAGACGCAAGTTTTGGCGGACATAATGCTCGCTTTTAGAACACGCAAGTTTTTGCCCCCTATGGCAACGAGCTAACGACCCGAGCTCAAAAACTGTATAGTGCAGTAAACAGACGTGGGACCCCCCGACACTATCACAGGTACGAAAATGAACATAATAGATGATAGTATGACGCCAAAACTTTACAAAAAAGCATAATTTTAAGGTGTAAAGTTTGCGGAATGTTGCTTTAACAAATTGCTGCAACAAATTGCTGCAGATCCCTGATAAACAAGGTATAATTTTAGTTAAGAGTAAAGCTCTGCTGTTGCATGGATAAAACTATTGCACATTATCAGTCCTGGTTTAACTCTGACTGTATTTTTTTCCCTCCAGACTCAAATATGCCCAGCCAAGCACACTACAGGGGTAAGCAATATTTTTTTCAACTGTCTCTTTGAAACAAATAATTTAAAAATGTTTAAGATGTTTTTTTATTATTCATAAAACCACAATATGAAACTGTAAGATGGTAAAATTGCAAATATAATAAAATCTTATTTCAATATAATTTTCAATTGCATTTGCTTGTTTTCCAAGACGCACTGACGTGAACTCGGTGACAAACTGGAATGCTCCTTTGGTCTGGGAAGGGACCTTCGATCCAGTGGTCATTGATGCCATCTACAGGAAAATGGACCCAAGAATAGCTGTGGTGGTTTTTGCTGTTGGCAAGTATGTCCACAGAACTTATTTCCCTCAATTAGCTGTTGTTTACTTTCCCTCTGTTACTAGTTGATGATCTCTCTGCTTGTCTCCATCATTTCTGAACAGATACACACGTTTTCTGAAGGGCTTTCTTGAGACGGGCGAAAAGTTCTTTTTTGTTGGCTTCAGGGTCACTTACTATGTTTTCACAGACAATGAGAAAGAAGTTCCCAAGGTGAGTTTTTTTTTCTTTGCAGAATTGATCATCGTTTATTTAGGAATACACTTTACAACATTTGTTGTCTAATTATTGTACAGGAGGAAGTACAGATTTGATGACATTTGACTAAAAACAAAATGGACCATGCATTTTTAAAAAATTGTAGTGTGACAAATCATATATAAACTTTTGGCTACGATTAGAAAAAAGAATACAGATTTCCCTTAAATATCATGTACCATGTAGCTAACTGTAATTGTAGATCAGTCCAACTCTGCTCCAACACACCTCATTAGATGGTTTATTTACCTGTTCAGTGTGTCATCGAGCTCTGCCGGTGTCTGTTAGTCTCCAAATGATTAAAATCAAGTGTACTGAAGCAGAAAAACATCTAAAACATCCTGGCAAAGGGCCCTCAAGGACCAGGGTTGGGCGCCACCGTAGGTAGATTAAACCTGCGATAGGTGAAACCAAAACTGATTTAGGCGTCAGAAAAGTGAACAAGATACTTTTCTAGGAACTGATAAGTTTGCATGTCATGACAAGAAAAGCAGAGATTCCTTCAAAGGCTCTTTTTAGTATTTAGAAGTAGTGATGTGCGAGTCATGAACGAATCGTTCAATACTTGAGAACCACTTTACTGACTCACGAATCACGAGTCACAATCCCAACTGACTCATTTACTGACTCGTCCCTGTTACTGTTAGCAAACTAATTTCATTAGTAGAAATTCAAATATATCTAGCTTATCATTAAAATTGTGGAAAAAAATAACAGCCAGTTTCTTAATAAAAGCATTTTCTTACCTGCTCTGGCCTGGAAGTTCATTAGTTCCCAGTAGCATCGCTCTGCTAACAGCACGTTCGAATCACTCACGACTCACCCCCTCCCTTCCTGAAAGCTAGCTTAAAATGTCCGGTGCTAAATCGTAGCATGAACGAATCATTCAGTTCCTCCGTAGCGGGCCTCACTCAGAGTCACTCACCCCCTCCCTCGCGGGTTTCAGCTCAAACGAGTCACTCATTGGAGTGGAGGCTCGCAGTACTGCTAACCTGGCTCAGCTCATGATTCATGACTCACGCTGCCCAACCGGGTTTCAGCTCATAGGAGTCCCCCAGTGGAAGCTCGTGTAATTACATACGAATCACTAACCCCTATCCTTGCTCAGCTCATGAGTCATGACTCACGAAGCTCGCGGTAGGGTCACTCACAACTACTCCCAACCGAGTTTCAGCTCGTATGAGTCCCCCAGTGGAAGCTTGTGTAATTACATACGAATCACTAACCCCTAACCCAGCTCAGCTCGTGAGTCATGACTCACGCTGCTCGCGGTACGGATCACTCACTACTCCCACCGGGTTTCAGCTCATAGGAGTCCCCCAGTGGAAGCTCGTGTAATTACATACGAATCACTAACCCCTATCCTTGCTCAGCTCATGAGTCATGACTCACGAAGCTCGCGGTAGGGTCACTCACAACTACTCCCAACCGAGTTTCAGCTCGTATGAGTCCCCCAGTGGAAGCTTGTGTAATTACATACGAATCACTAACCCCTAACCCAGCTCAGCTCGTGAGTCATGACTCACGCTGCTCGCGGTACGGATCACTCACTACTCCCACCTGGGTTTCAGCTCATAGGAGTCCCCCAGTGGAAGCTCGCGGTACTACAAGCTCACTCACCTCTCCCTCCTGGCTGTCAGCTGCAGAAACTCAGGCTGTTACAGGGGAAGAGTCGCTCCTTCACCTGAGCTGAACTTTGATAGTGTGACTGACGCCATATTCACATACTTGCCAACCCTCCCGAATTTTCCGGGAGACTCCCGATTTTCAGCGCCCCCTCCCGAAAATCTCCCGGCGCCACCATTCTCCCGAATTTCTCCCGATTTCCACCCGGACAACAATGCAAATTTCTGCCTAACCGCTGCTGCTGTGTGTGTTTTCCTGCGGCAGCGCGCATGCTGCTCAGCAAACCATCTTCAGCAGCTTCCAGCACAAACGTAGCACTAACCATTCGTGGGTGGGAAGCTAACTTCACTCAGCTCTGCTCTGCACTGTCCTGCAGCGGGAGCGCGCAGCGCTCAGCCGCTCGTTAAGGAAGTAAATGATTAGAAATAAGAGCGACGAGGCTAAATTAAAATATATTCGCGTTATTAACACGTTTCTTATCAGTGAAAAAGCCACGACTTTGGGCAGATAAATGAAATAATTGACAGTTTTTAACCCTTTATAGGGCACTCATTGAAGTAGTTTAAATTTTTAAATTCAACCCCAGGGTGTTATTATGGTATATAACAAAAGTATTTTTCTGTTGTTACAATTTTCAAAAATATTTATTTTCATGGAGAAAATCAGAGAAAACGAAGTGCTCAAATATGGACGCTGGCCCTGTTCTGGTAACAGAAATCCCAAAATAAAAAACATGAACAAGTTAAAACAAACATTATTTTTTAATAATATAGATCATTATAAGACACTTTAGAATAATCTAGCTAATTTTAGAACATTCTATCACTGTAGAACAATACTGAATATATCACAATTATTAAACAATACAGTAGACTTTTATAAAAACAGATTACTGTGGAATATTTTTGGAAGATATAGAACATTAAATGCCATTTCTGATTGAATATAGATTATTAGAATATTTTAGAATATTATGTATTTGAGGATCTGCCTCAGTGTCATCTTCCTCCTCTTCGTCATCATCACTGATGGTGAGACTCACTGGCACAATAACTGCCCCCTGTTATGGGATGTTCATGTTAAGTTAGTAGCGCCCGTTCTCCCCCCCTGTGTTGTGATATACAATGGTATGACCCGAGTACGGAAGTGAGTTGCTGTAAACTGTATTGGCGCCAGTTATCTAAATACAGCTCTGTGTTGGCTCAAACCCGCTCCATGACTCATTTTGTTATTACTACACAAACACCCCCCTCTGTTTTTTATAGAAATCTTAGTTTAAAACTGAAAAATATATTCAATATTATAATAATTATTATTACTGTAACCATGATCATGTAGATTATGTCTAAAATACAACAGATTTTACCTAAAAATATACATAATTTATTTTACTTGTTCAGGGCGTATGATCAAATATGGCAGCTTTGATTTTCATGCTCTGATTTCACCAACTTCATTGAGTTTAACATTTACAACACATTTATCCTTATTTAGCACCACTAGTCAACCTTGTGATGTGAGAGTTTCATAAACCTAGCATTGTTAGTTTTAGAGATCCAACCGTAAACACAAGAGGAGACGAGCTCCAGGAAGGCAGTTTTCTGGTTTTTCAGAAACACCAATATTTGGCGCGTCATAGCCCCGCGCTGATTGGTCGGACAGCGCAAACTGTGACTAGCTTGATCTCTGATGATTGGTTGGGTGAAATCTCGTAATTCTAAGAGTCCGTGAAAAGGCACACAGACATCATTTATGATGTGAGTGGAAGTGTCTAAATATAGACGCTTGCCCTATAAAGGGTTAACACGGTTAAGACGAATGTTTTAAAGTCTATTACGTTCTCTGCTGCCTGGTTCCTAATAACGGATCACATTCCTGCTTTTTAAACCAACAGCATAATAGTTTAAGTCCATCTAAAGCAGTGGTTCTCAATTAGTGGGGCGCGCCCCCCTTGGGGGACGCGGGAGAAGAGCAGGGGGGGCGCGGCAGACGCACCCGACCCCCCTACCCCACCCCCACCCCGCTCGGAGCTTCCCCATGGAGAATACAAGGGTATTCCAACCTCCACTGTCAGTCCAATAAATGAGGATCACAGACTGATTTTTGAACACAGAAAAAGTCCAAACATGAATTTTATTGAATGGAAAGGCAGTGCATGTGTTAGATGGAAGAGAAATTTAGATTTTTCTTACTTTTTGTTTCATTTTATATTGGTTGTTTGGTAGAGTGAAACGGCCTGAATTAAACAAGAAGCCTCATCTTGTTTCCCTGGTGCCCACCATAGTGGTATTTTATTTAAATAAAATGTTTTTTTAACATAACTTTCCTTCTTGCTTATATGAGAAATTGAAAGAATCGCTGCTGCATTTGGACGCACGCAGCCAGAGGCCGCATTTTCCCTTCACTTTCATTTTAAAAATAATAATAATAAACATTCAATAAAACCATAAAATATCCATTCGTTTTAATTAATATTTAGTCCACACAAGCTGACCAGAGTGCCCCAGTAACATAGAAACAATGCAATTAAACAATTTCACTTAGATGATCAACATTTCACCTGCTGCTGCCCGAACGCACATTCTTTCTGCTCCGGCGTAAACCTGATGATCACCTGCTTGTGCGTAATCAGATGTGTCTATGAAGCTGCTGAAGAGGCTAACGAGGTTCTGGACTTTTGCCTCAGACAGACTCATGGCTGTTTAAATGTTGTTCTGATTATTCAGAGATCCGCTGCCACGCTGGATCCGAAGATCCAAAGCGGGTGCTGCCGAATTCTACTTCAGCCAGAGTTTTAAAGTCAGGAAACATTTCTCCAAAAGAAACGACCAGAAGTCTACCAGACTCTGAAAGAAGGGTTTCCACTTTCCAGATCTAGAAGCTCTCGACATTTGTGCTCTTGTGCACAATTCTGTCAGATGCGCTCTGAGCTCCTATTGCGCGCCGCTTGCATGTGCGCACTCAGTAGCGGAGAATAACACAGACGCTCTGATGGAAATCTTTCCATGATGTTACCTGCACGATGGATTCTGTGGTAACGGGTAAAATATCTGCGCATCTGCATGAATCATTAACACACTTACTCACGGACAAATAAATAAACAAATCGCCTCTTGTAAAAACAACCGTTGAATGACTCAGCCAATCATTGATGGCAGTGGCGGCCGGTGACTTTTATTTTGGGTGGGGCGCTAACCACATATCACCACTAGGGGACGCAAAATTACCATTGATTCTTAAGCATCAGCGTCACACAACTGACGGTCACAGTAGCGCTTCCGGCAACAAAGTTATTCAAAAGGTTTTCGAATATATTAAGCATGTTTTTGACAAAAACATTCATCCATTCACCCATATATTACACAAACTGCACACACGCTTAAGGGGAGTAGGCTAAATCTAATCAATAGAATCCACTTTCTACAAACAGAACACCCATAAGCTGTAAATAAACGTGAGGCCGTAAAATAGACGCTACACGTATCCAGAAAAACACACAGTGACACAACGCAAGATATTCACAGAAGCAGCCGGCGTTTAGATTAAAGCCCAGACTCACAAACAAAAAGTACCACTTAGTTCAAACCGTATGGAGCGGTGCTAGCCGCTAACGAGGCAGCATGCTGTTTCCTGAAGCCAAAAGCTAAAATGAGGCTTACCTGCAGGTTATGGCCATAATCCGTGTGGTGTAGTAAAAATAATCCACTCGGTTCGTGAAATTCTACATCCCAACGTAAAAGCTTAGCTGATCAGACTGTTTGCTGGCATTGTTTTGCCAAAGACNAGAAGCTCTCGACATTTGTGCTCTTGTGCACAATTCTGTCAGATGCGCTCTGAGCTCCTATTGCGCGCCGCTTGCATGTGCGCACTCAGTAGCGGAGAATAACACAGACGCTCTGATGGAAATCTTTCCGTGATGTTACCTGCACGATGGATTCTGTGGTAACGGGTAAAATATCTGCGCATCTGCATGAATCATTAACACACTTACTCACGGACAAATAAATAAACAAATCGCCTCTTGTAAAAACAACCGTTGAATGACTCAGCCAATCATTGATGGTTGAATAATTTGTCTAATCGCCCAACCCTACTCTCACCCCTGCTCTGGCATCAAGATCATTCCCCCGCACTTTCCCCTACTGCCCGACATTCGCCGACGAACTATCAGCGCGTTAATATGGCAAGCCGTTTTAATATTTATTCCAGAGTGGATATGTATTCAGAAATCTATAATTCTATTGTTCCTAGCAGAAATTAACATTCCAGATATCCATAAAACTATCTTACTGTACACAATGAACATTGTGCAACCCCCCCCCCCCCCGCACATTGGGAGGGGGGCGTGAAAAAATCCATGTATCCTAGGGGGGGCTTCACTGAAAGTATTTGAGAACCACTGATCTAAAGGTTTATGAGCATCACTGTTGATACTCAAGAGCAGAACTAAGCTATTTAAACTCTGTGGGCTCATGAAACTCACAACACTGCAGGTCTGCGGAAAAACATTGCTGCATTTTAACAGGTGGATTTGGCCAAAATATACATTTAAAGATACTAAGTTGGAAGTCTGATAACTCACATAGGCTAAAAAAAATGTTCTTGTATTTCTATTTAAATAATATGTAGAATAGACTGTATGCTCCCTAAGTGTCCATTCTGTTAAGGAAAGAAAATCATAAAATTCTTTTGTGAAAATCTACTGAATCAAAGGAGATGAAACAATCAATATATATGCTATATGGGCCCCATTTACAACTTAGTTTAAACAGGGCAACAATAAATTATCTACAGTATAGCGATTATAAAGTAAAAAAATTATATAGCAGTCTGGGGATTATTGTTTTCCTGGACCAAATCTGGGGCAGCTAAGACTGTGCCCCATCTCCTTTAGCCCTAATGTTTCATAATTATTATGTCAGATAAAAAAACTTGATTTTTTTTCACTTGTGAGTGTATATGTAAATCCCCCCCCCCCCCCCCCCCGGCCCTTTTGAATGTCTCCCTAATTCTGAGGTCTCAAGGTTGGCAAGTATGCATATTCAGTCTACACCTTTTTCTTTTTGCAAATATAATAAGCAGAAAAAATATAATATTTCAGTTCAACCACTATTTTAAAAAATTTATTTCAGTGTATAAAATGGATAGTTTTTTTCAATCACTCATCTTAGCAGTAGGATTTACATAGAAAGAGGAGCAAATTAAGTTTGAGTGAAAATGTAGATTTTATTTTTGCACTCTGGGCAACTGACTCAGTGACTCAAATGACTCGAAAACCCGATTCATTTTGGTGAGTGACTCATTCAAACTCGATTCAGTAAAAAGAATCGAGTTTACCATCACTATTTAGAAGAAAACGTAATGAAAATGTCAGCTAATTCTCAGGCTGGCTTACACTGCTCCAACTGCAGACGCCACAAAAGTTTCCCAGGAAACATCTGATTTAAGTACAAAGAAGATACGTTCATATAGCCATGAGCAATGTTTAATTTTGTATTTAAGTCACAATGTTTTAGAAAACATTAAGTGATATTTTCCCAAAGATGCAAAAAACTCTACAATCAAATTAATACACGGGAAATAAAATGCCACAAGATTTTATCTGGATTTCTTAGACTAGTCTGTGCGGGATTATCCTTAGGGAAAAATGACTAATCAGCTTTTGGCACTTTTAGCACATTTACTTAACGGGGATTTTAAAAATCAAACTTGTTCTCTTGAGAAATAATGATTGAGGTTCATGTTTATGTTATTTGTGATACTATTCTATTGTAGCAGTTACTAGAGTGGGTTTACTTCCTGTTCCTCAGGAGTGCCTAGCGGCATATTTAGGAGAGTTTTTCTGGGTGCACCATAACTTAGAGGGGAGTGTCTGTTGATGACCTGACTGCTGCCGTTCACTAATAAAGTAGTTCTCTGTTCAAAACTGCTGTCATTCCTGACTCACGAGCACATACTTGCTACACTATATTATTTCTGTGACTTTCAGATTGAATTGGGTAAAGGCAGAAACATCACAATTCTATCGGTCCCTCCTGCCAGCCGGTGGCAGGACGTTGTTCTTGGTCGGATGAAGTGGGCCACCATCTCCATTGAACAACAGGTAGGTACAGTCTACACTCCTAATTCAAGAAAATTCCTGTTTTTGTCTATTCACTCATTTTTCACCTTCTCTGTGGTTTCAGATCCGTAATGAGGCAGATTATCTATTCATGATGGACATCGACAGCGTTTTCTACAACAGGTTTGGAGCGGAGTCTCTCAGCCGTCTGTCAGCTGTACTCCACCGAGGCTACTACAAGGTTTCACCTTTATTCTGCCCTTAGATCAAAATCACTCTAAAGACATTTACCCCATCTTTAATCTGCTCTGCTTAGTGTTATGCTCTAATGTTACAAAAAAAATATCTAATTTCCAAACCATCACATCATTGTCCTCTCTTGTGGAGATGAGCTAAAGGGATATTTTTACCATTTTAAAGTATTTCTGTATGAAATTTATGAATAGTTATTTGCTTATTAGCTCCACTGTGGCCAGTTCAGAGTGAAAAGTTTACTACAGCTACACCAGCTATAAGGAAGATATAATTATTTTTAAACAGAAACTCACTCCAAAGTAGTTCAAATACCCCCCCTAAATCAATTTGTTCCATCTGAACATCTTTTGTCTTCTGCTTTGTGTCCCACTCAGAACTCAGGTAGAGACAGTTTTCCTTATGAGCGTCGGCCGCTGTCCAAGGCCTACATCCCCGCTGGTGAAGGAGACTACTATTACACTGCTGCTGTCTGGGGTGGATATCTGGAGGACATGTACAAGCTTGTCAAGTAAGAAAACTCATTTATATTTCTGACATTAAAACATACTTTGTTTTCCAAACTATGGTCCTTTTACATCATTAGCTACAACCAGCAGCTGTGATTGGTCTCAGAGTTTCCTCTCTGGTATTTTATCAGGTACTGCTACCAACAATCAGAGGAAGACGCTAAAAACAACATGGAAGCTGTTTGGCAGGAGGAGAGTCACCTTAACAGGTACAGTGTTACACAACTTACCAACATCTTCATCTATCTAAGACCAAAGAAATGCATAAATTATACATTTATTTGTCTTTTCTACTTTCAGGTACTTGTTATACAACAAACCAACCAAAGTTCTGTCTCCAGAGTACCTGTGGGCAGATAGTGATAAAGTATCTCCAGACATCAGAGTGGTCAGGATCTCTCAGCTGGTTAAGAATTATGCAGAAGTACGACCCAATGGTGGAATCTGATGTCACCAAACTCTCAGGGCTTTAAAATCACTGGTGTGGGTTGTTATAATGTGTGTCTGGGGGTATTGGGAAAAGGAAATTAAAATTTAATATATATAGGCTTTCTGAGTTTTTTCATCCATAAAAACACTATTTGTCACTATAAGTGACATGAAAGGCAATGATAAACTTTCCTGAAAAGACATTGGCTATTGATCGCTCCATTGAATGAAAGAAAAATCTTCTATATTAGATCAAATCAGATTGGTAATCCACTGTAGGCATACGTTTTAAAGCAGTTCCCAATCTTTTTTTCTTGATGACCACCTTGCTTGTGTTCAAGATGAACCTGGTCCCCCAATTCCAACTATTACTTGTATTGCATACACACATTAACTCATTCCCTGCCATTGACGACTAAAGTCGTCTTTTCAAATCCAACCGCTGGCTGCCAAAGACGACTTTAGTCGTCATTTTGCTTTTTTTACAGGGCGGGCATTGGAGCGAGCCCCCGCACCGTGAGAACAAACATCACGTGTCTAAAGCGGATCTTCATCCGTGTATGTCACACATCACGTGATCAGGAAGCGGAAAATCAATGGATTACAAGTTTGTTTTGGGCCGCTGCTGTGAAAAAAACGATGCGCCGAACGGGAAATGCGTCTGGGTTGGGCACCAGATTGTGGACGAACGGATAACGCTAGAAATACAGCGATTCTTCCTGATGTAAGAAGTGAGTCTACTCTTTCTTTTGGTAGTTTTGCCGTTTGCATGATCATAGAGCACAATGTTCTGTGACTCTTCAAAAAACAGTAAAAACGCTCAAAAAGGCTGGCAGTCAGGGGCTTCTGATCAGAAAACGGCTGGCAGTTAATGAGTTAATAATAATAATAATAATAATAATGGATTAGATTTATATAATGCTTTTCAAGGCACCCAAAGCTCTTTCCATTGTTCACACACTCACACATTCACACACTGTTTGAAAACACACTAAATACAAAAATTTCTGTGCAAAAATAAATAGCAGTTGTAGGTTTTTGTACTTATTCTCCTTGTTTTAAACTGTACTATGTAGCGTGAGGGCTATTGCCACATATTTAACGATGGATCAATAAAATGTAGCTTAATGATCTTTGAATGTTAATTTAACATTAATCTAGGTTCTTTTACCTGTAAGTAATCCACACACTTCAGAATAATTCAGACAGAGTCAAGAAAATAGTTATAAAAATAAATGTAATACTATATTTCTCAATCAATGATGACACAGGACAATTACTAGGAATGATGGTTATAAACAAGATACTGAGACAATTAATGAGGTGATGTAGTGCAAGCTAGATGAGGTTGCCTAATCATCATTAAGTGTCTTAGATCCTATGATGTCTGGGTTAAATCAAATTTGGATGGTTTAATAAGTTATCAAATTAATAAAGACCATTTGACACCAGCGTGCAGGGCTACTTCACCTTGTGTGCGGAAGTTCCCGGTGACTCAAGGGTCAGTAGAGGTCGTGGCTGACGAGTGTCAGTGAGGAGGCCTCTGAGGTATGAAGAGCTGTAGCAGGCCCTGATATGATCTGGGTGACTTCCAGGTGACTGCGTCGTCTGGTGGATTTGGTTTAGCTTAGAGGCAGTTCACAAAAATAGTTGATCTCGATCAAAAAGAAGAGGATGGTTCCTTATATTATTAATTATTAAGCGTTGCTTTTCCCCGGCCGGCCAAACCAAGGAAGCATAGCTTGTTGTCTTAGGCTCACTCCTTTGAGAGGAGGTGACCTAGTCAGGAGCTTGCAGGAACCCCTTTAGGAACTCCTTTAGCAACTCAGGAACTTAGGAACTCCTTTTTGGAACTCCTTCAGGAACTGAAGTGTTCTGGCCGAGCCGGAGGTTTGATTATTCTAATTGTTTATAAATTTGAGCAAATCAAATTTGGACCCATTAGAGTAGGCGTTACCAAGTTACCTCAGACACCAGTTTCATCAACACTTAAAGATGACTCAGCTTAATGTGGTGTGACTTATTAACTTAATGTGAGTGTGAATTAAATATTCAAACACAATACTATTATTAGTAAATGTTTATCTGATGATGATTAGCATTACTTGAATGAATCCTAAATGTGTAATTAAAGATATGAAATACAGGAACAACATTCATTTTAACCATCATTCTTATTATTATATGATGATTCAAACAGTATGATTTATGCATTCAGATTATATTTGTAAAAGTATTTCACGAGTCAGGAAAGATGAACTTTATTCAAGAAAGAGATAGGAAAGTCTTTGCGGAATCCTTGAGTTTCTTTTCTTGAGTCGTGATGTCACCTGCTGGATAAGCTAGCGGCACTTAGACCAAACTAAGAAGCACATGACTCTGGACAGATATCAGAGTCTCTTCTGCAGCCTTGGCGTGGTCTGTAAGTTAAAGTGTTACACAGTTCATTTAGGAGAAAAACCATGGATTGATGTCGCTACAACTATGTTTTGATATTGTATAAATGTAATGTTTACAAATATCATTTTGGTAACCTCACCGGCACAGACAAAATTGTGAGGACCCCCTGTAATCTCTAGTGACCCCATGGGGGCTGGGGGACCTCCACTTGGGAACCCCTTTTTTAAAAGGATTTCCTTGTTTTTTTAACATTTTGTATTATTTGGAATATTGTGTGTATTGTGTTGAGGTGTGTATCTGAAGCTGCTGCAAGTCAGATTGTACTTTTTGAAGTGATGCATAAATTGTACGTTTGCCTGTCTTTACTCTCATGTACTTGTTGTAAAACAAACCAAAGTACTGTCTCCAGAGTACCTGTGGTCAGATTATGATAAAGTACCGGCAGACATCAAAATGATCAGGATCTCTCAGTTGGTTAAGAATAATGCAGAAGTACGACCAAATGGTGGAAACTGATGTCACTAAACTCTCAGGAATTTGGTGAGGGTTGTTATTAGATGTGTTTTTTGGTGTGCAGGGACAAGGAAATTAAAGGAAAATAAAAATAATTGCTGAAGTCATCCTCATTGTTTATGTTTTCTTTGAAATTTACATTTTATATGACGGGGGCAATACCTTTTATGTGTTGAATGTTTTACAAGCTGCACAGTTATTACAACAACAATCACGCAGAAAAAAAACTAAAAAAAAAAGATTCTTGGCTCTAGTAAGCACCAGCTAAAACTTTTATGTAAGATTTAACTAAAATTTATAAAATCACAACTGTTATTTATCAAAATGGTAAAACTAAAATCAAATGTTCTAGGTATAAACCTAAACTAAGCATGTTTAATGAACCCTAGCAAATCAATCCCATTCAGTCCCCTGTCAGAAGGAGCTTCTCCGACAGAACTTCGAACATGTCCCAGGGGAGGCGGGGGACATTGAGTCTGAGTGGGCCATGTTCCATGCCTCCATTGTTAAGGCGGCCGACTGGAGCTGCGGCCGCTAGGTGGTCAGTACCTGTCGTGGCAGCACCCCCAAACTCGCTGGTGCACACCGGCAGTTAGGAATGCTGTCAAACTGAAGAAAAAGTCCTATCAGGTCTTTTTGGCCTGTAGGACTCCAGAGGCAGCTGATGGGTACCAGCAGTCCAAGCAGAATATGGCTCAGGTGATCACTGAGGCAAAAATGAGCGTGAGAGGAGTTTGGTGAGACCTGGATTAAGATCCCAGCATGGCTTTGAGGAGATTTTGGTCCACCATCCGGCGCCTCAGGAGGTGAAAGCAGTGCACTACCAACACTGTTTACAGTGTGGATGGTGTGCTGCTGACCTCAACTCGGGACGTTGTGGATCAGTGGGCGAAGTACTTCAAAGACCTCCTCAATCCCACTGGCATGCCTTCCAGTGAGGAAGCAGAGTCTGGGGACTTTGGGTTGGGCTCTCCAATCTCTGGAGCCGAGGTCACTGAGGTGGTCAAGACGTTCCTTGGTGGTAAGGCCCCAGGGGTGGATGAGATCCACCCAGAGTTCCCTAAGGAACATCCTGGCTGTGGAACACTGGACCAGCTCTATACCCTTAGGGAGTCCTGGAGGGTGCGTGGGAGTTTGCCCAAGCAATCTACATGTGTTTTGTGGATTTGGAGAAGGCGTTCGACTGCGTCCCTCGAGGGGCCATTTGGAGGGTACTTCGGGAGTATGGGGTACACGCCCGTTGATACGGGCTGTTAGGTCCCTGTATGAACAGTGTCAGAGCTTGGTCCGCATTGCCGGCAATGTTTCCAGTGAGAGTTGGACTCTGCCAAGGCTGCCCTTTGTCACCGATTCTGTTCATAACTTTTATGGACAGAATTTCTAGGCACAGCCAAGGTGTTGAAGGGATCCGTTTTGGTGGCCTATGGATCAGGTCTCTGCTTTTTGCAGATGATGTGGTCCTGTTGGCTTCGTCAGAACGTGATCTCCAGCTTTTGTTGGAGCAGTTCACAGCTGAGTGTGAAGCAGCTGGGATGAGATTCAGCTCCTCTAAATCCGAGACCATGGGCTTAAATCGGAAATGGGTAGAATGACTTCTCCAGGTCAGGGATGAGGTCCTGCTTAGAGGAATTTAAGTATCTCAGGGTCTTGTTCAAGAGTGAGGAAAAAATGGACCGGACGTAGATCGACCGGTAAATACACTTTCAACTATGCTTCAATAGATTCCATATTAATCAACAATACAATAGCAAGAAAAACAAAAGAATATTTAATAAAATGTCTAATTTTATTTTATTTTTATTTCTTAATTTTTGAGGGCTTGTCTCTTGCTTACATTAGAATATCCTGTATATTCTGTTAGCTTTATGTCAACTTATTCTTAAATAATATTTCCTGTTTTCCACTAAAAATCCAGTTTAAATAATTTCTTTAGTTATCAGTTTAGTTGTTTATGATCTGCCTTAATTGGACATAAATATATATCATTACACAATATGTAGAAATGTTTAAAATAATTTTGGGGATGGAACAACTTTATGGAAGGGGGGATCATGGCCCCCTGCATGCCCCATGCGATCTCCGCTTATGCTCCTTCTCGGCAAACACCATGAAAAACTACTGTTTATCATGAAGCAAAAAACACATCAAAAAATGTTTTTCATTTTTCCAGGAAAAAAAATTCATTAGCATGGCGCACTGGGCTGGATGACAGGAGGTTTAATTAAAATTATTAAACTCATTTCTGATCACTTTTTTAACTTGTGGGAGCATGTTAAGTTAATTTTTGTTAAAGTATAAATGATAAAAAAAATTATCAGTAACTATTTGGTATATAATTTTTGTGACTATGTCATGAGCTGAGACCAGGTTTGGAACGATAAGGGGCTTTTGATGCCAATGATGTCTGCAGAATGTCATCTACATCTACAGATGTTTTTGAGTTCCTATTAATCTTCAAAAGTTACAGTAACTGCAGCTGCACAACAAGAAAGGAAAATAACGCTAAACAAGGGCAAAAGCACATGTAAACACATGCACGCTCACTCACACACACGTACACAGCTTCATGGCATATGCCTGACAGATAGCACAAGCCGACAGAGCACATTGTGTTTAAGTTTATAAGAAACAACAACACACTGGTGGCTGCTTGGAGGCACCTGGACCCTGGGCTATGGCGGATCTCTGGCGGGGTTGGGCGCCCTTGGGTCACGGGCTGCTGAGTTCCGAGCTCAGTCTACCTTCAGGTGGGTGGCTTCAGGCTGGGCAGGGGGCTTGCCATCGTCATCTCCTGGGCCTCTGGCACGGCTGCTGGTTGGCCCCCCCGGGAGAGCCTCTGCGCCCATCGGGAGGGGGGTTGGGGCTGCTCCAGTGGCGGTCTCTCTGGGGTCCCCGCGCTCTGGGGAGACCTCGGGATCTCAGGGCTTGGATCTCCTCCATTCCCCACAGGTCTTTGGGGGCAGGTCTGTGGCCTCTCACACTCTACTGGACATTCCTCTAGAGAAACCTTAAATGCACAAACGCATGTACACAACACAGGTGCTCACATGGTGCTCTCACAGGTATGGGCTTGGGTGTTTTTAACACATAAGCTAAGGCTGTGGTTGGCACTATATGCACTAGGATTTATTACCGTGTGCTTTTCAGCAAGAATTGCTAGTGTTATACATCCTCTTGTTGTTGGTGCAGTGATGTTTTGGTTCTGTTGTATATTTTGTGTCCCTTTTTTCCCCTCTTTTTCTCTTTCTGCAGGTCTAGAAGCAGATTCTGTTGCATCCTTTATTGTCATCATTAGTATGATGAAATGAAACTACATTTAAAACTACATTGACACCAAAGTACTGAAACAAGTAAAAATATAAAAATTTGTTTACAGGTTGAAACCATAATAGGAATATAACAAGAATAGATAAAATATACTTCACTTCACACTCCTTGGGAATGCTAACAAATAAGAATGAGTCTTTGATTGACATTTAAAAGTCAAGTGCTGGAGAGTGCCTAACAATGAACAATGGAAGATGGAGTGATGGAGTGAGAATTTAAAAAGCCTGGTGATGGCTGAAGATGGGCACCAGCTCTCAACCCTACTCAGGAACAAGCAGTCAGGAAGATGAATGAATGAACTATTGCAAATTTTGATGTGAACATCTTTCAAAATGGGACTTTTATGTTTTAGTAACGTTTGCATAAAATTTTCCTCAAAATTTTCATATTAAAAACAAACCTGACCACAAATGTGTTAGCTTCCTGTTTTTTCAACTGTCATCTCGTAGGCTATAGGAGTGAAGCAATGATTGTATAAAAGAAGAAAGAAACGATCTTTTATAGCGCTTCTCAAGATAAAAATCACAAGGCGCTTCACAAAAATTAAAATAAAAATATGATTAAAAATATTAAAACAGGGAAACATAAAAATTGTGATTAAAAAGAATGTGAAAAAAGGCAGAAGGAAAATGAATAAGAAACGGGTAATCAGTGGATAATGGGAAAGGCAGAAATGGTAGACAGAGCAGAATTAAGAGAAGGTAACAGAGAAGAATCAACCAAAGATCACTCAAAAGCCAGTTTTCAGCTGCTTTTTAAAGGAGACCACTGATCTCAGGCTCAGGGGGAGAGAGTTCTAGAGTCTGGGGGCCACAGCAGTATAAATGCTAAAGCTCTCCTGCATTAGCTTCTGATAGAAAATAAACAGTGAAACGCTGGGATTTGAAAAGCCTGACAAATCTACATCACACTGTCACTTAACATTCATGGACTCATCCATCTTATCTCACAATGGGGAAGGCTGTTGTTGTTTTAGCATCCAGGAAACAGCAGAGAACGTCTCGACTAGTAGAAGCTAACTGTTAGCATTAGCAACTCCACCACACAGCAGAACTCCTTCAGGCTTGTGTTATTTGAGAAAATAGAATAACAATTGATGTTTAAACAGTATTTTGAAAGTGGCATAAATTTGTGAACATAAATCCATTTCTTTTCCTGTTATGTTTTAGGTTTACTGTAACTACAATGTAAAACATTAACATTTAAACCTTACTGACCTAATAAACTGGTTTCCTCAGGAGAATCTACATGTACAGAAGGATAGCGTTTCACCTTTCTGGTAAGAGTAGCTCAGATTTCTGTAGCAACAAAGATTAACTTAATAATTATCAAATAAAAAAACTATTAAAAAAACAATCTGTTATTTAAGAAATAGTCACATTTACCCTTTCATGTCTTGACATTTCGCAAATGTTTATGAAAATTGGTTATTTCTATTCCATTTATTTCCTCCCTGGGCTGCCACCTTATCGTGGTGGAGGGGTTTGAGTGTCCCAATGATCCTAGGAGCTAAGTTGTCTGAGGCTTTATGCCTCTGGTAGGGTCACCCATGGCAAACAGGTTCTAGGTGAGGGATCAGAAAAAGTGCAGCCCAAAGACCCCTTATGATGATTACGATAAATGGAATCAGTGTTCCCTCACCCGGACGTGGGTCACCGGGGCCCCCCTCTGGAGCCAGGCCTGGAGTTGGGGCACGCTGCGAGCGCCTGGTGGCCAGGCTTTCACCCATGGAGCCCGGCCGGGCATAGCCCGAAGAGGAGACGTGGGTCTCCCTTTCCATGGGCCCACCACCCATGGGGGGTTGGGTGCGATGTGGAAAGTGTGGTAGCCGAAGGCGAGGACCTTGGCGATCTGATCTTCAGTTACAGAAGCTGGCTCTTAGTACGTGGAATGTCACCTCTCTGGTGGGGAAAGAGCCGGAGTTGGTGTGTGAGGCTGAGAGGTTCTGACTAGATATAGTTGTACTCACCTCAACGCATGGCTCTGGCTCTGGAACCAGTTTCCTCGAGAGGGGTTGGACTCTCTACCACTCTGGAGTTGCTCCCACTGAGAGGCGCCGAGCAGGGGTGGGCATACTTCTTGCCCCCTATCTTGGTGCCTGTATGTTAGGGTTTACCACGGTGAGCGAGAGGGTAGCCTCCCTCCGTCTTCGGGTGGGGGGACGGGTCCTGACTGTGGTTTGTGCTTATGCACCAAACTTCAGCTCAGACTACCCACCCTTTTTGGAGTCCCTGGAGGGGGTACTGGAAAGCGCTCCTTCTGGTGACTCCCTTGTTCTGCTGGGGGACTTCAATGCTCACGTGGGCAACGACAGTGAGACCTGGAGAGGTGTGGTTGGGAGGAACGGCCCCCCTGATCTGAATCTAAGTGGTGTTCTGTTATTAGGCTTCTGTGCTCGTCATGGATTGTCTATAACAAACACCATGTTCAAGCATAAAGGTGTCCATATGTGTTCTTGGCACCAGGATACCTTAGGCCACAGGTCGATGATCGATTTTGTTGTTGTTTCATCTGATCTGCGGCCGCATGTCTTGGACACTCAGGTGAAGAGAGGGGCGGAGCTGTCAAATGACCACTACCTGGTGGTGAGTTGGCTTCGATGCCAGTCAGACCTGGCAGACCCAAACGTGTTGTGAGGGTCTGCCGGGAACGTCTGGCAGAGTCTCCTGTCAGAAGGAGCTTCAATTCCCACCTCCGACAGAACTTCGAACATGTCCTGGGGGAGGCGGGGCCATTGAGTCCAAATGGGCCATGTTCCGTGTCTCCATTGTTGAGGCGGCTGACCGTAGCTGTGGCCGCAGGGTGGCCGGTGTCTGTTGTGGCGGCAATCCCCGAACCCGCTGGTAGACACCGGCGGTTAGGGATGCTGTCAAGCTGAAAAAAGAGTCGGGTCCTTTTGGCCCTTGGGACTCCAGAGGCAGATGATAGGTACCGGCATTTCAAGCAGAATGTGGCTTCGGTGGCCGCGGAGGCAAAAACCCGGGCATGGAAGGAGTTTGATGAGACCATGGAACAAGACTTCCGTACGGCTTCCAGGAGATTCTGGTCCACCATCCGGCGTCTCAGGAGGGAAAAGCAGTGCACTACCAACACTGTTTACAGTGGGGAGGGTGTGCTGCTGACCTCGATTCGGGACGTTTTGAATCGGTGGGCCGAGTACTTCGAAGACCTCCTCAATCCCACCGGTACGTCTTCCAGGATGGAAGCAGAGTCTGGGGATTTTGGGTTGGGCTCTCCAATCTCTGGAGCTGAGGTCACTGAGGTGGTAAAAAAACTTCTCGGTGGCAAGGCTCCGGGGGTGGATGAGATCCGCCTGGATTTCCTTAAGGCTCTGGATTTTGTGGGGCTGTGTTGGTTGACGCGACTCTGCAATATCGTATGGACATCGGGGGCAGTTCCACTGGATTGGCAGACCGGGGTGGTGGTCCCCCTATTTTAAAAGGGGGACCGCAAGGTGTTTTCCAACTACAGGGGGATCACACTCCTGAGCGTCCCTGGTAAGGTCTATTCAGGGGTTCTGGAGAGGAGGGTTCGTCGGAGAGTCAAACCTAGGATTCAGCAGGAGCAATGTGGTTTTTGTCCTGGCCATGGAACACTGGACCAGCTCTTTACCCTTGGGGGGGGGGTCCTAGAGGGTGCGTGGGAGTTCGCCCAACCAATATACATGTGTTTTGTGGATTTGGAGAAGGCATTCAACCGCGTCCCTCGGGGGGCCCTGTGGGGGGACCTCTGGGAGTATGGGGTACCAGGCCCCTTGATACGGGCTGATAGGTCCCTGTTTGACCAGTGTCAGAGCTTGGTCCGCATTGCTGGCAGCAAGTCGGGCTCGTTTCCGGTGAGAGTTGGACTCCGCCAAGGCTGCCCTTTCTCACCAATTCTGTTCATAACTTTTATGGACAGAATTTCTAGGTGCAGCCGAGGTGGTGGTGAGGATCCGTTTTGGTGGCCTAAGGATCAGGTCTCTGCTTTTTGCAGATGATGTGGTCCTGTTGGCTTCGTCAGAACATGATCTCTGGCTTTCACTGGAGCAGTTTGCAGCCGGGTGTGAAGCAGCCGGGATGAGAATCAGCTCCTCTAAACCCGAGACCATGGTCTTGAGTCGGAAAAGGGTAGAATGCCTTCTCCAGGTCAGGGACAAGGTCCTGCCCCAAGTGAGGAGTTTAAGTATCTCGGGGCCATGTTCACGAGTGAGGGAAGAGTGGAGTGTGAGATCGATTGGCGGATTAGTGTTGCATCTGCAGTGATGGAGGCGTTGTACCGGTCTGTCGTGGTGAAGATTTACCGGTCGATCTACGTTCCTACCCTCACCTATGGTCACGAGCTTTGGGTAGTGACCGAAAGAACGAGATCGAGATACAGACGGCCGAAATGAGTTTTCTTCACAGGGTGTCTGGGCTCTCCTTTAGAGATAGGGTGAGAAGTTCAGTCAACCGGGAGGGGCTCGGAGTAGACTCGCTGCTCCTCCACATCGAGAGGAGCCAATTGAGGTGGCTTGGGCATCTGATTAGGATTCCTCCTGGATGCATCCCTGGTGAGGTTTTCTGGGCATGTCCAACCGGGAGGAGACTGTTGTGGAATTTTTTAATAATGCAATGAGAAAGCAGTCCATGATTCAATTAAAAGGTTTTAATTCCAATATTGCAATATGAGAATGAGGAGACAATCAGCAGAGACTCTTCCCAAAGCAGTCCCAGCAGTGTGCTGCCCAGCAGAGACTTCCCACTCTATTTATCCCCCTTGACACCCCCACCCCCCACCCCACCCCGAGGGAGAGAACAAACAAAAGACGGTCTTACAGTGTTATCTAGGTGAGGAAGGGGGTTGCATCAAAAGGAAAAGAAGCAACACCCCCCCCCCACCAGCAACTATGCTGTGGCCAAGCCATTGTGAGACAGAAAATTTATGACTGTAACCCCCAACTTCTCTGATCCCAGAAATATTGTCCCACTATAGAATTGTATTAAATGAAAATAAATAGAAGAATCAAATTTTCTCCATTACACTTCACCCTTTTGATTATTTACTAATCACTAAGAAAAAAAAAGATTAACTATAAATGACATTAGACAAAACACACACATACATTAACAAGGAAAAGAAATACATGGACAGGCATGGACAGGGTCAGAACAATTCAACATGAAAGCACACAACATCAGAAAACTCAGTAAGATTTTGCCTAAACCAGAATCAGACCTGTAAATACATAGGGATCACATAGAAAACATTGCCTCACAGTGCATTGAGGTAACGCTCCAATCAAATAAAATGAACATAACAAAATTAACAACCATAAAAAATGCATAATATTACACAGTGTGTTTTTTATACCACTTGATTGTTTTGGTTGGAGACGAGAGGTGGTTTCTTCCCTAATGGCACGGGCATATTCCAAGATGACAATGCCAGTAGTCGTCTGGCTCAAATAGTGAAAGAGTGGTTCAGGGAGCATGATACATCATTTCCACACATGGATTGGCCACCACAGAGTCCAGACCTTAACCCCATTGAGAATCTTTGGGATGTACTGGAGAAGGCTTTGTGCAGCGGTCAGACTCTACCATCATCAATGCAAAATCTTGGTGAAGAATTAATGCAACATTGGATGGAAATAAATCTGTGACATTGCAGAAGCTTATCAATTATTTATTTTTGGCCAGGAAGTGTATATTATGTATGTTTTAATTTATATATATATATATATATATATATATATATATATATATATATATATATATATATATATGTATATATATATATATACATACACTGCTCACAAGAATTAAAGGAACACTTATTTTATTGGGCCTGGCATGAAATCAATTAAACCTGTCTAATAATTTTCTGGTTGATTAAGCAGCTGAGGGCATTGTTAATCACTTTCAACTGTTTTGGTGTTCATGGACTTAACGACAGGTGCACTAAAGTGGCAACAATTACAAAACCCTCAAAACAGGATCGATACCTGCTCCTTTGTGCAAGGCGGAACAGGCTGAGCACTGCTCGTGCCCTACAGAATGACCTCCTGAGGGCCAATGGTGTGAATGTCTCTACCCAAACAATCAGGAACAGACTTCATGAAGATGGCCTGAGGGCCCGACGTCCTGTAGTGGGCCCTGTGCTCACTGCCCAGCACCGTAGAGCTCGACTGGCATTTGCTCAAGAACACCAGAATTGGCAAGTCCACCACTGGCGCCCTGTACTTTTTACAGACGAGAGCAGGTTCACCCTGAGCACCTGTGATAGACGTGAAAGAGTCTGGAGAAGACAAGGAGAACGTTATGCTGCCTGCAACGTCGTTCAACTTGACAGGTTTGGTGGTGGGTCAGTGATGGTCTGGGGAGGCATATCCATGGAGGGACGCACAGACCTCTACTGCCTAGGAAATGGTGCTCTGACTGCCATAAGTTATCCAGATGAAATCCTTGAACCCTTTGTCAGACCCTACGCTGATGCAGTAGGTCCTGGTTTTCTCCTAATGCACGACAATGCCCGGCCTCATGTGGCAAGAGTATGCAGGCAGTACCTGGAGGATGAAGGAATTGAAACTATTGAATGGCCTTCACGATCCCCTGACTTAAACCCAATAGAACATCTGTGGGACATTATGTTTCGGTCCATTAGGCGGCGCCAAGTTGCTCCTCAGACTGTACAAGAGCTCAGGGATGCCCTCACACAGATCTGGGAGGAAATGCCACAAGACACCATCCGTTGTCTCATTAGGAGCATGCCCCGACGTCAAGCATGCACACAAGCTCGTGGGGGCCACACAAGATACTGAAAAGCATTTTGAGTTGCAGAAATTAAGTTTTTGAAATAATGCACTAGCCTGCCACATCTTCATTTCACTCTGATTTTAGGGTGTCTACACAATTGAGCCCTCTGTAGGCTGAAAACTTTTATTTCCATTAAAAGACTTGGCATCTTTTTGTTCCTAAGACATTGCCCTGTCGTTATTTGTATAGATATCCAACTTCATATTGAGATCTGATGTATCTAATGTGTTTCTTTAAAGTGTTCCTTTAATTTTTGTGAGCAGTGTATATATATATATATATACTTTTTTAATTTTTTATTCTTTGTGTTCTGCACTTTGGTCAGTGTTGACCATTTTAAAAGTTCTTTATAAATGTGGCAAGGAGGAAAAACCAAGGGCCTGGGTGGGATTGGAACCTCAGACTCCCAGGTGACAGTGATGCGCCTTAACCAGTCAGCCAAAGGGATATCCCTGTGGCCAAGCAGCCAGGGCACATGATCAATCGGGATACAGTGAGGGCATGTTCACCCTGTCACATAAATAAAGTTGGCTTTACTTGGCATTAAATTTTGATCTTTAAAAAAAATGAACGGACTGCTTCTGATAGTGGTGATTACTGCAGGTACAGGTGAACTGATGACTGATGAGATGCAGATGTGCGGAATGAGTGACTGGAAACTGAAAGGGAAATTAAACTAACTGAACAAAAGACAAGCAGATCATGACAAGAAAAGTGATTTTGGCAGTCAATTCCTTTGTAGCGTGATGGAAGTCACTACACATTTATTAAAGTAACGCTCCGCAACTTTTACACCTTAAAATTATGCTTTTTTGTAAAGTTTTGGCATCATACTATTGTCTATTATGTTCATTTTCGTACCTGTGATAGTGTTGGGGGGTCCCACATCTGTTTACCTCACTATACAGTTTTTTAGCTCTGGTCACTACCGGATGTACTGACTGGGTATTGCTTTACGGCAGTATATGGCAAACCAAAGGGATAAAAAAGCATGCGTTCTAAACGCACGTTATGTCCGCCCAAATGCGCGTCTTCAACGCGCGTTTTGACGCCAAAGGGGGCAAAAACTCATGTGTTCTAAAAGCGAGCATTATGTCCACAATGGTGGACATAATGCGAATTTAGAATGCGCAATTTTTTTTGATCCCTTTGGTTTGCCATAGTTGTAAAATGTAGACTTGCGGTTTAGCAGTGGCAGATTCTCCAAAGAAAGCTATAAATCCTTTATCAGAGGAATCTAGGAAAAGAAAAAGAGAACGTGATAGAGCAAGAGTAAAGACCAGTTATTATTGGGCCGTCTTTTCCTAGCTGGAGAGCTCTTTTACAAAGAACAGCATGAACTACGGACTCTGACCTAGCCGAGCTGCTAATGGATAGGTAAGTAATAAATGATTTCACCGAGGTTATTGTTTGGTCGGGCATAAACAGTGCCGTGTCCAGATCTTTTAAAATGAGGTGGCCCAGGTGGGGCACTTGTTTATGCATCGGTGGCACCAATGGTTACACTTTTTTTTCGTTTCCTTTTTTGCATTCTAGTGAGTTTGAGTTCCACGTTGGGCGATGACCATTTTCTTTCTATTCTTCCTTGAGCTGTTTTGTGTTGGTTAGCAAACCACTTCTTGGTGCATGAAAAACTACTGAATAAAAATAATTATAATATAGAAATGTTCTGTTGGTCAGGGCTAGAAACCAAGGTGCATGTTGCCACATACTGTTTGGGGGTTTATAACCCAAGCCTTTTGTGGACAATGTAGTCAACTTAAATGGAACTCATTGAGGTGGCACCTGGGGTGGCCAATCAGATTCCAAGGGTGGCATGTGCTACCCCAGGCCACTCCCTGGACACGCCCCTGGTTCAATGTGTGGAGGTGGAAAAGTTTGTTTTCGTTGTTTTGCCTGACATTAGAAATGTAAACATGCCTCTTATGCCCAAGAGAGAGATTTGATTTGATGACAGTGACGTTACGCAGCAAGTCTTGAGAGGGCGACAAAGAGCATATATCCACAAAGTTCAGGAATGGGGCTTAAAATGATCGATAAGATGTAATATTCCATATAAATATGAATTATCAATCTTATTGATCTTTGAATGTTAATTTAATAGTACCTTAGATTCTTTGTAACATCAGGGACCCGCACACTTCAGAATAATTCAGACAGAGTCAAGAATATAGTTAAGAATAAATTTAATACTATATTTCTGAATTAATAAGGACACAAACAAATTATGATGAATGATGGTTGAAACGATACTGAGACAATTAATGAAATGATGGAATGTAAGCTAGATGTTATGTAGCAACCTTGATTAAGTGTCTTAGAACCTTGTAACGTCTGAGTGTAGAAACAGTCGAATTGTATGGTTTAACAAACTATCAATTAATAAAACCCATCTGACATCAGCGTGCAGAGTCTATGCACCCTTGTGTGGAGGTCCTCATGTGATCCAGGGGTCAGAGAGGTCAGTACGGACAGGCTGTCTGTGGCGTTGACCTCTGAGGTATCGGGACTGTAGCTTTGCCCAAATACAAACCGCTGGTCTGAGGTACCTCCCAGGTGACTGCAGGAAGCTGATGGATCTGTTTGCCTCAGAAGCAGCTTGCAAAAATGTTTGACCTTAAGGTCAAAAAGAGGAGCAGATGGTTTCTTATGCTTGGCTTTCCCAGTCGGCCGAACCAGGTAGCTAGCTAGGAGTCTATGGCCTGCAAGTTAACTTCAGTCATTTTGATGAAATAACATGGCCTTTAGGGACGCTACACCATGTAAACCGTGTTGGTCCCTTCTCAGCCTTTGTAAAGCCCCCATATGTAAGAAACCTTAGGGTCTTCTGGTTCTTTTAATACATAGACAGGTCAGTGCAGTGGTACAGTCTGTTTTTTATCATTTAAGGCAACTGGTGAGGATTAAACAAGATCTACCTATATGTCTGTGAACATGCTATCCATCTGTTTATCTCTTGTCGGTTGGACTACTGCAACTTCCTTTATAGGGCCTGGAGCACTCCTCTTTACATCGCCTACAGTTGATCTAAAATGCAGCAGCACGTTGACCGGTTAACTGGTATGAGGAAGTTCGATTATATCACTTCGGTGCTTGTTTCCCTTTACTGGCTTCCCGTACGTTACAGGATCCAGTTTAAAGTATTGCTCCTTGTTTTTAAATCTTTCCATGGCCATAGACGATCTACTGACCATCTTCACTCCTGTCATGAGTATGAGGTTCAGTTCCCAGTCACTGTTAGTGATCATAAAGGCTCATCTCAAGACCCATGGTGATAGAGCTGTTTTGGTGGCTGATCCTTCAGGCTCTGGAACAACCTTCCCATACATCTTAGGACCTCACATAGCTTGGAGCATTTAAGTCGTTAATTAAAACGTATTTCTTTGACCAGACATTTAGTATTGGTTGATCTGCATATAACTATTACTTTTATCATTAACCAGTTTACTGTGGTTTTATTATTTAACTTTGAAGTTATTTTTACTCTCAACCAGTCATTTTCTTCATGGTGTTACTATTTCTTTATTTGTCTACTTTTTAAACTTCTTACTATGTTTTATTTTTGGGTGGGTTTTAATGCAGTTGCGTTGTCACGTACAGCATTTTGGGTTGTGTGAGCAACAGTAAATGTGCTTTATAAATAAATTTGACCTCAAAATGATCATGGACTTGCACCTGTTGCAGCTTCAATGTTTTAAAAAGTTGACTTCTTAAATTTAAAAATCAGCAAATTTAATTTTTTAGGTGCAAAACGTTTTTACAACATCGGCTTTTATAGTCCAATGCCTTATGGACTTTTCCTCTAATGATTTTACCAAAAATATTTAATTTTCCTGAGATTCTTGTCGTTTTCTTGCCCAGGCCAAATTTAGATTCCTCACAAAAACTGTAATACAGTACATGCTGCTCAAAAAATAAGGGAACACTTTTTAAAATTTGTATTTTATCAAGTCATTTAAAGTTGCGGAGACAATCCGATAGAAAAAGATTTTGCAATAAGGTTTCCTATAGCTGCATCAACATATCATTTATCTTGTCATTTGTTTGTATTTGCATGAATTCACCCAAATGCCTTCTTTGCCAGATCAGTTAGTCCTTTCCTAGCATTGGCAAACATCGCAGTCTGTCACGCTCTGCCTGAAAATATGTTACTCAAATTACTCTGAAAACACCCTTAGGTAAAGATTAGTTTTGAAAATCTTGCTTTTGGTTTCGGCCAGTTTGACAAAAATAATTGTGAAAAAAATTTATTTTTATTATGCCATTTTGTCTTACCCACCAAGTAATGTTACCAAAACTATATGTAAGTTCACCTTTAGAATTTACTCATAAAATAATTTACAAAACAGAAACATCTTAAGAAAGTACCTGACCATAGTTACCACACCCACATGTCCTCACTTTGGCTTTTGCTGTGAGGTATTTGTTTAATAAGCCAGAGAATGTCGATAATGTTTTCATGTGCTGCATACCATGGGCTGTATCTCAGTTCAAAGCCAGTTTCAAGTAATGAAGGAAGTGTTTACGTGGTAAACAACAGACTTTTTTTACTTCCTGCTTTGGTTAAATTCCTTAAAAGTTGAGTTTTACTTACAATTATTTTTAAAATCTTTGATATTTTTTGTTATGCAGTTATTAAACACGAGTGAGATGGAATTGGTTGCAGTTTGTTTATGAGACAGTTGAACAGAAATATTATATGTAGTACTGTATATTTGGTAACTCATATCTCCAAGGCATCCACTATGTTCCTGCTGTCCTTTTTTTTTTTACCAATGACTAAAATATCCTCCAGGTGTGTTCAGGTGGTTTAGAGAGTTGACTCTATTCAGGCCAACAAAGAAAAACCTTTTGTCCACATCTGATCCACATGCTTTGTGTTCTTTTTTAGCAAACAGCATCATCCTAACTCACTTTGGTCTGGTGGATGAAGATCTTCTAGATAGCAAACAGTCACGCATCGCAAACTTCCTTGTGGAAAATAAAATCTGATAACCTGTGGAACAAGTGCATTTCACCTTACTGTGTTTCAGCCTTTAATCCTCTAAGTATGTGAATAATGATTCCTGCAGGCTAGCAGCACCTGTTGAGTGAAGAATAAAGGTTCTATTCATCTGTGATACCTGGAACTTAGCTTAGTTTATTAGGACATGTGCAAGGAGGAAATAAACTACTATTAAAAACAGTTTAACCACTTTTACCAGTGCAAGGTCCCAGCAGACTTTAATGTTTCTCTCTGCAGCTCAATTCATTTTCATCGAATTAAGTTTTGTCAGCAACACAAATTAACAATGAACCGTGATTCTACTAACATGCAGATTAAAATTAAAAGTACCTTTACTGTAAAAATTTAAATTTTCTTCATTTTCATTCTTGCATTTGCAGATTGGGCTGGCTGCATCCAACACAGACACTCAAACATGTCTTCAACATATCCGCAAGGAAGACTTTGGCTTACGGTCGTGGTCACTCCAGTCACGTCTGTCTGATGTCTCCAGAGTGAAATTAATTATATTCGTAACACCAGTAGCTACAAACATTGAGAAATTACAAAGATTTAGGTCATAAACAGATTATTTCATATTATAATGCACCAGATTTTATATTTTTCCATTCAAGAATAATGAGTAACAAATATTTATACCCTGATGCTAATTTTTATTTATCTAATTTTTATTTATCTAATTTTTATTTAAAGGAACAAATTTCAGGAAAATAAAGTTTATAATATTTGACTAAAATTAATCTGAAAAATATCGAACTATAACTATGTAAATAGAGGTAAGACATGCTGAAGCAGATTGAGGCTGATGGCAGCCGTCAAGACAAACACTTTTTAGTGCGCACTGCTGCGGAGGAGCGCAGAGATGGACACCAGCTGTGAGAAACAGCGACTGTCAGGATGATCAGATCATCAGACTCGTCTCCTTTTTAGGGACAGAGAGAAATTAAAACTTCTATCAACATGGTGCTGCTGTGTCAGAAGTTCTAGCTAAACTTTATTCTTCTCTTTCATGGGCCAACTTGATGTTAAATTGTTAAATTCAACTTTAACCTGAGGTCCGAATTCTATTTGGCATGATTTAAAAGAAAAATATTTCTAGCTATTAGATTAGTCAACTCAAAAATGTGAACAAAATATTATAGATAAAAATACATTTATATTAAAATGTTGACAAATTTCCCACAAAAAAAGAAAGAAGGAACATTTTTAAACTTAAAGTCAGTATCACGTGTCTCTAAATAATAACAAAAAGGTCTAAATTAAGGAGAATAAAATATTAGGTATGTATGTGGACACAAGGTCTCTGGATATTAAGACAACTGCAGGAAGCTTTAGGTTTACTTTCAGTTACAGTCGATGATATTCTTGTTTTCCACATCTGCTTCTCTTCAGACACAATCAGGAGTCAAAAGTCCCCCCAAAAAGTCATAATGTCCCCAAAAGACATTGACGTTTTTAATTCGCTGGTTAGTCAAAGAGATCCATCAGCTGGCTATCGTTAAATCCTAATTCAGTCCACAGACACCTGCTGGTATTATTATTATTATTATCAGCAAATATAAAATTAACATCCAACATTTTTATTGGAAGTTTATTCATTTTTAACATTTTAATATTTTCTGTTTTAAACAGAGCCTGGTTCATGCTGGTACACATGTCTGAAATTCAGATAATGAGATTATTGGGTTAAAAAAGCTATAGGCCAGATTTCCCTTTTTGTGTTATTTATTGATGTTAGTGATAATTTAGTTTGCTTTTAAAGCTCATATTGCATTAGTTACATTAGAAACAATATCATTACAACTCAATAAAATGCACTAGAAACGACGTCTTCCTCACAAATGTTTTTTAATCAATATCAGTACCCTGCTCCCCCCTTCCATCATAGGTCAGATCCATTCACGATCATCACAACTTTTTTCACAGTAGTATTTGGTTATTTGATTCCTCAAGATGTTATGGGGGGGGCTAAAGCAACACCTGCACCGGGGCCCAGCTCAACCTTGCTACGCCACTGGGAGAACACAACATATAACAAAATGAACCATTTGATGACACTCATCACTTGTACTGAAATTTTGCTCGCCTCTCTTTTAAAGAGGCAAAGTGATCAATCACCCTCTCATTGAAATCAGGCATGTTCCTGACAAGTTTCCTCTCCATTGAAAGCATGGCCAATGCATTCAGACGTTCCTGTCCCATTGTATTTCTCAGGAATGTTTTGATTCTCTTTAAGGTGGAGAAACACCTCTCAGCTTCAGCTTTCGTCATCGGAGTGGTGATGAGAATATTCAACAGCACCATAGTCTCAGAGAAGGTTTCCTGGAGGTTGTAGCTCTGTAGAACCTGGTACAGAGCCAGTGCACCACAGCGGCCCCTGAAGTCTGGACTTTCATAGATCAGAGAAAGTTCAGTCCTGAGCTTCTCCTTGTGTAGCATGGGGTATGCCCTCACGGTGGTTTTCAGAGCCTCTTCAGGGAATGTTTGCTGGTGCTGGTCGAACAACCCTCCCTCTAAAAGCATGGCACTCACAAGGTGGCTGGTGAAGGAAAACCTGTCCCTGGCATGGTCCATGATTGTGTCACAGATCTGTTAAAGCAAAACCAAATGGCCAGAGGTGGGTGGGTGAACTCCCCACAGCACAGAGGAGCCACCCAGTGAACAGACAGAAGCAGGCTTAAAGAAGCTGAGGCACACCAGGCCCAGGTGCACCTAGTACTGATAATGGCACTCAAACCTTCAACCAAACCACATTAGGGCGACCCATAGTGGTCGTCACACATAATTCAAAAATGACAGCTGGAATATATATTGTTTTTTCCTTTTCGCTCTACTGTATCCCTTGTTTCCCTTTTACCCTCTTTTTCCTTTACCTTATGCATTTCTGAATCATTGTGCAAATCAGGACAGCTGTCTTTTAAGGTCCACCTCCTTTGCTATTGGTCAATAAGCAGAAAGGAGCTGGATTCATTTTAGTGTTATTTGGATGGTTTTATCTTGGATTTTTTTATTGCAGGTTTTAATATTGGAGTGAGTTTGTTTGAAATTGACGGTGAGCTGAGTGAAAGACTTGCTCCACCTGTTGAGACTGTTTGAGACGAGAGGAAGCAGGTTTTCAGCGGACTAGCTGCGCTGGGAGAAAGAAGTGCAGCAGGACTGAGTTGGCTGTTTGGCGAACCCTGGCTAGGACAGTGAACGACTGGTGGAACGGCGACCCAGTGCGACCTGGAAGCAGCGACCACATGTGCTCGGTGGCAGCAGCACATGTGAGTAGTGTCCTTCTGCAGGCATTAGGAGGCTGAGGGGAGAGCTACCCAGGCCGGATTATAAGCGGTCCTCTTGGCCAGTATCTCTGCTTTCAGGGTGACCACGGAGCTCGCAGGATCCTTGAGGGGAGGAAGAAGTGGGGGAACCTCTGTGTCCCGGTGGTCGCATCACACCCCTGGGCCTCCTGTGTATCTCTCCCCTCAGCCTTCTAATGCCAACTTGGCACTGCTGCACACTTTTCTCCCAGCACAGCCAGTCTGCTGAAAACACCTGCTTGCAGCAAGTCTTGCACTCAGCTCACCGTCGATTTCAAACAAACTCACTCCAATATTAAAACTTGCAATAAAAAAATCCAAGATAAAACCATCCAAACAACACTAAAATGAATCCAGCTCCTGTTTATTGACCAATAGCAGAGGAGTTGAACCTAAGAAGACAGCTGTCCTGATTTGCAAAATGAGGCAGAAATGCATAAAGTAAAGAAGAGAGAAGACGAGGGAATGTAAAATCAAGGAATGCATGTACAGTGTATGGGAAAGTAAAAACAAAAACAAAATATATAAATTTTGGTTTATTATGTCAGTTTCTGTCCTCCATATCTGTATCTTTGTGAGTATAATAGATAAATAATAGGCGAGGAAAAAAACCTGCTATCATCCATTATTATATGACTGTAAAAATAGAGGTTGTGATTTTCTATCACTTGGTTCCAGCACTAGAGTATGCCTACATCATTGGTCAGTAGTGAATGCAGATACCTCTTTAGACAGCCTCTGCTTCTCCCGTTCTCCTAATGCTCTCCTTGAGCCTCTGGCACCTGGTGCTTCTTGTTCCTGTTGCTGAGAGGAGCTTCGGTCCCTGAAGGGAGACAGATTAAAAAAATGTTAGAATATGAATGAAACAGTATGTCAACATCACCAATTCCTGTTAAAAAAAATCAGTTATAGTAAGTTATAGAAATTGTTTTTTGCATCTGCTCTATGGAAATGGTTGAAAAAAATATCTATATTTCTGGATGAGCTTAAATATCTTGTGCAAATAAGGTGATGAAACTGCAAAAAAGTAAATGAAACAGAAAATGCAAGTTACTTTTGAGTCCATGTATATTATTATCATCACAACATTCAGGCATTGTAATGAACATGATGTGCATAAATATTACAGTATTGTCTTTTCTTACCTGATGGCCTGAATGCTGCAGGTGAAGTTTTCCAGGGCACGTTTGATGAAGACCATGTCAATGTCCTTCTTCTGCAGCTGTTGGTACATCATGTCAACGTGAGGCATGATTTGATGAAAAAACTGCAGGAAGAAACGGAAATCTTCGTCCTGCAGCATCCTCAGGAACCCAGATGCCTCTCTCACTGTGTTGTTGTCAAATGAGCTGTCTGTCCTGATGGTCTCAAAACACATTATTAGGTCAGCTAGGTTCTCATAGATGGTGCTCACGATCCTGCTGTTGAAGTTCCACCTTGTGGATGATGCTCTTGGCAGCCTTCGTGCAACGATCTGGTCCAGAATGGCCGTGCTTTTCGGTGACCAGGTAAAAAAACTGGAAATCCCACCAAGTCAGAAAAAAAAAACTCTCACTGCTGGGATGTGAGAAGTGGCTTGCTGCATGAATAAATTTAGCTGGTGTGCATAACAGTGCACATAATGGGGGGGCAATGAGGGGGTGGGGGGGAGGGCTTGCTACATGAATATACAGCAAAAGGGTGTGAATCCCATGTAATTTATGGTGATATCACAGTAAACGCTGTGTCATGGATGCTGTAAAGTTACAATATAAAGTTGTGTTTCTACAATAAAGCCTTGTAGATTCGTAGACATAACTTCACAGTAAATTGCTGTGAGACATTTCACAGTATAGGAGTGTAATGCTTGCTGTGAAAGTAATGCAACATTTATCCTTTTATTTCTTGTAAATTCAGTTAATTATTGTGAACTACTACATGAATTTCACAGTAACCACTGTAATACTACAGGGTCTTGTTGTAATGCTTTACAGCTATAGGTTGTGATTCCCCTGTACTTTACTGTGATATCACAGCAATTGCTGTGTCATTGCAGCCGTGAAGTCACAGTACACAGTTGTGCATTTACAACTAGGTCTTGTAAAATCACAGACATTATATTACAGTGAATTGCTGTGATTATTTTCACAGTATATTATTGTAATTCTTACTATGAAAGTCATGCAACACTTATCTATTTATTAACTGTAAATTCACAGTGTAAATTTTAACAGTGTAAATACTGAATATTCAAACAGTAAAAAAACAATGGTGTGTCTATCAGGTTTGTGAGAGAGCACAGAAACACTGGTCGATATATGGATAAACGGGATTTAACTTAATTTTTGTATTGCTTTTTGTCTTTTCTTTCATTTTGCTTCTCCAGCATGTCAGAACCAGGTGAGAATCCCATCTGACGTCTACTTTAAAGACAGCAACATTTTTTCATACTTTTCTAGCTACAAACTAAAAAAAAACACACCTTAAACAGGGATTTACCACAAAGGCACGCACGTGAACAACGTTTACTTCTCTTGAGTTATTTCAGAAAACTGTAAGGTTGTGTTAAGTTATAGTGTTAAATATTTCATGTATGATTTTAATGATTATAGGGCTTTATTGCTCATGAGTGAACATTTTTTTTCTATTTCTTTTCAGTCGTAAAACACTGAAGCTCTAATAAACAACAGAAAAGGAGTGGGTTGTTATAGCTGAACAGGTTAGACATTTTGTTATTTTACACCCACCAACATGATGAGCGGCATTCTAAGTAAACATGATCCTTCCTCTTTCGCCTTTTGTCCTCCATCCTGTTACACCAGACAGGTGGCACTCAAACTTGACTGCAACTGATGGAGCAACATTTTACCCTGAGAAAAACCAAGAACACATCTATAGACTGGATAATACCGACTTGCTGAATTGTGGATTTGCTGCAGGAGATCAAAAGTAAGCTCTGTCCTTCTGAAAAATAAGAATAATTTTAGTAAGATGCTTGTTTAATTTCTTTGATTGTGTGCTGCTTTTAGGTCACTAAGATTTATTTTATGGAATGTATTTTAATTGTGGTCTTTTAAAGTAATTTTAATATTTGTTAGGTACATGTATACCATACATATGCATGATATTTTATATTACTATGCAAAATTACTGGTTTTAAGCTTAACTTAAATTTAACTTCAAAGCCACGCTGGGAATGTGCATTAACCTTGAGCTTAATATTTAAAAAGTGCACAGCTTTTGATTTGGGTCAAGTGGAAATGTTTTAATAAACTTTACATACTGAGAATTTTCATTTTTCTAAAGTATAATATAATTTTTTGTTTTTCTCATTTTAAGTAATTGTTTGTATTGGTTTGTGTCAGGTGAAAAAGATTTAATGACCTTTACATGATTATGACTGAAAATAAAAAAATTGTCTCATTTGAAGCAATTGTTTCATCTTTCAGCCACAAAATGGTGACAAACAAGTCCAACGGGAGGTGCTGTCAGGTGTCACACCGTCACTGTATTTTCATTATTCTCATTCTGGGGGTCGTGCTTTTCCTGCAGTACAGCAGTATAAAAGAGATGGCCCCAGCTTGGAATCCTAAACAATGGATGCAAAATCATTCAACTAAACTGTTGATCCTATTTAGAAAACAATACATTGGTTCAGGAAACATAAATGGACCTCAAGCTGAGCCAGCAGCTGCTGGGTTTGCAGCTACACCCATCTCAGCTGCACTTCCTCAATCTGAGAGAATTTTATCAACACGAAAATCACAAACTGCCCGACTGACAACGGGTACTTATGTATCTCTTGAACTCTACCTAGTTGAATACCCTCAGGAGTACCACTTTACAATAAATGAGCCTCAGAAATGTGAGCAGGAGAAGCCGTTTGTGGTTCTGATGGTTCCAGTGGCGCCTCGTAACAGAGCTCACCGTGATGTGATCCGCAGCACCTGGGGCAATGAGAGCCTGGTTCTGGATAAAATGGTGAAGCTGTTCTTCCTGCTGGGGATGCAAACTGGAGATGATGCAAAGCAGGTCCATGAGCAGCTGCTGCAGGAAAGCAAAGAGCACCAAGACCTGATTCAGAGTGACTTTGTGGACTGCTACAAGAATCTGACCATCAAGACCATGGTGATGCTGGAGTGGTTGAACTTGTACTGCTCCAACGCCTCTTATGCCATGAAGATTGATTCAGATATGTTTCTACATGTGCCCAATCTGGTCCGAATGCTCTTAAAAGCTCCCAAGACAAACTACATGACTGGTTTAGTGGCGCATGGTGGTAAAGTGCTGAGAGATCCCTCCTCTAAGTGGTCTGTGCCTCATGAGCTCTTCTCTCCATCAGTCTACCCTCACTATGCTTTAGGTCTGGGCTACATTTTATCTCTAGATCTCACTAAAAAGCTCATTGAGGCATCCAGACACGTTAAAGCCATTTACATTGAAGATGTGTATTTAGGATTGTGTATGAATCACCTGGGTCTTGATCCCACAGACCCCCCTGGGGCGTCGCTCTTTCATGTTTTTCCTTTAAAATATGATCGATGTGCTTTCTCCAAGATAATCGCAACCACAGTTGAGCCTCTTGATGATCGTGTAAAGATGTGGAAACACTTTAAAGCAGAGGGTCCCTACTGCTGACGTAGACAACTTTGTGCAATTTATTATTTCATTTTTACTTAGATCTATCAATTAATTCCCTATGAATCACTGTGTCTATTTAGGTTCTTCATAGAAATGACTTCATGCCACAGTGTTGGTGTTTTGGTGTGTGAAGGTGATCAGTTTCAGCAAACTTTATAAATTTGCGTATTTCTTGTTTTTTTAATTTTGCTTCAATACATTTTGTAACAATGCCTTAGTTTCATCTCATTATTGCATGTTTTGCTTGTTGCTGCACAGCATAAACTATGTTTATTAAAATATTTAAATTAAACTACATGAAGTCTGTTGTCAATAAATATTGAGAATTGCAGGTGTGTTGGAACTGGGAAACAGCTAAAACATGCAGGATAGTGGCACTCGAGGACCAGGAATACCTTCCCCTGGTATAAACCGTTGGTTGTTACTGTAATGTCCATGTCTCCCCTGTTCCTTCCATATCCCATCTCCCTTGTCTCTGGTCCCCCTCTCATTCAGGTTTCTCACTCCATTTCCTGTTTATAGCTGTGTCCATCTCTCTCTACCCTGTGTATTTGATTTGCCTATTAATATATTTTACATTATCATCTTCCACTTCCAGTGTTTAGTCTAGTTTAGTTCTCCTCCTTGTGTATCCTTGACCTTTGACCCCTGTCCTTGCCCTCTGACTGTTATCTTGCTGTTTTGTTTCGGTTGATTCATTATTATTTTCCCTGTCTTCAGTTGTTCTTAGCATAGTTTATTTCGTTCAGCCTTTAGTTCTCGTGTCATCTTATTTTAGTTACTGTGTCTTATTGTTTCATCTGGTTCAGTTCAGTCCTCTACCTCCCATCCCTTGAGCCACTTATTCTGTTTAGATTATCGTTTTGGGTCTTCAGTTGATTGTTATTAGATTATTTTTTTCCTCAATTAGTTCCTCACTGTTTACATTTAGTGTCAGTATTTTTCTGGTTTTGTTTTATTATGGGTTTTTCTTTGTCCTCCTCTTCCTGCAGTGTCTGTGTTCAGCCTCCATTTCCCATCGTTCTTTTCCCTGGCTGTGTCCAAATCCAGGGATTGCATGCTTCTGAGTACCCGTCCTCATTGGTCTCAGGAGAACGTGTTCTTCCGTGACCGCTTAGACCGGATGTTAACAGCTGTGAATGTGGACATTCTAGCCTTAAATAAAAGTCCCGCCCCTACTCCTGTCACCTAGCAACTGCTTAAAGAAAATCTATTACAAAATATGGATCCACGATGCTGGATTATTCACGGTTAATTGTATAATTTATTTTATGATTAATGATTTACCAATTTTATGAACTGTAATTAAGAACAAGAATACAAAAACACATTACAGGCCTGAGAAGGGGAAACGCCTAAAAACACAACCACTTCAGGCTTTTACTTTTTGAACAGTCAGATTTGAATAAACTAGTCGTCCTGCTGCTCTACTGCTGCGTCTCCCGTTTCTACAGAAATCAATCCCGCAGTGCATCACGGGATTTATGGAGGTGAGGAGACCACGGAGGCTACACTGCACCTGTTCTCAAAATCGAGGAAAAGAAGAACGCATTTCAAGACCGCATTCTGAGCATTCTTGGCATTTGGACGGTCTTCAACGCGGCGCTGTGACATCACTGGTCTTAAAATCCGAACTCATGAGCACGCAACCCCTGGATTTGGACACAGCCTTTGTGTTTTTTCCATCAGTGCCCCGTTAACTAGTCACACCTGTAACTGAACAGTAATCTTCACACCTGTCTCCTGTTTTCTTGTCACTACCTCAGAGTATTTATACCCAGCTATGCCCTTGACCGCCTTCAGTTGGTCCAGAACGCTGCAGCGAGGCTCCTAACTGGAGCAAACAGAAGAGCTCACATCACTCCTATTCTGATGTCTCTGCACTGGTTACCCATTAACTTTAGAATTCATTTTAGAATCCTTACTGTAACTTTCAGGGCTCTACATGGCCAAGCTCCTCCTTATATTACTGAACTGTTAAAGCCTTATGCTCCAACCCGAGCCCTCAGGTCCACAAACCAGAACCTCCTAGAAGTTCCAAAGACCAGATATAAAAGTCGAGGTGATCGCTCTTTCCAGGCTGTTGCACCCCGACTTTGGAATGAACTTCCTTTATCCCTACGTGTTACTGACAGTCTGGTCACCTTTAGAAAACAGCTGAAGACCCTTTTGTTTAAAACTGCTTTTACTTAAATATTTTGTTTTATTTGTTTTTTTCTAACTTGTTTTTATAAGCATCTTTCATTTGTTTTATCATTTTTATAATGTTATGACTTTCTGTTTTCTGATTTTTAATGATTTTATGATATTCTGTTGTTTTAAGATCATTTTATGATGACTTTATCTTTTGTTTTGTTGATCTTTGTGAAGCACTTTGTGATTCTTTTTCTGTGATAAGTGCTATACAAATAAAATTTACTTACTACTTACTTACTTCAATGTATGTTGTCAGTTCCTTATGTTGTCTCCTGGTTGTTTTCCTGTGCCCCAGCCTCAAAATAAAGAACTTTACTTTTGAACCTGACCTGCTGCTTCCGGGTCATCTCTCCACCTCACTCACTGCATTTGGATCCTATCAAACCATCAAATCATGACAGTTACAATAAACAAGTTTATAGGATTTACAGAAAGTGTGCAATAATTGTTTAAACAAAATTAGGCAGGTGCATAAATTTGGGCACCACAAAGAAAATGAACTCAATATTTAGTAGATCCTCCTTTTGCAGAAATAACAGCCTCTAAATGCTTCCTATAGCTTCCAATGGGAGTCTGGATTCTGGTTGAAGGTATTTTGGACTGTTCTCCTTTACCAAACATCTCTAGTTCATTCAGGTTTGATGGCTTCTGAGCATAGACAGTGCTATTTAACTCACACCACAGATTTTCAATAATATTCAGGCCTGGGGACTGAGATGGCCATTCCAGAACGTTGGACTTGTTCCTCTGCATTCAAGATTCAAGATAGTTTAGTTGTCATTGCACAGGTGTACAACGAAATTGACTTTGCGCTCACTTAAAGACAGCTCACATAAGGAGGTAGTAAAAGTAACATCTCTCTCTCTTGTGCACACAGTCAGTCTAAGGCTCACAGATGTAAGAGTATAGAAGTATAATAAGACAGCCTAAAATAAAATTAAAATGAAAGTGGAATACAGGTAAACATACGGTAAATGTAAACAGTCACATGAATGCCTTAGTATATTTTGAGCAGTGTTTAGGGTCGTTGTCCTGTTGAAAGTTTCAGCCCCGGTGCAGCTTCAGCTTTGTCACTGATTCCTGGACATTGTTCTCCAGAATCTGCTGATGTTGAGTGGAATCCATGCGTTCCTCAACTTTAACAAGATTCCCAGTCCCTGCACTGGCCACACAGCCCCACAGCATGATGGAACCACCACCATATTTTACCGTAGGTAGCAGGTGTTTTTCTTGGAAGGCTGTGTTCTTTTTCCTCCATGCATAACGCCCCTTGTTATGCCCAAAGAATTCAATTTTAGTTTCATCAGTCCACAGCCCTTTCGGTCCTGAAATTGTTGTATGTGGTGCAGACTAAGGACTTGCTGGTGTGTTGTGGGCCTTTTAGGACCATCCCGGTTTTGGCCCATCAGATTGAGATGCCCTTGGAGTTCTGGAGATTCAAACTCGGGCTTCATTTTCTGATGAGGGTGAAGGGCCTGAGCCTGACACAGACAATGACCATTGAGTAAAGCTGTGAGGTAATTTCTCCAACAGAGGGCGTCCTTTACCTTCTGATGAAATGTTCAGAGGGCGAGCAAAATTGTGTGATTGATAACCAACCATTCAGATTGATGGATTTAAACCAAAATATTTGAGTTTTGAATTCAGCAAATTGAGCAAAGTGATTCCACAAGGTAAGCTAATACTCAAAGCATGTGGTAAATTTACTTAACTGCGTTTGAACCGACAACCCTATAGTTAAAGGGCAAATTCCTAATCCTTGAATCACTGTCTCCCCCAGGGTTCTCAAAGTTTTAGGGGCCTGGGGCAGCAGTAGCACTGGAGGTAGAGTGTGTTGTCCAGCAATCAGACGGTTGTAAGATTGATCCCGGCTCCCTGCAGAGGTCTCTTCTGTTGTGTCCTAAGACACTTCACCCTTCTTGCCTGATGGTGGTGGTCGGCAGAGGTGCGACCAAGTCATTATTTCAAGTCTCAAATAAATCTGAAGTCCTTATCCTCAAGTTCGAATCAAGTCTCAAGTCTGAATTTCAAGTCATTTCGAGTCATTTTTAAAACAACATTGTAATTTTATGTTCTTTGTGAATCATAGACCATGTGTTATTTTTGAAATACATATTTATTTCAACACTTGATGAAACAAGTGCAACTGAACTTAGAAATTGTATAAAAAGTAGTTTTGAACTCACACCTCTACGATGAACAGTTTTAATCTAACTTAACTAACAAGAACAGTCTTCCTTTAAAAGGCCTGTATCATAGCCTGGCACACCATCCTATACATGTGAATATATAGTCTGGACATGGCCCACAAAGAAAGCTCAGTCATGGGGCAGAATCTACGGTTGTCTTTCAAACTGTGTCTGCATGCTATTGGACAACGAACAATGTGACGTACTCACCGCTACGGATGTCAGTCAACAGGGCAGTCCGCCATACACATATCTTTTTTCTAAATAAACGTAAAGGTTGAATACGGAACATTTTAATTAAAATCTATATTTTTTTAAAAATAATACCACCACGGGGTCGTTAGAAGTGTGCAGAATGAATGTACAGTTTTTACTTTAAAAGCTATATTTAAAAAAAATAATCAAAAATTTTTTTTGGCGGGCACGACACTGGGTTTATGTTTACATCTACCAGCCAGTAGAGGGCACCGTTTGCACTAAAAAGACCGCTCTGTAAGGCGAGGCTGGGACTGTGTAAAACGGCGGACTCGACAAGTCAAGCAGCTGATTCTGAGCCCAGAAGATGTTCTAACGGTAGATACTGTTGTAACATAAATTTATTAGTAGAAATTAATCCTTACCCTGCTCGATTCATCACTGGACATGTTGCTGGCTGGTCTATTCACGTGTCAGTAGTGAACCAACACCCCGACGGCTGGAAAATTAGTTCTGTTGTTGCGATACCACCTCTGAACACTAGAGTTCTCCAGAGTGTCCATGTTCCATATTCAACCTTTAAAGGGACACTTTGCAACTTTTTCATATTTTTAAATAATTTTCTCGAGCCAGTATGTGCTTAAATGACCCTTTACAGGGTGAGTGAAAGGCCACCCAGCCCCTGTTGCCCCCTGTGGCCAGAATAGTCTACTTGCAATGTCACAGTGGGCCGGTCTGGTCTGGTCAGCTTGACATACCTGACTCTGCAATCGGCTTCCAGCATGTTTTAGATCATGAACACAGCTGATTTGTTTAATTTAGTGATGAACCACTCCCGTAGAAACTAATGAAGGCTGAGGAGACATTTCAGCAGTTAGATTAAGGTATTAAAATGATGAATGCACAGCGAGGAGAGACAAGTTTTACTTTCGCTTTCACCGACCAATGAAAAGCCTCTTCTACACAGTTACTCACAGGTGAATCGCGTTAACCCCTACTTTACAATTATATATATATATATACACACACACTGTAAACCAGTAGACAGGATTGGCATGAGGTGCATACTGTATCTACTAAACTGCAGAACATGGAAGTTCAGCCTTGTGGAAGAGGGGTGAGGATGCGTGGAGGAAGGGGACAAAACCAGGGAAGAAGAGGCCAACCACATAGACAAATTCCTGACAAAATCAGGGCAACACTTGTGGATCATGTGATAAGCCATGGCCTCACAATGGCTGGTTGAAGGGTGCAGCCAAATGTTGGGAGAACTACTGTAAGTTCTATTATTCAGAAATTTCGTCGGGAGAACAGGTGAGCATAATAAAATATAATTGATATATAAATGACCTAAGATTACAATACTAGATTACTGCCTATGTGTATATACATGCATCCTTGTTTTTTTTATCTTTCTTCTAATTACCCTTTGAGTGATGGTGCTGCTGTGACAAGTGAATTTCCCCACTGTGGGATCAATAAAGTCTATTCTATTCTATTGTCCTTGATTGTCATTGTCAGGCTCCTCACCTTGGCTCAACATAGGGAGCAGTGAGTGGAGCTGTAGCGTGTGACAAGACCCAAACGCGGAAGTGCTAGCGTTGGGAGACATCTAGCATGCAGTTAGTCTAGGAACACTGGCACGAGCCTCGAAGGGAAACAAGGATGTGGCGGTGTTCTAGAAATTAAAAGAATGGGCTTACTGTTCAGGTGCAGCTGGATGAGATGAGTGTGGAAACTCTGGATTATCTGGCGTGAATCTGGGAGCCGCAACGACTGGAACGGTTGAAAGCTATAACTGCCTGGTGTGAATCTGAGCCGCGACGGCTAGGAAGCTAAAGAGTGAGGTGAGTGTGGGGGCTCTGGGCGCTCAGCGGGACCTATTGAGCTGAAGCGCTGGAAAAAGTAAAAGCTGAGATACATATGAAAAACGCTACTAAGCGAGGCGCCGTCTGATCCGAGACGAAACGGGAACGCCATGGACAGAGAACGATGACTGAGCACTGAATACTGTTGCAGACTTCCTGATATAGGGTGAGCGTGATGACGTGCAGAGGTGAATTCTGGTGCAGGGGATGCTGAGAAGTGGAGTCCTAGGTACGGTTTGGTGTAAGGAGGATGGTTGGAAGAGATCTTGTTTTTCCGTCAGAATGAAGGCGGTAAAAATTGCTGCCACCTAGCAGTCAGAGTTTGAATTGCACCACACAAAAGACATACAGTAAATGTTTGCATGTAAATTCTCAATAAAAAAACCGAGACACTGTTTATAAATATTCATTCAGCATCATAACACAAAAAATCGGGATATTTCAGTGTATCAATATTTTCTTATAGCCGTTGTTCAGACTAGCTAAGATGTAAGTTCTATGAAGAAAGGCTGTTCAGGAAGCCAGCTACACCAGTTAATGTAGAAATTATTAATTTTATACAGAAACTCATTCCAAAGTGGTTCAAATATCCCCCCTAAATCGATTTGTTCCATCTAAACATCTTTTGTCTTCTGCTTTGTGTCCCACTCAGAACACAGCTAGAGACAGTTTTCCTTATGAGCGTCGGCCGCTGTCCAAGCCCTACATCCCCGCTGGTGAAGGAGACTACTATTACACTGCTGCTGTCTGGGGTGGATATCTGGAGGAGATGTACAAGATGGTCAAGTAAGAAAACTCATTTATAGTTCTGACATTAAAACATATTTTGTTTTTAAATCTATGGCCCTTTATTTAGCATCATTGGTGTGGGTTTTTAATGTGTTTCTGGGGGTATAAGGAGAAGGAAATTTAAATATTATATAGCACACATATAATCTATATAGAGGTTTTTTTTTGTTTTTCATCTATAAAAACTCTTTCACTATAAGTGACATGAAAGTCAATTATGGCTGCTGATCTCTCCAATAAATGAAAGCCAAATCTTCAATAGATTACTGTAGGCATATGTTATAAAGCAGTGGTTCCCAACCTTTTTTCCTTGATGACCCCTTTGTCTGTGTTCAAGATGAGCCTGGTCCCCCAGTCACAACTACTATTTGCATACACACATTAAATACAAACATTTATGTGCAAAAATGAATAGCAGTTGTAGGTTTTCTACATATTCTCCTTGATTTAACTGTAGTGTGTTTTGAAATTTTATAAATGTAATGTTTACAAGTATAAGTTTGGTAACTTCACATCCTCAGCACAGACAAATCTGTTAAGACTCCCTACGATCTCTATTGGCCCCCATGGGGGGGGGGGGGGGGGGGGGGTTGCAAACCTCTGGTTGGGGACCATTGTTTTAAAGGATTTCCAATTTTTTAACTGATGTGTATTTTTGTGTGTGTATGTGTGCAGTTTGTTGAGGTGTGTATTTGAAGCAGCTGTAAAGCCAGAATGTACTTGAAAATTTGAGAGATGCATGAATTGTACATTTGCCTTTCTTTTCTACTTTCAGGTACTTGTTATACAACAAACCAACCAAAGTTCTGTCTCCAGAGTACCTGTGGTCAGATTATGATAAAGTACCAGCAGACATCAAAATGATCAGGATCTCTCAGCTGGTTAAGAATTATGCAGAAGTACGACCGAATGGTGGAAACTGATGTCACTAAACTCTCAGGACCTCATCACTGGTGTGGGTTGTTTATTAGGTTGTGTGTTTGTGGGTGCAGGGGAGAAGGAAATTAAAGGAAAATAAAAATAATTGCTGAAGTTGTCCTCAGTGATTATGTTTTCCTGGATATTTACATTTTATATGATGGGGGTCAGTGTCTTTTATATGTTGAACATTTTACAATAACAAGAACATTTTAAAGCTAAAGCCCTCCCTGGGCTGCCACCTTACCTTGGTGGAGGGGTTTGAGTGTCCCAATGATCCTTGTCTGAGAATGTATGCCTCTGGTATGGTCACCCATGCATTGATATTATTAAAATGAAGACACTGACACAATCAGTCCTTACTAAAGGAATGTACCACCAACCACACGGATGCACAAGATGTTTGGAATCAAAGTTGTGTCAGTAGCATGTATTCGCCTGGAGGGGGCACCCACGTGTAAACTAAAGCAACAAGGGTCATCTTTCAAAGTGGGTTTTTGCAATCTCCTGTTTATTTGTTACAAATGAAAAATGACCTTCATCATGTGAGTTTTCTGATTATATATAAAATAACAATAAACTAATATTTGACCTGATGGAATTAACCTGTTGTTTACATATCTGATATCTTTTCATGATCATAAATATTTCTCAAATTGGATATAATCCAACCACAAAATTACTACTACTGAAAAGGTTCCCCCATGATGCTCACCTGAGGCATCATCATGAGGCTCAGTTCATTCATCATTTGTGGAATTTAAGACTCAGCCAAGGTTTTAAGTATTGTGTTAAGTCTGTTTTGATTGCTTGCATATATGAGAACAGTCTTTTATGTCTGTTTTTATCTTATTTTTTAGACAGATCATCGTTGTAAATAAGGTTAAATAAAGGTTAAATTCTTACAGAAAGCTTTTAATGAGGTCCAACAAACACTTCTGCAGTTAAAATTGGTCCTCAATGCTGACAAAACTAAACTAATGTTGTTTTCAAACTCTAAAAAAAGACCTCTAAGTATGCCCCCAGTGACCACTCTGGAGGGAAATATAGAGGTGGTCCACACATACAAATACCTTGGTGTCTGGCTCGATGACTCCCTCTCCTTCAAGCCCCATATAGAGAATCTTGTGAAGAAACTCAAACTCAGACTGTTTCTTTTTTCGAAATAAACTGTGTTTTTCTTTTGAGGCAAAAAACGACTATTGCTGCAACATTTCTGTCTATTCTAGATTATGGTGACCTTTTGTATAAATGCCTCAGCTCAGTGTCTTGGTAAGATTGATGTGGTTTATCATGCCTCGCTGAGGTTTAGTACTAACTGTAGACCACTGACCCATCATTGTGAATTGTATTCTCGAGTGGGATGGCCTTCTTTGTCCACCAGGAGGTTGGCACATTGGTACACTTTCATTTACAAGGCCATGCTTGGATTACTACCCAACTACATCTGTAACTTAATCTCACGGAGAAGTATAACTTCTCACAGTCTGCGTGCAAACGATCAGTTGTTACTCTGTGTTCCGTTTGCTCGCACTGAACTGGGCAAAAGGGCTTTTGTTCACTCTGCTCCTTCTGCATGGAACAGGCTGCAGGAAAACTGGAAACTAACCGAGCTTATCTCCTTGAATACATTTAAAACCAGACTGAGAGCCCTTGAGACAGATTCCCTGTGTTGTAATTGCCTTCTGTAATTCTGTACATAACATGTCTGTGTAAAAAAAATTGTAACTGTAACTTTTGCTGCCTCTTGGCCAGGACTCCCTTGAAAATGAGGTTTTTAATCTCAATGGGACCTTCCTGGTTAAATAAAAAATAAATAAATTAAAAAAAAAAGATAATAAGGTTAAGAGTTTTCTTTATTATTACCTTATAGGAACAATTAGTGGGCTATTCTGTGATGAATGTTTTAAGGTTTATTGAAGGGGCAACCAGTTTTCTGCAGCTGGTGGTGAGCAACAGAGGAGCTAGCTGTGGACATGTGCTCTTGATGACCATTTTGTGTGACCCTGTGACCAGATTCACAATATTATATTAATCTATTCAAACGTCACAATCTTAAGTTATGGCCATACTGTATTGCATATCCTGTTTCTATTTACAGACTCCAAACTTTAAAAACCCTTTTAAATGTCAGTATTTTTGTGTAAATGCTATAAAATAGATGATTAGGGCACCCAGACACTTAAAAACCAAAATCCAAACAACCAAGACCATGTGTAGCTCCCTTGAGCACATTCAGTCAAGATTAGTCACGTGTTGCAGCCTCAAAGGTCTCAAAGAATGGATATCCCATTGTCTCCGCTGAGACTGCAGAGGGTCAAACTGATCCTCTACTTCAGGGGTAGAGAACCCTGGTCCTGGAGAGCCGCTATCCAGCACGTTTTAGAGGTTTCCCTGCTTCAACATGCCTGATTTTAATCAGCAGGTGATTAACAGGCTTCTGCAGAGCCTGATGAGCTGCTGAACAGGTGAAAAAACTGTGTTGAAGCACGGAAACCTCTAAAACGTGCTGGATAGCGGCTCTGAAGGACCACAGTTCCCTACCCTTGCTCTACGTACTTGCTGCATTTGGGCACTGCCCAAGTTAGGCTGGTACCAGGCAAAGAAATTCTTTTTCTGGCCAGTCAACCAACAATGCCAATTTGTCTGCAGGAGGACCAGCAGCAGGTTCAGGAGCAGCAGGAGCTCCAGCAGTGGTAGGAACCTCAAAGATGTCTTGCGTAGCTGTGGAATCTCTGTCCTGCTGTTGGAGACAGCCTCTGATAAAGATTTGTATTGGGGTCATGTGTCTGTCCTTTGATTTGTTGCCACAGCAGAACCCACTCAGTTATGCTCAAGTGAAATAATTGTATAATGGTGTCAGTCTTGCTAGGGAAGAACAGTTTGGTTCATTTATGTTCCGTGGATAAAAATGTATTTTAACAAGGCTCCAATTCACCTTCCTGAACTGAAGAGGTTGCAAGGGACGGGAGAAAAAGAGAACGCATTTTGAACTGTTAGCCTTTTCTTAATAAGTAGTAGTTTCACAAAATATGTCAAATGTGTGTCGTGTTACGTTTCCTGACCTGAGACATACAGAATCACCACTCAAGAGACCAAGGGCAAGTAAACAATAGTTTTATTAACTAAAGGTGCGCCGTCAAAAGGAGGCGAAGCGGTCAAAGCTCGAGGTCTGCAAGTAGAGTCGAGTTAATGACTTGCACTACAGAGGAATAATGGAGCGGGATCAGAGAGCTTACAGTTTCTGATGAGATGGGGAAACTCGAGCTGGGAGAGGTCAGGTGGTGAGGAGATGGCCAAGCACAAGATTGATCCAGGAGGGCGTCAGCCCAGAAGGCGAGGACACAAGAGGTCGGGATCCAGGTTCCAGGTACAGGTGAGTGGGTCAGTAGAGGAGCTGAAGGGAGACGTGGCTTCAGACAAGATCTGATTGGTTAAGGCAGGTGAAGTTGTTGAGTGGCGTGAGAACCTAGAAGCAGGGATAAAGTTAATCTTTGAAACTAGAGACTCGAAAACTAGAAACATGAGACACAATGCTTGAGCGATTTTGGCAAGAGCTACCCAAGGTGAGTAATCATCCAGCGAGTTCTTGTCGTGTCACTTCTCCTTTTGAAGTCAGACCGGTTGTTGGTGAGATCAGCTGCAGCTGGGCCCACTCCTCAACACCGTCCACCTACAATTACACACTCAGGGAGAGTTAAAGGGAGGCCACTCACCTCAGGCCATGACAGTTTTTGCCTCCAATGAGGGTGTTTACATGTAGTGTACGGCCCTGGAATAAGACAAACATTTGTCATCAACAAACTGAGTTTATCTGTGTCAAGAGCTGCTTCCCAGCCCTGTCATTTGTGTTTGTGTAATGTATTACACTTGAACATCTGTTAACTTGCTTTTTGCTGAATTAAGTAAAGAATGGAAGGATAAAATGTGTTCTGCAGCGTGCACGTTACTTCATATTTCTCTGTAAGGAAATCAAAATCCACAGACGGGATTAACGGGAACTTTGGATTGCAGCAACAGTCCAGAATATTTTTTATTTTACTTGGGGATGGCATCATCAATCTTCTATAATGCATTCAAGTTTTACTTGATTGGAGAGGTGCCCTATGGAAGCAAATAATTATATTGCCTGCAGGTAACAACTGGATTGCTGTGTTTTACATGTGCACATGTGAAGTCAAAAAGGGAATATATTTGAAAGATTAAATGTGAAATTCTATTTCAGTGTAATTACTAGTGACATGACTAAAATGATTTACACTGGACCAAAAGTGTATTAAAAAAAGTGAAGGTCTCCACTTGATTAAAAGAAAACTCTTCGTTGTAAGCCACATGTTCCCTTACCAGATGGGCAGTAACCACTGCTTTTATGCTTGTTTTTATGTGTTTTATGCATTATGTATTTGCATGTATTATGCATTTTTATAGTCTTTTATTGTTGTTTACTGTTTTAATTTTTTATCATGTTTTTATGTTGTTCTTCAGCGCCTTGGCCTCCCGTGATGGGAGTGGAAGGCGCTTTATAAATAACATTTTGATTGATTGATTGATTGATTGATTTGATTTGATTGCTTTTCTAAGGTCAAGTAAGCCGACACTTGGAAATACGCGGTCAAGCCAGCCGCGTCCTTTCAGGCGAAAACAAGGAAAGGACGTGGAAGTGTGAGGCTGCAAAAATCTACAGTAAGTTTATAATATATTTGTTCTGGATATCGTTTGGAAAAGTAGTAGGTACGTCTTAAATAACATTTTTGATGTTTAAGCCTCACACTTCCACGTCATTTCCTTGTTTTCGCCTGAAAGTGCGCTCCAATGTTTTATTACCCTAATGCACCATGTAAGTGCGAAGCAAATTTTAGCTAAGCTCCAGTGTTGGCTGGCTTGACCGTGTATTTCCAAGTGTCGGCTCACTTGACTGCGGTCACTTGTCGAAAGCTGTCCTGTCTCGTATTTTTTGTTCGAATATTAATACAGAATTGGTTATAACTCCTTGGATTCTTAAGTTTTTAATACAAAGACAACTATCATTGATGTGTACACCAGACACCATCTTTGACTACAGATAAAAAACTACATTGTCACGCGATAGTTGTTATTTCCGCCTTTTTTCTGATTGGTTATTTTTGAGCTGGCTAGTCCCGCCCCTCATGGTGCGCTCTGCCTCTGAGTCTCCAGACTCGTCCTCTGTGTAGAATAGACAGAGGGAGAGTCTGGCAGGCCAGGCTAGAGATCTCCAGCAGCTTTTAAACCTACGACCTTGATGCATTGAGCAGAAACATAAATACAATTCATATTCTATGGGTGATTAAGTTTTACCCTTTTTTATTGTCTACTAGCAACAAAGTACCCCAAGAAACATAAATGAAGACAATGTAGCAATGAAATAAAAAAAACCGAAGCAACTTCTGACAGCGATAACCTCAGTTTGTTGATGACAAATGTTTGTCCTATCCCAGGGCCAACATGCAAACAGGTGCGCTGATGACTGATGGAAAGCAGGTGTGACTAATAAACAGAGTAGGGAGGCAAAACACAGACAACAGGAGGAGATATAATAACTGAACAGGATAAAGTAAAATACAGTAAACTAAAATAAAGCTAGAGCTAGAAGGCTGAACGAAATAAACAATTCTAAAAATAACTGAAGACAAGTAAAATAATTTAACTGGACAGAAATCACTGTGAGGCAAAACATGAAGATACATAAACAGAAAAGTTAGGAGAAAATAAATACCTAAACAAAATAAATGAAAACCAAGACACTAGGAGAAAAAGCTGAGAAAGTAAAGAAACAGAATAACTCAAAGGTAGGGGAATCTAAATCACAAGGCTAGGGGAGGAGAAAGTAACCTGAGACCTAAATACACTTAAACAAAACAAGGGAGGTAGAAAATAAACAAAATGGAACTAAATACATGAAAATGATATATTAAATAATATAATGAAACCTACAGAAGGGGGACAGAGCTCAATTTCTTCAAAAAAATAACCAAGTTACAATATTATAAAAGCAAATAATTACCAAGAAAAGTAACTATTGCATTACTTTTTTCATAAAAATATGCAAGAAAATGTGGATCGCATCTTAATAGAACCCACATCTACTATGCATTACCACAATACTAAAAAATGACTACAAATGACTAAATAGACTTGAACATAAAATGTATGTCGAATTGTTTATTATAAAACTAAATAATTGATGATGTCACAGTGGGACTATGGAAATGATAAGGAACACTAACTGTTTCCCGTTGAATGACTAGAGGATGATCTAGGAATATCGTAGATCGTGACGAGGAATGAATGAACTGACGTCGAAGCAGCGAACAGGTGAACGGGTTACGGACCTTCCTTACAAGGAAAGTCCGGCGGTCATGTCCAGAAGGGTATGGCTGCAGACCCAGCAACAGCAGAGCAGATTCATGCTTTGGGCTGTAGGGGATAGTTTAAATAAATGCAAATGCAGAGTGTGCATGTGTAATTTGTTTGTTTACAGCAAATACATGGAGGACATGGCACAGGCCCATGCCAATGAGTTACCAGATTAAAATTTCCTCAGTAAAATTCCACTTCCAGGACAGATCAGTGATGAAACCTGGGTGAGACGTCAAGTTTATGTTCCATTGTAAATCATTTTTGAAAACTCTTTTCCTTACTTTGGACTTTGACCCAGTATGAGTTGTTAATATTTGATTTGAGTGCATTTTATTCTATTCATGTTTTTATTGTATTTCGTTTCATTTTTATTTCTTCCTTTGTGTTCAGCACTTTGGTCAGTGTTGACCGTTTTTAAAGTGCTTTATATTGCTTGGCATTAAGATTTCATATTTAAAGATTAACTATGACTGCTTCAGAAATTTAATATACGTGTGAAACTAACAAAATTTTGAATATTGTGTAAAAGTTAATTTATTTCAGTAATTTAACCGAGAGACCATCTAGGCTCAGGAAGATTCATTATCTGATTAGAGTGTGACACTTTGAGTGTAGAATTGTCTGAGATTTTGAATTTGGGGTTTTCATCAGCTGTAAGCCATAATCATCACAAATATAACAAAGGCTTAAAATATCACAATCTTCACTATAATTTCAGAATTCAAAATAAACTGTAAATTCACTATCTTGGACCGGATACATGACAGGATATCCTATAAAAGCGCTACGCCCTCTGTTGTCCTGGCGGGGAACTGCTTTGCAGCACTCTCCAGGTGACGGAGAAGTTTGAGAGCAAAACAGTTCCGTCAATGCGTGCGTGTCTCTGCCTCGGGGAGCTGACGGAGAAGCATAAAATAGGCTTTAGACACACAGATATATATACGTAGACGCCTCGTGGACTGGTGCTGCCTATTGGAGCTGCCGTAGTGGCCGGCCGCCATCTTAGATGGGTCTCCATTCACCCCCAGTGCATTCATTTCTACTGAGGAAGGTGCTTACCCAGCAAAAAACACATTTTATCAAGCTTTTTCACTAACTCAGACACATGGTATGGCATGATAATTAAAATACAAATATAATTAAACAAAATAAATGAATAAAAATTAAAATATAATATCCCATCAGGTAGGCTATATAAGTCAATAGTAATCCCACGTGATCTGTTTTCAATAATACGCCGGTTTTTGCAAGCATAGGCTGCACAAAAATGGGCATAGTTGCTCACTCTGCATTGACTTTGCAGAGTGAGGAGACCCATCCAATATGGCGGTGAAGCTGTTACGCTCTCCAGCACCCAATGGGGCGTCTCCGTATTCATGTCTATGCTTAGACGCTCTCCCATGTGTTTTAGACCTGATTTTTATATGTTATGAAGCTGCCAATACTGGGCATCATTTAATTCATTTTCAACAACATTTCGATGGATATTTTTAGAGATTAATGGTAAAAACTGTACATTGTCACTTTAAATTTAATCAAATAATTGCTTGTTTGAAAGTTGTTAATAAAGGTTTTTTAAAACAGCGACTGGCATCCCGGAATGCTCCCTGTCCCAATTCAGCACACTTGTGTCCTACGAACTCAAAGCCTTACTGAGCACCTCCTCTAAGTACACTTGACAGAAGGGCATAGAGTGCAAGTGCAAGTATTGGAATTGAGCCAGAGACAACCAACTCATGACAAAAACAGCGACTCAAAATTATTATGGACTTGCAACTGCACCTGTTGTAGTTTCAATTCTTTAAACTGTTGACTTCTTGAATTAGACAATCAGCTAAGTTCATTTATTAGGTGCAAACCTTTTACAGCAGTGGAGACATTTGCTTTTTTAGCACAAAGCCTTATAGACGTTTTTTCAAATGATTTTACCAGAAATATTTAATTTACCCGAGATTCTTGCTGTTTTCTTGCCCAGGCCAAATCAGGGTTCCTTACCAAAAAACACTGCAATACAGTACTGCTCAAAAAGTTAAAGGAACACTTTTATAAAAAAAAAAAAAAGTATATTATCAAGTCATTAAAAGTTTTGGAGATGGGCCGATAGGAACAGACATTTCTCAGGAAGGTGCAACTGAAAAAATGTATCACTTTGCTTTGATTTGCCAGATCAACATTCATCAGTCTGGTTCTTGTTAGTGCCATCATTGGCAAGTCTGTCACACTCTGCCTGAAAATATGTTACTCAGATTACTTCTGGAAACACCCATAACCAGCTCAGTGAGTGTCCGCCATGAGACTGGGAGATCATGGGTTCAAATCCAGTCGGGTCATACCGAAGACCCAATGCCTCGTCGCTTGACACTCAGCATTAAGGGTTTCTTTTGAGGGGATAAACCACCAAAAGATTCCTGAGCGCTGCAAATATAATCGAGGACAAACTATTTTTTGTTGTGTTATTTTGTCGTACCTGCCACCAAAACTATATAGAAATCCACTCTTAGAATTTACTCTTAAAGTAACTAACGAAACACAAGAACCATCTTAAGAAGGTACCTGACCATACGAGTTACCACACCTATGGTGGAGCATGTCCTCACTTGGGTTTTGCTGCGAGATATTTGTTTAATTTAATCACCCCGTTTGTGCTCATAATTCCAGAGAATGTACCGCTAAGTCTTTGACAAGTGATGAGTTATTCTGTACTGCATACCAAGGGCTGTGTTTATCTTTAAAGTTCAAAGCCAGTTTCAAGTAATGAATGGGGTGTTTGTGTGGTAAAAAGCAGACTTTTTCACTTCCTGGCGTAGCTGATGGCAACAACACTGTGCTGCTGTGGTTAAATTATTTGAAAGTCAAAATGATTTAACAAATTTTCAATTTCTTTTGTTATGCAGTGTAATGGAAAAAATGTCATTCTTCTGTTTCTTTTCCTTTAATACAATTCTACAGTGGGACAATATTTCTGGGATCAGAGAAGTTGGGAGTTATAGTCATAAATGTTCTGTCTCACAATGGCTTGACCACAGCATGGTGGAATGTTTTTACTTTGTCTCATGTCACCCTGTGATTCCTGTTCGTCATGTTTTGCATGCCAAAGGAATGTTCCTCTCCTAGATACCACTGTCCTTTGTTTGTGCTCACCCTTGGGGGGTGTCAAGGCGGGATAAATAGAGTGAAGAATCTCTGCTGGGCAGGACACACTGCTGAGACTGCTTTGGGAAGGGTCTCTGTTGGTTGTCTCCTCATTCTCATATTGCAATATTGGAATTAAAACCTTTTGATTGAATCATGGACTGCTTTCTCATTGCGTTATTAAAAATTTTCCACGACAGCAGTTATTAACATGAGTGCGAAGGAATTGGTTGCAGTTTGTTAAACATGTTAGGAGACAGAGCATTTATGAAACAGTTGAAAATAATTATTATATGTAGGATTTGGTAACTCGTATCTCTAAGGCACCCACTATGTTCCTGCTGTCCTTTTTACCAATGACTAAAAATAGCCTCCAGGTGTGTTCAGATGGTGCTGAGAGTTGATTCTATTCAGGCCAACAAAGAAAACCCTTTTGTCCACATCTCATCCACATGCTTTGTCTTCTTTTCTGGCAGCATCACTTTAGCAAACAGCATCATCCTAACTCACTTTGGTCTGGTGGATGAAGATCTTCTAGATAGCAAACAGTCACGCATTGCAAACTTCCTGCTTCTGGTAACCTTCTGTAGAACAAGTGCATTTCACCTTACTGTGTTCAGCCTGTGCATTTTTCCTTTAGTCCTCTTAGTAGCCGTTCTTTTGCATACACCAGCCGTGTGTTTTGTTTTTCTGAATATGCGTCTTAAAGAGGATTTCATTAACTTGAATTCTGCATGTATCAAGTTTAACTCCTGATCATCGTCTGCTTTTTTCTGCATATTGTGATGAGTTCTGCACGTTAGCAGCACCTGTTGAGTGCAGCAAAAAGCTCTCTTCATCTTTGACATCTGTAACTTATAAAAAAGGAAATAAACCCGTTGGATCACTTTTACCAGCAGTGCAAGGTCCCGGCAGGCTTTTCTGATTCTCTGAGCAGCTCAGTTCCTTCTCATCAGATTGAGTATTGCCAGCAACACAATGAAGTGATCCCACTAACATGCAAATTAGGCTTCATCCAACACAAATACACTCCTGTCTTCAACACATTTGTAAAGACGACTTTGGAATTGACCTTTCGCCGAGCCCCGCCCCCCTTAGTTACTGTTGCCAACTCTGACAATAAGTGGATCAAATACTGCAGCTCCGCAGATTTCCGCGATGGAAAGAAGTAGACAGATGCGTGTCAGCGACATTTTTTGGAGAAATTTCTCCTCAATATCATCCAGATCGAGGCAAAATGGTTACAGTATGCAGTGGAGGGATATATTAGTGTCGGCTCCGCTGAGCGAAGCGTAGCAGGGAACAAGGAGTTGGGAGTTTGGGAAAAGGTCCGGCGTCCGGGGACGCGTGGATCCGAGGAGCGGTGGCGGCGATGCGGTGTCCCTGTGAGCTGTCAGATGTCAGCTGTCAGATGATCTGAGCTGCAGGAAGCTCTAACGGAGAAAAGCTCCTGGCGCTCTGCATAGCTTCAGTTTATCATCTCAGCTGAGTCTGTTTATAAAATGTAACTTTTTATGCCCGTGTTTACTTTAATTTTCAATATAGTTCCCGGCCGGAGCTCGGCATTAATTAATCACGTGATCATGACACCACCCGCTGTTGCGCCAAGGCTTAATGTGCGTTTATAAGACACACGGTTGAGGTAATATTACGCTGATTTGCCGGCATGGTGTGCCTAATAAAGGGTTTTGGATAGTCTGGGAGGCGGACTTGCGCTCAGCCGCGGGCGGGGGGAGCACTCAGGCTGTTGCTGGTTGAGCTCGATGAGGAGGTTCTGAAGGGAAACGAAGGAGACACAACTACTATCGAGGCTAATGCTTAGTAGTAAATTAGGCTTAGCTTCATCATTTTGTTTGGAGTTGTCGGATAGTAACGGTTGCTATGATGTGTGATTGGACAATAGCTGTTCTGGGGGCGGGGCCGGCGAAAGTCTAATTAATCACTCTGTGATACACGCTTTTATTACTTCTCGCCTGGACTATGCAAACTCACTACTCATTGGTGCTTCTGTTTCAGCGCTGAACCGGCTGCAGACTATGCAAAATGCTGCAGCTAGGTTTCTAACCAACACAAATAGACGCAGTCACATTACCCCAGTTTTGGCACGTCTACACTGGCTGCCAGTGACTTTCAAAATTCGTTTCAAGATTTTATTAATCGCCTACAAGGCATTAAATGGCCTAGCACCACCCTACCTGTCAGAGCTACTTACACCCTATGTGCCGGCGCGTTCCCTGAGATCAGCTGACTGCTTACTGCCCTGCACTCCTAAAATGAAGTATAAGGCAAGAAGAAAGCGGGCTTTTGTGTATGCCGCCTCTCACTTTTGGAATGCTCTTCCTCTCACCGTACGAGAGTCCTCAACGGTCTCGGTCTTTAAGTCTAGACTGATGACTCACTTTTATGATTTGGGCTTTGGACAATGACCTCTTTTATGCATGGTTTTACTGTTTTGAGTTGTTGTTTTTATCATCAGGGCTGTTCTGATTTTTGGAGTGCTAGTTTTTATTGCTTTTACTAGTCTTATGGTTGATTTGACCATTTTTTATTGAAGTGTTGTGATTGTCTGTTTCCTGCCTTTTATTGCTTGATTTGGTCTCATGCTATTGCAGTTTTCTATTCTGCTTCTTTTAAACTGTAAGGCGCTTTGTTCAGCTCTCATGCTGTGTTTAAATGCGCTGAACAAATAAATTGATATGGTATGGTAGTCATAAAACCAGCAGCAGCTACAAACACAGAAATTCTAAAAAATGTGTTTACACACAGTTCATATCAGAAACCAGTGTTTTAATGTTTTTAATAAAAAGTGAATAAAAATGTTTATACCCTGATGCTGTTTGCATTTTTGTTATCCCATTAAATGTGGAAAAATAAAGTTCATATGGTACAAACTGAAAAATACCTAACTATTAACTTATGTAAAGAAAACATGCTCAAAGGGTGAGTCACACCTGAAGTGGAGTCTTACTTCACTCACAATTCCTGTTAGAAAAATGCGCCTAAAGGAGGCGTCGCCTGGCGGACCAAGAGAGCGGCACTGAGGCAGTGATTGACAGAACCCCCCTCAACCCCCCTGCGCGCTCTCGGAGATTCTCAGTCGGAAAAACGAGTCGTTAACAAGTGCACTCACACGTGCACGCGAGCCCACACACACACAGCAGACTCACCAGTAAACAGAGAAGCTGCAGCAGGCAGGAGGGTTTTCTCTCCACCTTGATCTCTAGAATAAAGGAGGCGAGCGGCTCCGAGCCCTAACGTGTCATATCGGAAGGTGAGTGGACGAGCCAGTTGGGGGTGCGGCCAAGTCTCGGCTGGAGTCCAGTGCAGTGCTGCCACGTAGTACGGTACAGACGTCACCCTTCAGCTCTATAGCCATCAGCTGTGGCTGATTCTAAATCAGTGTGGAGCAGAGTTTTAACCTGAAGATGGAGATATAATTATGAAATTTGGCAGAATTTTAAAATTTTAAATAAGATGCACTAAGGGGTTGGATTGGGGGGTTAAACCACCAAATAGTTCCCGAGCGCGGCCACAGCTGCAGCTCACCGCTCCCCACCATGGGGGATGGGTCAAATGCGGAGATGTAATTTCACCATTGTGTGATGAATACTTGGTACTTTAACTTTAACTAAAATACCCAAATAATGGCCACACATGTCTACAGCACTATTAGACACTCGTCTCTTTTTAGCAAAAGAAATGTTGATTTAGGTGTTACTCGCTCTTTAAGCAAATTGAGCCTGACGGCAGCAGTCGGCGTAAGGAGCACCTGTTTTCATATTCAAGTTCTTGGAAGCACTGAATATTTAAATCAAAAGACAGTAAAATAACAAAGGTGTGTCAGGTTTGTGAGAGAGGACAGAATAGCAGGATATGCAGGATCTAACTTAATGTTTGGATTGCTTTTTCATTTTTCTATTATTGTTCTTTTGAACTTTTTCTTCTCCAGCATGTCAGAACCAGGTGAGAATCCCACCTGACGTCAACTTTAAAGAGAGCAACATTTTTTCTAACTTTCCTATCTAAAAACAGAAAGAAACACCTTCTTAAAAAGGGATTTTCCACAAAGGTAAGCACGTGAACAACGTTTGCTTCTCTCGAGTTATTTCGGAAAACTGCAAGTTTGTTTAAAGTTATAGTGTTAAATATTTCATGCATGTTTTTAAGGCTTTATTGCTCATGAGTGAAAACAGTGAACTGAAGAGATTTTTTTTCCATTCCTTTCAGCTATAAAATAATAAATATTGAAACTTCAAAAACGACAGAAAATGGAGCGGGTTGTCATGAGACATGTGTTATTATACATTTTCTCGTGCCTTTCACTAATCCATCCTGTTACACCAGACAGGTCACCCTCAAACCTCACTGCAACTGACAGAGCAGCATTTTTTTTTTTTTTTTTTTTTGGGGGGGGGGACAAGAACACATCTATAGACTGGATAATTCCGACTTGCTGGAGCGTGGATTTGCTGCATGAAAACTGAAGTAAGCTTGTTTCTCTGTCCTTCTGAGAAATAAGAATATTGTTGATGCTTGTTTAATTTTTTGATTGTGAGCTGTAAAAGATATTAGGTAATTTGAAGATTAATTTATGAAGTATATTTTTACTGTGGTGTTTTAAGGAAATGTTAAAATTTGTTAGGTATATGTCTAACATTTAGGTGTTTCAAGGTACTTTTACATATGAATGATATTTTATATGTAGTTTTACTGTCTTTACACTTAACTTAAACTTAACTTCAAAGCCACGCTGGGAATGTGCATTAAACTTGAGATTAATATTTAAGAAATGCACAGCTTTTGATTTGGGTCAGGTGAAAATTATTTGATACTAATAATTATTTACATGCTTATTCTGACTGAGTGTTTTGATTATTCAAAAGAAAATAATAGAAAATGAGATTTTTCTCTCATTTTAAGTGATTGTTTCATCTTTCAGGTACAAAATGGTGACAAACAAGTCCAACGGGAGGTGCTGTCAGGTGTCACACCGTCACTGTGTTTTCATTCTTCTTATTCTGGGAGTCGTGCTTTTCCTGCAGTACAGCAGTATAAAAGAGAAGGCACCAGCTTGGAATCCTAAACAATGGATGCAAAATCATTCAACTAAACTGTTGATCCTGTTTGGAAAACAATATAGCAGTTTAGAAAACACAAATGGATCTGATGTTGAGCCAGACGCTGCTGGGGTTGTGGATTTATCAACACAGGAACCTAAAACCAAACAGCAGACTACAGTTTCTCCTAAACTGATTCAGCATCTACAAACTGCCCGACTGACAACGGGTACTTATGTATCTCTTGAACTCTACCTAGTTGAATACCCTCATGAGTACCACTTTACCATGAATGAGCCTCAGAAATGTGAGCAGGAGAAGCCGTTTGTGGTTCTGATGGTTCCAGTGGCGCCTCGTAACAGAGCTCACCGTGATGTGATCCGCAGCACCTGGGGCAACGAGAGCCTGGTTCTGGATAAAATGGTGAAGCTGTTCTTCCTGCTGGGGATGCAAACTGGAGATGATGCAAAGCAGGTCCAGGAGCAGCTGCTGCAGGAAAGCAAAGAGCACCAAGACCTGATTCAGAGTGACTTTGTGGACTGCTACAAGAATCTGACCATCAAGACCATGGTGATGCTGGAGTGGTTGAACTTGTACTGCTCCAACGCCTCTTATGCCATGAAGATTGATTCAGATATGTTTCTACATGTGCCCAATCTGGTCCGAATGCTCTTAAAAGCTCCCAAGACAAACTACATGACTGGTTTAGTGGCGCATGGTGGTAAAGTGCTGAGAGATCCCTCCTCTAAGTGGTCTGTGCCTCATGAGCTCTTCTCTCCATCAGTCTACCCTCACTATGCTTTAGGTCTGGGCTACATTTTATCTCTAGATCTCACTAAAAAGCTCATTGAGGCATCCAGACACGTTAAAGCCATTTACATTGAAGATGTGTATTTAGGATTGTGTATGAATCACCTGGGTCTTGTTCCCACAGACCCCCCTGGGGCGTCGCTCTTTCATGTTTTTCCTTTAAAATATGATCGATGTGCTTTCTCCAAGATAATCGCAACCACAGTTGAGCCTCTTGATGATCGTGTAAGGATGTGGAAACACTTTAAAGCAGAGGGTCCCTACTGCTGACATAAACAACTTTATGCTATATTTTTCTTTTTTTTTTATTTAGATCTATGAATTAACTCCCTATGAATCACTGTGTCTATTTAGGTTATTTATAGAGATGACTTCATGCCACAGTGTTGGTGTTTTGGTGTGTGAAGGCAGCAGCCCCAGACAACTTTATTCATTTGCGTATTTCTTGTTTTTTTAAATTTGCTTCAATACATTTTGTAACTTTTGTAAAATGCCGTTGTTTCATCTAATCCAGTGGTTCTCAAATACTTTCAGTGAAGCCCCCCCTAGGATACATGGATTTTTTTCACGCCCCCCTCCCAATGTGCGGGGGGGGGGGGGGTTGCACAATGTTCATTGTGTACAGTAAGATAGTTTTATGGATATCTGGAATGTTAATTTCTGCTAGGAACAATAGAATTATAGATTTCTGAATACATATCCACTCTGGAATAAATATTAAAACGGCTTGCCATATTAACGCGCTGATAGTTCGTCGGCGAATGTCGGGCAGTAGGGGAAAGTGCGGGGGAATGATCTTGATGCCAGAGCAGGGGTGAGAGTAGGGTTGGGCGATTAGACAAATTATTCAACCATCAATGATTGGCTGAGTCATTCAACGGTTGTTTTTACAAGAGGCGATTTGTTTATTTATTTGTCCGTGAGCAAGTGTGTTAATGATTCATGCAGATGCGCAGATATTATACCCGTTACCACAGAATCCATCGTGCAGGTAACATCACGGAAAGATTTCCATCAGAGCGTCTGTGTTATTCTCCGCTACTGAGTGCGCACATGCAAGCGGCGCGCAATAGGAGCTCAGAGCGCATCTGACAGAATTGTGCACAAGAGCACAAATGTCGAGAGCTTCTAGATCTGGAAAGTGGAAACCCTTCTTTCAGAGAGTCTGGTAGACTTCTGGTCGTTTCTTTTGGAGAAATGTTTCCTGACTTTAAAACTCTGGCTGAAGTAGAATTCGGCAGCACCCGATTTGGATCTTCGGATCCAGCGTGGCAGCGGATCTCTGAATAATCAGAACAACATTTAAACATCCATGAGTCTGTCTGAGGCAAAAGTCCAGAACCTCGTTAGTCTCTTCAGCAGCTTCATAGACACATCTGATTACGCACAAGCAGGTGATCATCAGGTTTACGCAGGAGCAGAAAGAATGTGCGTTCGGGCAGCAGCAGGTGAAATGTTGATCATCTAAGTGAAATTGTTTAATTGCATTGTTTCTATGTTACTGGGGCACTCTGGTCAGCTTGTGTGGACTAAATATTAATTAAAACGAATGGATATTTTATGGTTTTATTGAATGTTTATTATTATTTTTAAAATGAAAGTGAAGGGAAAATGCGGCCTCTGGCTGCGTGCGTCCAAATGCAGCAGCGATTCTTTCAATTTCTCATATAAGCAAGAAGGAAAGTTATGTTAAAAAAACATTTTATTTAAATAAAATACCACTATGGTGGGCACCAGGGAAACAAGATGAGGCTTCTTGTTTAATTCAGGCCGTTTCTACGTCACTCTACCAAACAACCAATATAAAATGAAACAAAAAGTAAGAAAAATCTAAATTTCTCGTCCATCTAACATAGGGTGACCATATTTCCATTTCCAAAAAAGAGGACAGGGGATCTGTGCCTACCGATGACGTCACACCATGGGCGTCGCACCCGTGGGGGATGTGGGTGTTTTAACACCCACGCTTTTTCTAATGAGGAGGCTGAACACCCACACTTTTCCAGCAGTTTTGCTCAAAACTTTACTATAAGTCTGGTCCCTCCGTGTTTCTCTTGCTGTTTTCCTCTCTCCCCCTCCCTTTCCTGTTGATCATTGAAACCCGCACCTCTGCGCACTGGTGTTATGTAAAAAATTCTCGTACTGCGATCAAAATGTCAGCAGAAAAAAGAAGGTAAAAACAACTCCTGATTGTGTAAAAGAAAGAAAAAGTGATAATAATTAGAAAGACAGAATGAACGCTCAAAAGATGTTCCATCATTGATATTCTCCAGCTGCTCCACGCCTCCCAACTGATAAAATCAAACGTGCTCATTACAAACTGCACTCCGAGTGCGCTCTGCTCGTACCACAAGAGAACTACAACCTCGTTGAGCTCAAACATCTTATTTGAGCAAATTCAGTGTTTTTAAGTGGGCCCCTCCCGATACGCAGAACACGCGGTCCATGAGGGGCCTCGTTTTGCGCATGAGTACTC